>CM062819.1:614749907-615349907 GCA_031772625.1 Pinus tabuliformis
ATAAACTGAAACTCATTTATTCACCATACTTCATTAGCCATCTACAATATGCAGACAATGCTTCCATTCATTCACTTAATCATTAATTGTCCTTAATTCTTTTACACAAGTACTTCTTCACATGCCATATTTATAAATTAATCTATCATCAGTTTCAGGCTTCACACAAATGTTGAAACTTTATTAATTATATATTTCACAAAGACTATAATTCTTCTCAATCACATAGATGGTGAAACTCTGCTAAGTATAGATTTCACAAAGGATATAATTCTTCTCAATCACATAGATACATAGAAAATCCATGAACACAAAAAATGTATGAAAAGTCTATTTTATAGTTTAAACCTGTACATACAATTCTACTCAAAACCTTTTCTTCCTCTCTATGACCCAATTTCACATTCATTTGGCCATCCTCTCTTTTCCTCACACTTTCTTTTTTATTTCCCATAGGCTTACAATAGATATAATTTAGAAACATAAAATAATTTTATATATCCTAAAATCACTCCATAAATCATGCATAAATCACTTCATATATTATATTTTTCTAAATCCTACAATCACTCCATAAATCATCCACAAATCACTCCATCAATTAGATTTTATAAATCATAAAATCAATCAATATATCCATAGAGTCTCTCATGTTTTACAAGGAATATTTTCTTTTAAAATATCAACAAAATATTACTTATCCAAACAACTTCTAGACTCATGACTCATTCACTTAGATTTCCTATAATAAATCAACTCAATATAATATTTACATAGAAGAATATGAATTCTTCTCGAAATGTCAAGACCCCCTTTTGAAACTTTCTCCTCGAAAAACTTGATGGTTTAGAAGCTATAAATCTCTTTCATAAAAGGTCCATGTCAACTATAAGTGACGACTCATCCTTACATCAAACCATAAATAATTTTGACCATAAGTGATAGCTAGAACTCGTAATAGAGGGCTCTCTTAGATCACAACAATGCCAACCAAAATTCATAGCTCAACCTCATAATAGAGGGCCATGTCAAGCATAAGTCATAGTTTGACCTAGTAATAGAGGGCCACACCAAACCATAACAACATCAACCATAATTCATAGCTTAACCTTATAACGAAGAACCACACTAGACAAAAATTGTGCCAATCATAAGTCACAACTCGACCTTAGAACAAAGAACCATGTCATATAATTTTTTTCCAATCATGACTCACAGCTCGACCTCAAAACAAAGAACCATGTCAAACAAAAGTTGTTCCAATTGTATGTCACAACTCTACCTCATAATAAAGAACCATGTTAGACAAAAATTGTGCCAATCATAAGTCACAACTCCAACTCTGAATAGAGGACTGCGTTAGACCACAAGAAATTCCAACCATAAGCCAAGTATTGACCTCATGATTTCTTATTGCCTACAACTATAACACTTCACTCAAACCACGATGGAACACTTTCTATTTGTTTCACAAAACAACTCCAAACATATCTCACTCCATGCCACGATATCACACAAACACACACACACACACATGTATGAGGTCGATGTTGGTACGAGGTTTAACTTAAAATTTTTGTATGACCATACTATGTGACCAAGTCATTAGGGGTTCACAGTCAAACATGTGTTGATGTCAGTGTGGCATTATCATTCCATGTGGCACTCTTTGAGTGGTTTCACATGTCACTTAAATTTGATCCTATTGGCCATCTAAAAATGATGACTAGACATGCCATTGGTACCCTGCCATGTTGCCATGTCATCCACCGTAATGCCACATCATAAGTCATGTGTACCTGTGCACTAGTCTTTTGCTACCACTTGTCACTATGCTGCTACTTGTGACCAATATCATGCTACCACTTGTGCATCCATGTCAAAATACCACATCATCAATCACCTGTGTTGGGGGTTCCACTTATCATCTAGTTAAATAGACCACTTGGCACCTGCCATATGTTTCCATTTGATTGGTTGAAGAAGATCCACCTGGAAGTCATTGGGGGGTGGGTTGTAAAATTTGTTAATGTCATTAAACATTGCACAAGTTTGCGCGACAACAACTATCAATTGTAGACGAGTGCATAGATCCACCCTGAAGATGCACAAATTTTAACAAATTTGGTGTTTTGTTAATAAATTTGGTGCTTTGATCCCTTTTCACAAATGTTACTTTCAAATGGAGTTATCTTCTCATTCAGAAGGAATTTGACAAAGCGTAATATACAGTTGGAAATGTATCAGAGAGGACTATCCAATCATACCATCTATATAATGATTTAATCATCACAATTCCAACAAAATATCAATAACATTCATACCATCATATCTTCTTGACATCATTGATATTGGTTGTTATCAATGACAACACTATTCCCAACCATCTCCTTCCTTTAACATCCAGGACATTGTACTTCTTTTGACATTAATGAAATGACATTTGTTGGGTCCTTCATTTTGGGAAAATATAGTAAGAAACACTTGCGTAAGGAAAATGGAAAAAGCGACTGGAAATAGATCACCGAAATTATAAAAATGGAAGAAAACTAAAGTGCTGGAACTTGCACAACTGGAAAACAGGGAAGCACGCCAGGAGAAGTAGGAAAATGAGATCAATTTTGAATAAATCAAGAGGAAAATGGGAAGACGACTCCAGGATTTCATCAATAAGGACTAGATCTACACAAGATCATGAAACTACCAAGAAGACTAGATCAAGTGAGGGTTATTATAAATAAAATCATAGAGGACAAATTCAACAGAAATTTTCCTTATAGGTCGAGTCTTTGTGATAGTGTATTCAATTTTGTAGATCTTTGTGTTTGCGTAGAAGATCTAGTACATGTTTTGTAGAGGTTGATGTAATATTCTGATTAACAAAGTCCCATAGATATTCCTGATATTTGGTGTAATGGTTGGTGTTAATAATAAAATCGAGTTTTGGAAATTATGTGTTGATGTTGTGATTGTGTGATGAAAGTATGGCCCCTTTTAAATTTTCTACTTTATTTATGCAAGTAATGTTATGAATTCTTTTGTAATGGCCATATGTTTCAACTATGGTATACTTGCGTAGATGAAAATTGATAATAATGTGAATTATATTCTGATATTAATCTAGAATCCCTTCAATTTTTTTTGGTTCTATCTCACCTCGAGTGAGATACTCCTTTGCAAAAGGGAGTGAAAATGCTGATGAAGAGCTGGACTCTAATGATTCCTTTATTGGAAATGCAGGCTGAACTTGGGTCATTTACTATTCAAAATTTTCTGCCAACAAATGGTTCCATTATCGAGACCCTAAGCTCAAAAAGGCATCTAAATCATGCTATCTAGAATTTTTGGTAAGGTTATTTAGAATTAGTTGCATGAGAAAGTCGATCACTTTATGTTGCACAACAAGTTCAACTGTGACAGAAGAACCTATACTGGGTTAGGTCAGAAATTCTATATGCTGAGCCTGCTTGTGAACAATACGAAATCATTTGGTGTGAGTTTCCTAAGAAGCTACATGATTGATTATAATGATTGCGAATCAAGACGGGGGTTGGGAGTCGGCCTGCAATTTACAAAGAATGGTCAACCACAAATCTGGCTGAACTCCACTCATTGGATGGAAATCTGACAATGGTTGTTGATTATTGGGTAAATGTGGTGATAGAAGGTTATATTATAGGTTTTGTATTCAAATATTATCAATCCTTTTCTAGAGCAGAAGTAATTTTCAAGTTTGGGTTGTGGAGAAGATTGTTGAAAAATATTCCATTATGGATCAAGGTATTGATGATTGAATAAAATCTGTTAACATTCTAAGAATATTGAATGGTTGCTTAAAACCTTAGCTATTGGGGGTTGGACCTAGGGGGAGGAATGTTGTCTAGTTAAGGAAAATTATGGGTTGTTGTGATCGATCCAGAACAGTTACACATGGCACAATATTTTAGAGCATTGTGAAGGGTGAGAATAGTTGATGAGTGGTAAGAAAGGAAGTTTTGAGAGATTAGGTGTAATAGGAGAGAGTTATAGAGGATAGGAGAAGCGGTGATAGGTTCAACATCATGGAAGTACAACATGGATAGTCTTGAGTTGCGGAGAAGTGAAGACTATTATACATGATAACCCTTGGACTGAGATTTTGAGTAAATTGGTTAAGTTAGTTAGGTTTTTGGGTTTTCTTAAAATAAAATTCATGTACAAAAAGTCTTTTTGGTCATATACATAGTTTGTAGGTTCATTTTGAGTTTAAGTGGGACGTCATCATAAAGGTTAAAAACCACTTACATATGTCTCAGGCTAATTTGGTCATGATTAGTTTTTTAGAGTTTAGCAGATTTTTGCATCAACTCCAGTTATGGAAACTAAAGGTTTGCTACGGAAGTTCTTGACACTTCTGTAGCAGATCCGTCTTTTCAAACACTTGTCCCGCCACGAAAGTATGTTGTTGTGGTAATGGTATAATTTTTTAAAAGGATTATGGTTAGAGTCACGATGGGTTATGATTACATGCTATTTGTCTTTATCCATCATTCCCAAAACGTGTACACCATATAACCTCATTCCTATATCATTTTCTTTCCACTTTAAATTTCTCTTGTTGTCATTAAGTCGGTCTTATTACCATTAAAACTGTTTTTTCTCTCAAAGAAATTCTAGTAGTCATCAGGATAATTTGCAGGTGTAAGAAGGAGATCTCTACGTGTTGCAGCCACGACATAGAAAAAGAAGTATAAAGGAGGCTCAATTATGAGATATGAACCAATGGATATGAAACTACTAGTGGAGAACCCTACCTTCACTCAAGCATTTTCCAATGTGGGCTCCCTTCATTTATGTCAAAAGCTGCAAGCACTAGTACAAAATGGTTAATTAGTTACTAAAAAAATGACTAAAATTTGCATATAAATGACCATTTTTCAGTCAGTGACCAGTAGTAGCTAATTTACAATGTCTTATAATGCGACCAACTTTTAGTCATTTTTAACTTAGTCATTAATTGGTTGTCTCAATTTCATCATCTAGTGGTATATTTAATCATAAATTTGGTCATTAATTTAGTCATTAATTGCCACAATTAATGACCAAATATACAACAAAATATATTACTAAATGGTCACTCGAAAAAACCTATTAATGACCAAAGAAATATGACCAAAATGTTGGTCGTGTTATAAGATATTGTAAATTAGCCACTAATAGTCATATGTATGCAAATTTTAGTCCTCATTTGAAACCAATTAATGACCAAAGAAATATGACTAAATTTTGATCGTGTTATAAGACACTGTAAATTAGCTAGTAATAGTCGTATATATGCAAAATTTAGCTATCATTTGTAATCACAAATTTATCATTTGCAGTAGTCATTTATCTTTTTTAAGTAATTTCATATTCATTATATAAATGACTAATTTAGTAGTTTATATTCATTTCATTTATTTTCATTAATAATTATTGTAAACGACTAATTTAGTTGCATATTCATTTTGTTTGTATTCATAATTAATCAATATAAACTACTAATTTAGTAGTTTTCGATTGATTTTATGTGCTCATTATTAATCAACACAAATTACTTAGTATGATTTTGCGACTAAATTAAAAATATGTTATACAATGTGCATTGGTTCATCTAATATGAAAATGCAAAGTTACATATGTTAATTAAAATACTAAACAATATCAAGTACAACTATAAATAATTTCAACCGCATAAATTATATTATATGAAATGTCAAGTATTACAAAATGATTTTACAACTTAATATTGGCTAGCCTACAATTTACACATGAAATATTGTTTCATCACTACAAAACATTTTCATTATGTTGCCAAATAATTGCAAGTGAATTCACCAACTCGGAAGACTTTACCATCAATCTCTATGTGTGTGTCTTATGCAGGGTATTGGCTTTAAGGGTATCACTAGACTGGTTCTCTTCTCTCTCTTTTTTCATTTTTCGCCCTAGCGTTATTATTTTCCTCTTTCTTCAAATCCTATTGCTGACCATAAATACTGAGTTCCTTTTCTGAAAACAAAAGAAGATACAATGCAAAGTGTAATATATGAAATACGATGAACATTGGAATGTAAACTAAAGTAGAGTATAAAGGATTTATATGACATATACCTCAACTTCAACAATGTTAAAGTCATTTTCCCCCATAAAAGAAAGAAACTCAAACAAGATTTCTTTCGTTGAGCGATAGTGGCCACTATGTGGTTATATGACCTATATAAAAAAATAAAAGAAAATTTGACCATAGAAAATAGCACCTTAATAACTTAGGATTCAACCTTCAGGGAAATCTTAGGCACAATCATGTTAACTAAGTTACATTCTGAAAATCTCAAGCTATAAATAACTTTTGAAAACAAATAATCTGAGGTGTGATGTCTAATCCTTGTTGTTTAATTTGCAACAAAATCTCATTATCTAACGCATGAACTTGGTCAACTATATAAACAACATGTGATCAAATAACAACATGAAAGTAAACTTTTCTAATAGTCATGAAAATATTTCAACACAAAATAATTAACAGAATTTCAAGCAGTATCGTGTAATACTAGTTTCATCTTCAAGCTTTGGTTGCTGTTTAAATGGACATGATACCAAGTATTTTCAATTTCATAGTTAATATACAAAGAAAAATAAAAAGTGGTGTTTAAAATATAATAAAACAATAAAGAGAGGATATCATGGAATGGACATTGCAATTAGAAAAAAATTGTTTACCTATCAATCGATCTATTGTCAGATAGTCCTAAAACATTTGCTTGCCCAAAATAACCATGAGGTGAAAGAATCATGAAACTAAAAACATTGATGGACAACTTATGCTCAAATCATTTTTAATTTTGTCACTTAAAAAATAATTGAAACAAGATATAGCACTGATTTCAAACAACTTATAAAAAAAATCCTTAGTGGCACAAACTCTCCCAGTATTTGTATCAGAGCTTAGAAGAATTTTGTATACTCCTTTTAGGACTATCTGCAATATGCCACTTGTCTTTAGTAAAGTTCAACAACATATTACACTCTTTAAATGGAAAATCAGATATAGTTTCAATAAACAAACTGAGAAATTAAGAGTGAAATGCATATGGACACTAATACCATTGAACAGACAATATGTTACCAATAAGAAGATTGTTTTTAAGAACTTAAAGGAGGACCAAATACCAACCCAAGCATGATTTAAGAGCCTTTTGAATATTTCCATACTTCTTTCTCGCAAACCCTTTCAACATGGATTCAAAAGATCGGGTAACAAAGTAACCTGTAGTTATAGCCATTGAATTAAAATAAGAAAATGTTATTTTCAGCCTCTTGCTCTTGGGAATGTTGCTTTTACATTGCCCCTATTTCTGAGTGTGTCATCCCATCATCCAACCTACACAGGGAAAACAAATATATTTAGTTGTTGAATATATTGGAAATCAAATGTAAAATTAACTCAACTTGATCTTTACATGGCATAGGCATAATGAAATGGTACAATAGAAGCATGCTAACTCAGAAACAAGAGATGATAAAAAAGAATAATGGAGCATTGTTTCCTGCCATAAAATTTTCTCTGGCCACAACAGTCGAAAGGATGTCATGTATCAACATATGCTCCTCATTGGTACATGCATTTCCTTATTCCATGAAATCCTGCACATCTGCTACCCTCTTACTAGACATGACCCTCGATCCCAGAGCTTAAGCACAGTGAGAATAGAGCTTCTGCAAGCATGCATGCAACTTGATATTCATGGTCAAACCAATGAACGTGGCAATCACATTGATATTTCGCATTCTTGGTGTTATCACTCCAAAATTTCTTTTGAGTTTTTATAAAAAAAATGATAGAGGTAACCACAAACTTAATTTGGAGATTAGGATCTACCTTCCTAATACTCAGAGAGGGCTCTCTCTTTATGATTTAACTTTTTTTAGTTAATTGATTTTAGGCTAGTTATGATTGTACTTGGTTTCTCATTTGGATTTGGCGGTGGAATCACTGACTTAGATGGATATAGGGATGTCTTTTACCATTGGGTTATGGGGTCAAGTGTCCAAACAATAGGACTGGATAAATGTCTAGAAATAATGTCTACAGAGCAAGCTAGCTAAGTTACTTTAGATCTTAAGGCTGGATGTTGAATTTGATTTCAATCAGATCCAAGGAGCAGTTAAGGGTAGAATGTTGAAGCACTACTTATCCACAAATTAATAGTAGTCCATTTTACTTTGTTCATTGTATATAACATTGTAGAGTTTAGATTGGATTGGATGGTAATATTTTGAGGTTGAAGCCCAGAGAGAAGGCCCTGAGCTTTGAAAGGTCCACCATCATAAGTATGAATAAAGTAGATTATAAAGGAGCAATCACAAAGTAACCAAAGCTAGAATTTCAAAGGCTATTGATCTTAAAGTTCTTGACATTTCACTAGGAAATGTCATCCCCATGTGGAGCCACTGTTAGGGTTCTATAATAATAGGATTCATAATTTTTAATTGGCTATGGTTAGTCTTGTAATATTGTACATAGTTTTGCTTTATGAAAAATGTTTTCCATATTAAAAATAAAAAAATGTAAAGAGGGTATGTCCTAAAAGAATAATCAAAGGACAAAAAGAAATAAAAAAGATCAAAAAAGTGAAAAATATGAACCCCAAAAGGAAATAAACATAGATCATGAAAGCATGCAAATTCAAATGGCACTACTTTTACTTTACTATGCAAAATAAAGATTGTGTGCTTCTTGTCAAAAATGCCACAATCCATGATGGTCAAATAGCTTAATCTTGACCCATTCATACTTTAAATTTAATGTTGATAGATAGAGAATAAAGATCGAGCCAAACTGTTTAACCTTGGCAAATCAGTAGTTAGGTAGAGAATAAGAATGAGCTCATCAGTTTAATCTAAGCCATTGGAAGTTATAAGGTTAGAATTAGATAGTTTTCTTATCAAAAGAAAAGGAAACAAAGGGTCTACAAGCTCAAATGCGTCCATTAAAATGAAGAGAAAATGTTAGGGTAAATTTAGGGTAGGTAGAAGAAATTTTGCAAATGCACAAGGTTACTGATTCAAAAGCACATTCATCATACTTAATCCTATGTTTCATGTGCAGGAAGAATTGTGAGAAAGAAAGGATATTCACCAAGCTTCTTTACTAATTTCCCCTCATTTCACTACACCCCCACATACTTATTTGCTAATTTCCCCCATAATCCCTTCATTACTTATAAATACCCTTCCCCATCATTTTGACCTTTTACCTCTTGGTTTCACACACTCCCCCTAGAAATTACCCTTCAAAAATCATTCCCCCTTCCCAAAACCCTTTTCCCTAGTGTGAAACCCATTCCCCATTACAAATATTACCTTCCTCCCTTATTAATTGCCCTATTTCCCTTAAAAACCCACAAAAACCCTTTATCCTAAGTTTTTGCTATGCCCCCGCATTATCAAATTAACGTCCCCACTTTACATTTCCCCGATAACCTTTTTGACCCACCAACCCTTGGTGCAGTTAAAAAACCCCACCACATAACCCATCGTCCCACCTTATTACCCACTGCTTATATTAAGAAAACCTAACATTATGCACTAATTAATTACATTTCTTTGTAATTAAACCCCAGGCCCTGCCAACCACTGTCCTAACTTCATCCATGCAACTCAACTATGTGATATCCCTTCGATCTCCTACCCGAGATCCAATGGTCTACAACCATATCACACAGATTCATTTTCCGATCGATAACAGCCTGAGAGCACGTGAGATTCGTAGTTTTGGCTAAGCACTCTTTGGCTACGTGGCAGCACCATGTTACATCGCGTGCTTGCGAAAAATGCTTCCCACCCTCCAAAAGCAGTGCGATGGTGCACAAAACCACCTCCTTGCCTAAACCAAAAACTGCCCACTGTTCATTTAATAATTTCCGCGCCAAAATGTGACTGTTGTCGGTTAAAAGGCCGAAAATGCCCCAATTCGCTCTTTTCTTGCATTTTCACTGTAAACCTCTGTTAAGCAATTTGCGACACCCTGAACCTCTGTGCGACCAAATTGACCACCTTTTGCCACCTGAAGATGTCGTGAATACCCAATTGAAGCAACCAATCGACAGTTGAAGCCTCAGTACCTTCTGTAGTTACCACAAAACCCCTCTGCACGCCAAATCGCTAATTTCTAGTTATTCTTGGAAAAAACCAGAACGATCCTTGTATTTGAAAATACACAGTTGTAATTAAGTGGTTAATTAATTGAATTAAATGAAAAATCTTCCTGAAATTGAAGAGAAACTTATTTATACATCCCAAACCCTTTTATAGACTGTAATTACCCTCCCACTATTCCAGAGCTTCTGAAACTCACTCCTAAAACCACTAAAAGCCTAATTCATTTCAATAATCCCAATTATGGCTTCCAAAACCTCTCTGGACATAATACCTCTGCAAACCTCTCACCTGGATATTGACCACCTTGCATTGGCAGACAAAGACTTCCAAATTAAGGACACTAATTCCCCTGCCTACCTACTGAAACTCCACTGCTGGACTAAAGACAAATTTTTAAACTTGAATGATGACACTAACCTTTGAGAGTCAAATTTTCCCAAGTACTGTTTTCCACAGGTACATCCTTTCCCAAAAATCATCCACTTCTACCAAGCTTGCTACATTCCCATCCAAAGAGCCATTTTCAACCCTGACCAACAAGTTTTAGTCACCATCACTGCAGAATCTGTTAATCAAATGCCGCAAATCCAGCCAAGCCAAAATGAGACCCCACTATCAATTGAAGGATTGCTTGATATCTACACCAAGCTAGACATACCCAAGAAAGCTCATATTATTCAAAATTTCATAATTAAAGAGTCTCACACTCCAACAGATAGTCCTCCTTATGCTACAACCATTTTTTCTGAGAGAGGCAGATAAATGTATTACCATCCTCTCTTGCATTTTAGGATACACCAATTTGATTCGATGAAAAAAAGAGTTTTCATCAAACTATTCCTATCTTACAACTCGAATGTATCACCTGAACTTGCGGTAACCCGATCGAATGAGCATGTGGATGAGGTTGTCCTACCTTTCCTTTCTATCTTTTGTCGAGGTAAGCGTCCTACTATGATGTATAACTATGCTCAGTTCATAGTAGACAGAATGCATGAATAATTCATTAGACTAAAAAATGAGAGAGTTTTCAAGGACTCTTCAGTTTTGTTGCACATGTTCCTCTACTATCAGTCAGACAAGTTTCCAATCAACATCCAGAAGTTTGACACCAAAGGAAATCCAATATCAGTCATCTATTGGACACCAGTCATTGAACAATACTCCACTTTCTTTTCCTACAAAGACTTCATTGATTCATTTGTGCATCTTGTTGTAAACATGCCAACCAGTAGCTATCAGCCCAGGATCAGTTAGAAAATTAAAATGGTTTTACATTTGGCAAAGAACACTAAAGTGGGAGACTGGTATTTATACCAGCACCACACAGAGATAAGGATATATGGATGCCAACTAGCTCCCTACAAACTACCCAAATACCTCCCCATGAGGTTATTTGCATTAGAGTACTTTAGGCAGATAATAAACTCTGATGAAGTTAACTTCATGGAAACCAAGAAGAAAACTCAATTCAAAATGAAAAAACAATTGGGCCCCTTTATTTGTAATAATAGGGAGGCCGGACCAGAGGTAGATAAAAATTTTTAATAGATGAAATTCAAGAACAGTTTTATGTGGCAATATGACCCTCATGGAGCCATAAATAAGCTAAGGCTCAAGGTCAAATTGGGCCCTTTCATACATCATCCCAAGCCAGACATTGAGAGATTTTCCAACCAGTATGAATGGTTGGAAAACACCTTGATAGACATGGACAATACTGTAGTTGATGTAGAGAATACATTAATTGATGTAGAAAAACAAATTGATACAAGTTCCTTTCTGAATATTCCAGAACTAGGAGAACCAATGAATAGTACTCCTATTTTACAGACTCTAGCAAATGAAGACAGAAATGCCAAGGGAACTAGGGAAGAAAGTTCTAGCTCAGCCATGGAAACCACAAATGAATAGTTTGAGATCAATTACAGGAAGAAGCCCAAGCTTAATCCTGTAACTAAACATGAAGACACAATTGGCTCAGTGGAAATCACTGACACTTATACAATGGTGGAAAGAAGCAAAGGCCCATCAACTTCAGGAGAAACACACCAGCCCTCTACCTCAAATACCCAACTTATTGAGAGACAACTCAGCATTGAGGTCTCTTCATTCACCAGGCATGTGGATAAAGAGAAGGATGTCAAAGATAGGTACAAAGAAATTAAGTTGAGAAATGAGAAATTGAAGGCTGAGACTTATGCCCAATATTTCAAGCAGACACCTGCAAACTAAAACAGATTAATGTCAGCCTTTGACATTAAAATAGGTAAAATGTAGATGACATTCATGCAACGTACAGTCCAGTAGCCAAGATCATCGGTAGACTATAGGAAAACATATTTTGAGGTTTTGGCTAGGGATGTTCATCCCATTGACCAAATTGAGTTTCATAAATAGGCATGTGAGATGATCTATTTAACCATGACCAATGAGCTGCAAAGTTCGTTGGATAATATCACTACTCAGTACAAACTGGAAAATGCCTCCTCATAGGGCAAGGACAATAGAATCAAATCACTAGAAGACTTGGTGATTGATCTTGGGCATGATCCCAATGATGTCAACGATGCAGAGAAGTTGATAAGAAAAAAAAGAATGAGGATATTGCTGCTCTCATAAAGAAACTGAAACTGCCTCATTCATAGCACCCACAGACAAAAAAAGTCTTAGAAATCCATACTCATCAGGAGGAAATGATGGAACTTGTTCTCCAACTAAATGATCAACTTAAGGAAATGGAGAAGGAATTGGATAGCTTGATATAGCTGAAACAGGACAGCCTTGAGATTTCCACTGCCATTGTAATTCCAACAGTCACTATAGTAGTACCATCCACCTTGGTAGCCTCATTGGCTCCTACAACTCCACTGGCCACAACACTACCAGCTACCACAACATCTACATCAGAAACAAGTTCGACAACAACAACAACTTAGCCAGGTGATGAGGCAAGTAAATTGGTCAAGGCAATGGAGGACATGTCCATTCAGAGCACAAAGATAAACAAGCTTAAGGAAAAGATAACAAGTCTAGAAAATGATAATAAGCTTGCACAAATTATGCACAAGGAAGAAGTTCAGAAGTCAGCCAGGTTGACTGAAAGGATGAAGAGCTTAGAGAAGGAATTGACATTAAAGGATCCACTTGGCCAAGCCAAAGAACAATTATGGGCCAATATCATTGACTCTGTCAATGATATTTTGCCATCCATTCAAGTCATCTTTGAACAAAGTGACTTAGTAAGAGAGGCTATAGAAGGCATTCAGAGAGTTAAGGCTGAATTGGGAGACATGATAGAAGAAGCCACTAGAATAATCTATTTCCTTACCTCCAAAAATAAATATGAATTGCAAGAGCTAGACATAGCTGACAGGACAGGCACCATACTGGAGGTTAAAAAGGTGCTCACTAAGATGAATTTGATGTTAAACCTTGAGGACAAATGCCAAACCATGCAACTGGCTATAGATAGGTTCATGGTAAGGTTTGATGTTTTGAGGCAGAAAGGTCTGCCAAATCCCTTGGTGATAAATGACAAATTGATGCCACATGAAGACTACAATAGAAGGATAAGGGAGATGGCAAGGGATCAGGTAAATACTTCCTCTATAAAGGGGATGCCTACTGGAAAGGTGATATATTAGATATTTGAGAACTTGTTTTACCTCTAGCATTAGGTAAAACACATTTTTGTGAACAAACCCACTTTTGCCAAATACACAGAAGTATATGAAATCTACAGGAAGATGGTAAATATTCAATAACCAAATGTAGACACATGGGAGAAGTTGAATGACTTACTATAAAAATACACAGTCAAAATGTGGAAATTGATAGTCAAAATGTGAAAATTGACAGTCAAAGTGAAAAAGGCACAATAAAGAAAAAGTAACAAGCCAGCGAGATGAAAGTGTATCAGGTAAAGTGTATTAGTTAAGCAAGGGCAAAGTGAAAGGAACAGTCAGTGTGAAGACCAACAGCAAGGCAGAAAATAAACAACAAGGTAGAGAATAAACAACAAAATATCAGAGCATAAAGAGAGCACAACCAAAAAAATAGTGGCAGCGTACACCAGTTGAACATTTGTCTCTATCTTCTTGCATGAAGATATTTCTTTCTCCTAGATTAATTCCCAAGACAATTTGGGATATTTTGTAAATTATTTTTTTATAAATACTTCATAATTCGAAGTATTGGGTGTGGATTACTAGACATTTGTAGAGTTTTATTGATCAGAAACCTGAGGGTTATTGTACCAATTTTTCAAGTCAGCAGATTGGACTAAGTAATAAAGAGATTGCATTACATGATTCATGTGTTGAGATATTACAGTGAGGTTTTTTCTTTGTCAAATTTTTTATTTTCTTATGTATCTCACAAACTTATATGCTATCTAAAATGAATGAATTAACTAGAAATTTATTTTAGAATTTGTTTAAGTACACTATGTCTTGAACAGTTAATCATTTCTATGTTTTCTTCTGATATCTAGATATGAGAATCCTTACTTTCTCTCCCATCCCAGTTGATCTCCTTCACTTCTTTCATAATCCGACCTAAGGAACCCTTAATTGCTCCCTTGATACGATTGAAAACCACTTCACCATACTAGCCTTAAGATCTGAAATAACTCAGCTCCCTTGCCCTGTAGACACTATTTTTAGAACTTGGTCCAGTCCTGTTTGCTTGACATTTGACCCCATAGCCTGATGGTAAAATGCACCCCTCTATCCATCTACGTAAGTCATCCCACCACCAAATCAAAATTGAAACCCAAGTACAAACATAACTAGCCTAAAATAAATTAACAAAACAAAGTTAAATCATAAAGAGAGAGCTATCTCTGAGCATTAGGAAGGCTAGATCCTAATCTCCAAGGTAGGTTTGTGGTTACCTCTATCATTTCCTTCCTAACAACTCTAGAGAAATTTTGGAGTGATAACATATTGGCGACCATACTGGGGACTCGATCCTCAGTGTAATAAAACTTTAAGGAAACCTTAAAATTCATGTTTTGCCCCTTAAGGTCATTTTTGAGTTGTTAAAAAGTTTCATAAAAACAATTAAAAGTTTAAAATTCTAGCTCCCAAAAATGCTCATTATACCAGGGAAAATCCAGATCCAAACCCTACAACAATAGTTGATGACCCTGATAGAATTTTGAGAAAATAAAAAAAGGTAGAAACTCAAGCAAGTAGTAGCGAGTTAGTTAAAGAAAATTCACTCCCCAAAGAATTTTTAAGTTTAGAGGACATTCAGTTTGATTTGTCATTTTAGCTTTCATTGTTTAGAACCAAATCAGAAAATTCAATTCATGAAACTATAATAGACCCTAATTTCATTCAATTCATTGAGTCAAAAAAGGTGCCTATACATCCCGATTTAGATCAACTTGTCTTGAATACTTTTGATAAACTAGAAGCTTTAACCTCAACCTTGATAAGCCATATAGATGATGCCTATCTTCAACAATCAGTTGAATTAGCTGCCCTCACTGCTGCTGCCTCTGAACTTTCTGCAGAATCTTCAAATACTATAAATACACCTCCATTTACTACCACCTCACCTATAATATCCGCCATAGTTCATTTCCCTAAACCAGTTATTCCTAAACTTCCTCTTCAACTAAACAACTCAATTTCATCTAGTTCATCTACACCCATTTCAAGTCCCTCTTCTAGAACCACTACTTTGCCCCACAGTTAAACCAAAACCTCAGCCATGGCAAACAAATATGCACCTTTGGTTTTACCAGCCCAATTACATGGCATGCCCCAAGATTACCAAAGCAAAATCTTTTTGTTTGATGCTACTGGTCAGTATACTGCCCAACAACATGTGAACAAAATCACTGATTACTTTAAATTGCATGAGATTGATGAGTCTGATGTCCAAATGAGGTTATTTGCCCAGACATTGATAGGAGATGTTAAGAAATGGTTCAAAGGTTTACCTGTTAATCATATTGCAGATTTATCTGATTTACATAGATTGTTTATTGATATATGGGAAAGAAAGAAAAACACTCTACAAATAATGTCTGAATATGATAACATTAGAAGATCTCCTAATGAATTAGTTTAGGATTATTGTACTAGGTTCAATAGCATCTACAATGCAATCCCTGCTGATATTAAACCTCCACCAGACCTAGCATTGGTCAAATTTCTTGATGGTTTTGACACTGATATGTCATACCAATTAAGGGAAAGAAACCCTGAAACACTGGAACAAATGCAAGGTAATTATGTTAGTGTAGAAGCCAATTTATTAGCTAAGAAAGATAGGATGAAAAATGAAAAAAAAGTTGTCATTAAAGAGGAAACTTCCACTTCTAATGGTAAAATAGATAGTTTAGCAAAGAGTGTAGAAAGAATAATGGATAGATTAGAAAACATGGAAAGAAAAACTCAGTGGGAAAATCAACAGCCACCCCTAATAAGAAACCCCAACTTTAGGAAAAATCCTAACAGTGGAAAAAATGTAATACCAGATCAGCAAATCAGACCACCCTATCAGGAAAACTATGTTGAGGGTTCACAAAACCATGAAGAAGAGGATGACACCTAGATAAACCTATTAGGGATTAAAAATGAAGATGTTGTTTTTCTTACTCAGGAAGAACATGAATTGTACATGCTGCAACAATTACAATTAGAATCTAGAGAGTCCTTTGACTTCAAACAAGGCTATGAATCTGCTATATATGAGGTTCACAAATAGTACAATCTTAGAAGAAAAAATAATACTGAAATTCCCACTAAGAAAGCAATCCAAACCCACACTAAAGAGATAACAGAAGCTCATGTGACCAAAGTTCTACAAATTCTCCCTAGGAGAACTCAGGAGACTTCCATCCCAAAAGTTATGGATATAACTTCATCTAAAACTCAAACTGAAATTGTTACTCAAATCATTCCAAATAAGAGAATTCAAAACAAAACTGCAGATACACAAACTGAATTTCCAAGTACTGAAAAAGAAGATAAAAATACCACATTTGCTAAGGAAGGTCTCATCCAATCAAGCAAAACTCAAATGCCATTTAACATTAAGAATGAGATAGCCAAGTTGAAAATATTAGTTCCTTTGACCGAGTTAGTAAAAACTGAATCATATAGAGCACAAATCACTGAGACATTAAATATAGATGAAGGAGAGGATGTTGTAAACTTGAATGATGATCAACCTGAGTTATTGTTTGGTCCTGAAGTAAAAGGCACACATCAGTAAGGGGGTATCCCTCCATTTTACATTAGCTTAAATGTTCTTGATAAAATCTTACATAATGCTATGCTAGACTCAGGAGCATCCCATAAATTAATGCCAAAAGCAATCATGGAGAGATTAAGCATAGATATCACCAGACCATACAAGGACCTCTTTTCCTTTGATTCTAGCCAAGTCAAATGCCTTGGCCTGATTAAAGATTTGTGTATGACTTTAGTCCAATGCCCAACAAAGAGAATTTTCATGGACATAGTAGTTTCTGATATCCCACCCAAGTATGAAATGTTGTTATCTCGCTCATGGGGAGAAAAATTGCAAGGATCTTTACAATTGGACATGTCATATGCCACCATATCTGTTTTTGGTCATCAAAGGAAACTTTACAGAGAGACCTTGATGAAATACATGGTGAGTAGTGTAGAAAAACCATGGAATTTCCCTATATACTCCATGAATTCTAATATGGACTCTTTCATCTTGTATAATTCAGACAATGACAAAAATGAAATCATAGCTGCAGAAGAAAAATACAAAACACCGAATAGTGAAAACGTTTTTCATGAGTCTCTATGGCATCTAGATTTTGATGGCTCTATGAATAGATTGGGAGCATGTGCAAGAGTTTGGATTCACAACATGGAAAATAATCATTCTGAAGGTCATGCATTTAGATTAAACTTTAAATGCACAAACAACATGGAAGAATATGAGGCTCTAATCTTAGGACTAAAAATGGTTAGAAAACTTGGAGCCAAGAGAGTTTCTGTCATGGGAGACTCAGAATTGATTATAAAACAAATCAAAGGTGAATAATCTATGAATAATCCTAGACTTAGCCAATATAGAGAGACTGTCCTGGATTTGATTAAAGACCTTCTTGAAACTAATTTTGCTGCCATTCCTAGGAAATAGAACATGCAAGCTCACAGTCTAGCCACTTTTGCTGGTACCTCCAAATTTCTTTTTTAGCCCAACCACAAGTACACTGCAGAAGTGAGACATAGGCCTGTTATACCTGACAATTTCAAATATTGATAGATTTTCTCACAAGATTCTCAAATTTATGATTTCATGAATGCTGAAGGAGAGTTTGAAAACTGTAATATAGATACAGATTATACAGAAGGTAATAACATATATAGTGAAATAGATATAAATGCTTTAGATCTAAATAAACCCACTAATTTCACTAAAGTAGAAATAGATAACATAGAAAAGGTAGAAATAGAAGAAATAATGAATGATGATCCTAAAATTTTTAACCTTAAAGATAACTTTTTGCCCAAGGGATTAGTCCCTTTAGAAGATTTGTTTGATTCAAATGATGTAGCTAGGAAACCAAAAATGGAGCCTTTAAGAGCAGACATAGAAGAATGTAACATAGGAACTGAAGAAAAACCCAAGCTTATCAAAATATCTAAAGCATTACCTCCAGATGAAAAACTGAAATACATAAATCTGTTTAAAGAGTTTCAAGATGTCTTTGCCTAGAGTTATGAAGACCTTAAGTCTTATGATACCAGCATAATTTAACATAAGATACTTATCAAAGAAGATCATAAACCTTTTAAATAGAATCTTAGGAGAATTAATCCATTTCTTATGCCACTCATTGAAAAGGAAGTAAAAGGGATGTATGATGCACAAATCATAGCACGCATTAGATATTCAGATTGGGTCTCTAACTTAGTCACTACTAGGAAGAAAACAAGAGAAATCAGACTCTCTATTGATTTCAGGAACTTGAACAAAGTGTCATTAAAAGACATCTATCCTCTCCCAAAAATGGATCACATTCTTCAGAGGGTAGTAGTCTCATCCAGAATTTCATTGCTTGATGGATTTTCTATATACAACGAAATCTTAGTTCAACTGGAGGACCAAGCAAAAACTGCATTTACTACTCCTTGGGGTACTTTCATGTATTTGAAGATGCCTTTTGGACTAATGAATGCATGAGCAACATTCCAAAGAGCTATGGACATAGCCTTTGCAAAGGAAATCCATTACTTTCTAGTAGTTTACCAAGATGAAATAATAATGTTTTCCAAATCAGATAGTGAGCATGTAGATCACTTAAGAAGTGTTTTCATTAAATGCAGAAAATTTGGTATTTCTTTGAATCCCAAAAAGACACTCTTTGGTCTAGAAGAAGGTAAACTCTTGGGACACATAATATCCAAAGATGGAATTAGAATAGTTCCAGCTAGAATAGAGGCAATCCTGACCATCACTCATCCTAGAAACATCAAATAATTATAGTCATTCTTAGGAAAAATAAATTTCCTTAGGAGATTCATCTCTAACTTAGCAGAATTAATTAGAGAACTAAATAACAGGTTAAAGAAAGATTCAGCACTTAAGTGGACAATAGAGGCTAAACAGTCTTTTGAGACAATCAAAGAGGCCCTTACTAAAACACCAGTCCTCATAAGTCTCGATTTCCAAAAAGATTTTATAATTTTTTCTTTTTCTTCAGAACATACTATTGCAGCAGTCTTGTTGCAAAAGAATGATCAAGGTTATGAGCAACCTATTGCATTTTTTAGCAAATAATTGAGAGATGCTACACTAAAGTACAACATAAGACACTTTCTTTAGTGAAAGCTATTAAAGATTTCAGAGTGTACATCTTGTATTCACACATCATTGCTTATGTTCCAAATTCAGTAGTAAAGGACATTTTGACACAAAATGGGCCTAAAGGAAAGAGAGACAAATGGATTGCCACTATTTTGGAAAATGACATAGAAATAAAGCCTACAAAACTTATCAAAGGCCAAGGTTTAGCTAAACTCATGGCGGAATCGAACTGTCAGGCCTTAGATATAAATTTAATTGGTGCCCTAGATGATCGGGAAGAGATGGCGACTCCATAGATCAGTGAAGCTTTCATAGATTCACCCTGGTATGCAGATATTGTATTTGTTTTACTAAACTTACAAGCTCCTCCTAGTTTATCTAGAACTAAAGGTAGATTTTTGAAAATGAAATCAATGAAATATTGTATCATATATAATGCTTTATTTTGGAAAGATAATGGTGGAATTTTATTGAATTGTTTATTAAAAGATGAGTCTGACAAAGTTATGCAAGAATTTCATGCAGGAGATTGTGGAGGACACCTATATTGGAAAACTACTACTGATAAGATCCTAAGGGTAGGTTTTTGCTAACCCTCCCTTTTTGCAGATGTCAAGAAACATGTGAAATCCTGTCACAAGTGCCAAATATTTGAGGGCAAAAGGAAACTCTTACCACTACCTCTCAAACCCATCTCCATAGAAATGCCTTTTCAACATTGGGGTTTAGACTTCATTGGGGAAATTCACCCATCCTCCTCATCCCAACATAAATGGATTTTGATAGCCACTGATTATTTCACTAAATGGATAGAAGCCATCCCTTATAGACAAGCCACAGACTCTGCCATCATCTCATTCCTTGAGAACACCATCCTTTCTAGATTTGGATGTCCCCAGAAGCTCATTACTGATAATGCAACTGCTTTTAAATCCAAGAAAATGGTAGACTTTTGTTATAGATATCATAATTCCCTTGGTCATTCCACTACCTATTACCCTCAAGGTAATGGACTTGTAGAATCCTCAAACAAAATCCTTATCAATATCATCAAAAAACTGCTAGAAAACAAGAAGAAGATATGGAACAAAAAGTTGGTCAATGCTTTATGGACAGATAGACTAACTACTAAAAAGTCCATTCGTACATCTCCTTATCAGCTAGTATATGGTATGGATGTTGTTTTTCCCTCCTCTTTAGGAGTACCAGTGATGAAGATCATTCAATAGTTTCAAGTAGAACTAAATGATATCCAAAGGAGGATAAATTAGACAATACACTTGCAGCAAACTAGAGAAGAAGCCTATGTCAAATCACAAGTGATTCAAGATAAAATCAGAAATATTTTTGACAAGAAAACCAAAGCTAATGATTTTTACATAGGTGATAAAGTTCTCAAATGGGATTATAGAAGAGAAGACAAGGGTAAACATGGCAATTTTGGTTTCCTATGGCAAGGTCCTTATATCATTTATGGTTACAGAGGTAACAATGCATTTTTCTTGAGACAGTTATATGGAGCAGATCTACCAAGAGAACCAATCAATGGTAGAATGTTGAAGCACTACTTATCCACGAATTAACAGTAGTCCATTTTACTTTGTTCATTGTATATAACATTGGAGAGTTTAGATTTTATTGGATGGTAATCATTTGAGGTTGAAGCCCAGAGAGAAGGCCATGAGCTTTGAAAGGTACACCATCATAGGTATGAATAAAGAAGATTATAGAGGAGCAGTCACAAGCTAACCAAATTCAGAATTTCAAAGGCTATTGACCTTAAAGTTCTTGACATTTCACTAGGAAATGCCATCCCCGTGTGGAGCCACTATTAGGGTCCTATAATAATAGGATTCATAATTTGAATTGGCTATGGTTAGTCTTGTAATATTGTACATACTTTTGCTTTCCGCAAAATGTTTTCCATATTAAAAATTAAAAAATGTAAAGAGGGCATGTCCTAAAAGAATGATCAAAGGACAAAAAGAAAGAAAAAAGTGAAAAATATGAACCTCAATATATATATATATATATATATATATATATATATATATATATATATCATGAAAGCGTGCAAATTCAAATGCCACTACTTTTACTTTACTATGCAAAATAGAGATTGTGTGCAGCTTGTCAAAAATGCCACAATCCAAGATGGTCAAATAGCTTGATATTGACCCATTCATGCTTTACATTTCATGTTGATAGATAGAGAATAAAGATCTAGCCAAATTGTTTAACCTTGGCAGATCAGTAGTTAGGTAGAGAATAAGAACGAGCTCATCAGTTTAATCTGAGCCATTGGAAGTTATAAGGTTAGAATCAAATAGTTTTCTTACTAGAATAAAAGGAAATAAAGGGTCTGCAAGCTCAAATGCACCCATTAAAATGAAGAGAAAATGTTAGGGTAAATTGAGGGTAGGTAGAAGAAATGTTGCAAATGCACAAAGTTACTGATTCAAAAGCACATTCATCATACTTAATCCTATGTTTCATGTGTAGGAGGAATTGTGAGAAAGAAAGGATATTCACCAAGCTTATTTACTAATTTCCCCTCATTTCACTACACCCCCACATACTTATTTGCTAATTTCCCCCATAATCCCTTCATTACTTATAAATACTTTTCCCCATCATTTTGACCTTTTACCTCTTGGTTTCACACATTGCCCCTAGAAATTACCCTTCAAAAATCATTCCCCCTTCCAAAAACCCTTTTCCCTAGTGTGCAACCCATTCCCCATTACAAATATTACCTTCCTCTCTTATTAATTTCCCTATTCCCCTTAAAAGCCCACAAAAACCCTTTATCCTAAGTTTTTGCTATGCCCCCACATTATCAAATTAATGTCCCCACTTTACATTTTCCAAATAACCTTTTTGACCCACCAAACCCTTGGTGCAGTTAAAAAACCCCGCCACATAACCCATGGTCCCACCTTATTACTCGCTGCTTATATTAAAAAAACCCGACATTATGTGCTAATTAATTACATTTCTTTGTAATTAAACCCTGGGCCCTGCCGACCACTATCCCGACTTCATTCGTGTAACTCAATCGTGTGATATCCCTCTGATCTCCTACCCCCAAATCCAACAATCTACAACCATATCACGCAGATTCATTGTCCAACTGATAACATCCTGAGAGCACGTGAGATTCACGGTTTTAGCCGAGCACTCTTTGGCTACATGGCAGCACCATGTTACATTGCGTGCTCGCGAAAAATACTGCCTACCCTCCAAAAGCGATGTGATGTTGCACAAAACCACCTCACCACCTAAACCAAAATCTTCCCACTGTTCATTTAATAATTTTTGTGCCAAAATGTGACCATTATTAGTTAAAAGGCCGAAAAAGCCCCAATTCGCTCTTTTCTTTCATTTTCACTATAAACCTTTGCTAAGTCGTTTGCGACACCCTGAACCTCTGTGTGACCAAATTGACCACCTTTTTCCGCCTGAAGATGGTGTGGATACCCAATTGAAGCAGCCAATTGACAGTTGAAGCCTCAGTACCTTCTGCAGTTACCACAGAACCCCTCTGCATGCCAAAGCGCCAATTTCCAGGTATTCTTGGAAAAAACCAAAACGACCCTTGAATTTTAAAATTCACAGTTGTAATTAAGTGGTTATTTAATTGAATTAATTAAGAAACCATCCTGAAATTGAAGATAAACTTATTTGTTCATTCCAAACCCTTTTACAGACTGTAATTACCCTCCCACTATTCTAGAGCTTCTAAAACTCACTCCTGAAGCCACTAAAATCCTAATTCAATTTAGTAATCCCAATTATGGCTTCCCAAACCTCTCTGGATATAAGACCTCTGCAAACCCCTCACCTGGATATCGACCACCTTGCATTGGAAGATAGAGACTTCCAAATTAAGCACACTACTTCCCCTGCCTACCTACTGAAACTCCACTACTGGAGTAAGGACAAATTTTTAAAGTAGAATGATGAAATTCACATTTGGGAGTCAAATTTGTCCAAGTACTGTTTCCCACAGGTACACCCTTTCCCAGAAATCATCCACTTCTACCAATCTTGCTACATTCCTAGCCAAAGAGCCATTGTCACCCCTGGCCATCAAGTTTTATTCACCATCACTGCAAAATCCATTAATCAAATGCTGCAAAATACAACCAAGCCAAAATGAGACCCCACTCGAAATTGAAGGCTTGCTTGATCTCTACACCAAGCTAGACATACCCAAGAAAGCTCATATTATTCACACTTTCATCATTAAAGAGTCTCACACTCCAACGTATAGTCCTCCTTATGCTGCCACCAATTTTTCTGAGAGAGTCAGACAAATTGTTACCATGCTCTCTTGCATTTTAGGATACACCACAGATGAGCATGTGGATGAGGTTGTCCTGGATTTCCTTTCTATTTTTTGTCCAAGGAAGCCTCCTGCTATGATGCATAACTATGCTCAGTTCATAACAAACAAAATGCATGAACAATTCATTAGACTACCAAAATGAGAGAGTTTTCAAGTACTCTTCAGTTTTGTTTCAATTGTTCCTCTACTATTAGTCAGACAAGTTTCCAATCAACATCCAGAAGTTGGACACGAAAGGCAATCCAAGATCAGTCATCTATTGGACACCAATGATCCAACAATACTCAACTTTTTTTTCCTACAAAGACTTCACTGATTCATTTGTGCATCCTATTGTAAACATGCTAACCAGTAGCTATCAACCCAAGATCAGTTAGGAAATTAAAAGGGTTTTACAGTTGGCAAAGAACAGTAAAGTGGGAGACTGGTATTTATACCAACACCACACAGAGATAAAGATATATGGATGTCAATTGGCTCCCTACAAACTGCCCAAATACCTCCCCATGAGGTTATTTGCATTAGAGTAATTTAGGTAGATAATAAACTCTAATGAAGCTAACTTCATAGCAACCAAGAAGAAAACTCAATTCAAAATGAAAAACCAATTGGGCCCCTTTATTTGTAATAATAGGGAGGTCGGACCAGAGGCAGTTAAAATTTTGCAACAAATGAAATTCAAGAACAGTTTTATGTGGCAATATGACCCTCATGGAGTCATAAATAAGATAAGGCTCAAGGTCAAATTGGGCCCTTTCATACATCATCCCAGGCCAGACATTAAGAGATTTGCCAACCAGTCTGAATGGTTGGAAAACACCTTGATAAACATGGACAATATTGTAGTTCATGTAGAGAATACATAAATTGATGTTGAAAAACATATTGATAAAAGTTCCTTTCTGCAGGTTCCAGAACTAGGAGAACCAATGCATATTCCTCCTATTTTACAAACTCCAAGAAATGAAGACAGAAATGCAAAGAGAACCAAGGAAGAAGGTTCTAGTTCAGCCATGGAAACCATAGATGAATAGTTTGATATCAGTTACAGGAAGAAGCCAAAGCTTAATCCTATAACTGAATAGGAAGACACCATTCACTGAGTGGAAATCATTGACACTGATACAATGGTGGAAAGAAGCATAGGCCCATCAACTTCAAGAGAAACACACCAGCCCTCTACCTCAAATACCTAAATTATTAAGAGACAACTTATCCTTGAGGTCTCTTCATTCACTAGGCCTGTGGATAAAGAGAAGGATGTCAAAGATAGGTACAAAGAAGTTAAGTTGAGAAATGAGAAATTGAAGGTTGAGACTTATGCCCAATATTTAAAGCAGACACCTACAATTCAAAAAAGATTAATGTCAGCATTTGACATTAAAACATGTAAAATTTAGATGACGTTCATGCAACCTACAGTCCAACAGCAAAAATCATCAGCAAACTATAGGAAAACAAATTTTGAGGTTTTGGCCAAGGATGTTCATCCCATTAACCAAATTGAGTTTCACAAACAAGTAGGTGAGTTATCTATTCCACCATGACCAATAAAGCTATGACTACACATAAGCTTCAAAGTTCGTTGGATAATATCACTACTTAGTACAAACTGGAAAAGGCCTCCTCACAGGCCAAGGACAACAGAATCAAGTCACTAGAAGACTTGGTGATTGAGCTTGGGCATGATCCCAATGATGTCAAGGTTGCAGAGAAGTTGATAAAGAAAAAGAATGAGGATATTGCTGCTCTTAGAAAGCAACTAAAACTGCCTCATTCAGAGCACCCACAGACAAAAGAGGTCTTAGAAATCCAAACCCATCAGGAGGAAATGATGGACTTTGTTCTCCAACTAAATGATCAACTAAAGGAAATGGAGAAGGAATTGGATAGCTTGATACAGCTGAAACATGCCAGACTTGAGACTACCACTGCCACTGTAATTCCAACAGTCACTATAGTAGTACCATCCACCTTGGTAGCCTCATTAGCTCCTACAGCTCCACTGGCCACAACACTACCAGCTGTCACAACATCTACATCAGAAACAGGTTCAACAACAACAACAAATCAGCCAGGCGATGAGGCAAGTAAATTGGTCAATGCAATGGAGGACATGTCTATTTAGAACACAAACATAAAAAAGCTTAAGGAAATGATAACAAATCTAGAAAATGATAATAATCTTGCACAAATTATGCACAAGGAATAAGTTCAGAAGTCAACCAGGTTGACTGAAAGGATGAAGAGCTTGGAGAAGGAATTGACATTAAAGGAGCCACTTGGCCAAGCTAAAGAACAACTATGGGCCAATATCATTGACTATGTCAATGATATTTGGCCATCCATTCAAGTCATCTTTGAACAAAGTTACTTAGTAAAAGAGGCTACAGAAGCCATTCATAGAGTTAAGGCTAGACTGGGAGACATGCTAGATGAAGCCACCAAAATAATCCATTTCCTCCACTCCAAAAATAAATATGAATTGCATGAGCTAGACATAGCTGACAGGACATGCACCATACAGGAGGTTAAAAAGGTGCTCACCAAGAGAAATTTGATGTTAAACCTTGAGGAGAAATTCCAAACCATGCAACTGGCTATAGACAGGTTCATGGTAAGGTTTGATGTTTTGAGGCAGAAAGGCCTGCTAAATCCCTTGGTGATAAATGAAACATTGATGCCACGGGAAGACTACAACAGAAGGATAAGAGAGGTGGCAAGGGATCAGGTAAATACTTCCTCTATGAAGGGGATGCCTACTGGAAAGGTGTTATGTCAGACATTTGAGAACCTGTTTTACCTACAACATGAGGTAAAACACCTTTTTGTGAACAAAACCGCTTTTTCCAAATACATAGAAGCAGATGAAAACTACAGGAAGATGGTAAATATTCAATTACCAAATGCAGACACATGGGAGAAGTTGAATGACTTACTATAAAAATACACAGTCAAAATGTGAAAATTGACAGTCAAAGTGAAAAAGACACAGTAAAGAAAAATTAATAGGCCAACTAGATGAAAGTGTATCAGTTAAGAAAGGGAAAAGGAATAGTCAATGTGAATACTAATAGCAAGACAAAGAATAAATAGCAAGGCAGAGAATAAACAACACAATATCAGAGCATAAAGACAACACAACCAAATAAACAAGGACAACATATACCAGTTGAACGTCCGTCTCTATCTTCTTGCATGAAGATATTTCTTTCTCCTAGGTTAATTCCCAAGATAGTTTGGGATATTTTGTAAATTATTTTTGTATAAATACTTCATAATTCAAAGTATTGGGTGTGGATTACTAGACATTTGTAGAGTTGTATTGATCAGAAACCTGAGGGTTATTGTACCTATTTTTCAAGTCAACGGATTGGATTGAGTAATAAAGAGATTGCATTACATGATTCATGTGTTGAGCTATTACAGTGAAGTATTTTCTTTTTCAAATTTGTTATTTTCTTATGTATCTCACAAACTTATATGTTATCAAAAGTGAATGAATTAACTGGAAAGTTATTTCAGAATTTGTTTAAGTACACTCTGTCTTGAATAGTTAATCATTTCTATGTTTTCTTCTGATATCTGGATCTAAGAATCCTTAATTTCTCTCCCATCTCAGTTAATCTCATTCACTTCTTTCATAATCCGATTTAAGGAACCCTTAATTGCTCCCTTCATTCGATTGAAAACCACTTCACCACCCTAGCCTTAAGATTTGAAATAACTCAGCTACCTTGCCATGTAGACACTATTTTTAGAACTTGATTCAGTCTTGTTTGCTTGACATTTGACCCCATAGCCCAATGGTAAAAGACACCCCTTTATCCATCTAAGTAAGTCATCCCACCACCAAATCCAAATTGAAACCCAACTACAAACATAACTAGCCTAAAATCGATTAACTAAACAAAGTTAAATCATAAAGAGAGAGCCGTCTCTGAGCATTGGGCAGGCTAGATCCTAATCTCCAAAGTAGGTTTGTGGTTACATCTATCATTTCTTTCCTTACAACTCTAGAGAAAGTTTTGAGTGATAACACTTGGCTAACATTGTTTACCTAGAACAATGTTCTTAGTAACTAGAATTTCTCGTTCTCATTCTTGGTACATGTTTCCTGCATTGATCATCATAGAAAACTTGATGTCATAAAGTCAAATAGAGATCAAAATTTAACAATAACTCCTATAGTCAAATATTAAGGTCCATCTTGCATAATGAATTTTAAGGAATTGCTCATCATATCCCAGTAAATTTCTAATTTAAGATCCTAATATCATGGACTATAATCAATATGATTAGCCTCACATCTTTCATCACAAAAATAATTCTCCTTATATAATGACCCAAGTTTAAATTAAAGTCATAATCTTCAAACTTGTCATTACAATCATCCATCATTAGACTCAAATGAGGGCATGTATATTATGGATTTAAATGACAACTATAATCTAATTGAAAGATACAATTTATGAAGCATGCATAAATATTTGAAGATGTAATCAATGTGAAGCATGTAATTTATACAACATATTTAAAAATAAAAAAAATAAAAAATAAATAAATATGTAATTTATACCACATGTTTTAAAATTTAAAGATAGAAAATAAGTAAAAATAAATAGTAATAAGTAAACCAGCACAAATCCATCTTTACTCTCCCCTTTAAAGAGTAAACATGGATCTATGCATGTTTAGCCCCCCCTTTAAATAGTCTACATTCCATGCAAATACCATGGGTCAATACCATGTGCCATCTTCATTTTTATTCATATTAATATTAATATTAGGGTTAATAATATTTTTTGATGGTAATAATAATAATTTGGCCCATAGTTTACCATACCTCTAGTTTATTTATATTTTTATTAATTTACCATACCTCTTTTATAAATCTGTTACTTGGCCCATGGTATTAAAACAATATTTGGCCCATAGGCTCCACTTGAGTCTTTGTAATATAAAGAGGTTTATGGACTAAATATAAAAAGAGGTTTTATTTATTTACCATACCTCTAATTTATTTATATTTTTATGTATTTACCATACCTTTGGAGTAAGTATAAAAAAAGAGATTTTATTTATTTACCATACCTCCACTTTATTTATATTTTTATTTATTTACTATACCTATTTTTTGAGTGTTCATAAACCTCTTCATTTTTAAATTTATATTGTGTTTATATATAATAATAATTAGATTGATTTATAAATAGGACTAAATTAAAAATGTTAAATGTTTACGTTTACATTTACATTTGCATTTCTATGTGAGATCTACCCATACTGGGTTGTAGAGGGCCTCTTGGCACAATAAATAATAATAATAAGTAAAAAGTAAATAATAATGATAAGTAATAAATACTAACTAAATAATAATAGTAATAAATAAATAATAACAAATAGTAACATGTATAAATAATACACATTTAAATTTAAAAAGTTTACATAAATACATTATTTTTTTACCCAAAACTTTATACATTACCCATAAATGTTCTTAATCTTTATTGAAATCGAGGTGTTATGGGTGTTTGGGAGTCTAAGTGGAATTTTAGTAAAATATAAAAAAAAAAGTTTATTAAAATGCATAGTCTCTAGGAGTTTGGGATAAAAATAAAATGACCAATCTATGTAAGTTCAAATGTGTAGGAGTTCCCGGTAATAATAAAATGATCACTCAAAGAATACCCAAATGTCTGAGAGTTCGGGATAAAAATAAAATTACCAACCTACATAAATCCAAATGTCTAGGAGTTCTGGATAAAAATAAAATAACCACTGAAAGAATACCCAGATTCTCAATAAGAACTCATAATGCCGAAGCCTTTAAAAATAATAAAAACTAGTTTATTTGAAAAGGTTTGGGGAGATTCCGAATTTTGAGAGATTATGAATAAGAACCGACAATAGGGAAGGTTGTTAAAAATAATAAACACTAGTTTCTTTGAAACCATGATCTCCGGAGATTCAGAAGTTCTAGAGGCTAGTGTGCGCGGGCTATGGAACATATTTAATCCTATGGATATTTGGATATCTAGCTCTAGATGGCTAAAACATTTTTGATGCTGGACATTTTATTTGAAAAAGCACTATATAAAAGATTTATCAAATGAAAAATAATATTCAAAAATAAGTTATACCGAAGAAATGCTTAGATCCATATATATCCGAGATCTAAGGTGTAAACAAGCTCGTAATTTGTAAAAATGCTCGAACCTCAAATCATGTAAGGAAAAAAAATGAATTTTATTAAAGAAATGCATATAAAGTGGATTGAAACCATGTAAGGAGAAAAAATGAAATTTATTAAAGAAATGCTTATAAAGTGGATTGAAATAGAATGGTGTTTTAGAAAAATGGGTGGAATCTAGACATACTCCCAAAATATTAAACCCTGGCTTATGCTTTGCATGTCCAAGCTAAGCTAGAACTGCAGTTTCTCCACCTTCCTCATTCTCCATATTAATGTTCAATGTACTCCTTATTGCCTAGGGATTGGACGTATACACACAGAGAGAGGAAAAAACCTCATCCTCACTGAAACGTCCCGCCTGGCAGATGCGCTCAAATAGCTCCCCACCTGCTGCGTATTTCATGAGTATAGCTAGATGGGTGGGACTCAGCAATACCTCCTTGAAGAAAACTATGTTGGAATGCCAGAGGTCTATGATTAATAATCTTCGGCCTCACGTTTTCATTAATATTCCTCTGCTGCTAGGCATCGTCTTTTCCCCACCAGGCACTAACCCCCTCCTAATAAGATCGGAAATAACTGCATCCAACCAGTAGAAAAGAGGCCACTTCCCTACGCTATGTTGGGAGGAGTGGGCGCCATTATGGTGACACAACTCAATGATAATAACACAAATAACACAAGACATTGCTGAGCAGATCCACCAAAAATCTAGCCTCACCAAGGAGATCTAGATCATCTAGCCTCACCAAGGAGATCTAGATCAATGCTTCCATCTGAGAAATAGTTCCAAGCTGTAAAACAATGCCAATTATCATAGAAGAATCTACGATCTATAATCCATAGGGTTTACCACCAGCGTACCCTAAAACCCAAATTTACCACCTCTACATTTTAATCATTTTTTTCCCTTCCTGATCGATTAAATTCCAGTCCACACAGTTATACCATGGCGACAAAACCTTCCCAACAAGAAGAAAAAATTCGATGAGAAAATAAGAGTAGAGGAAAAAAATAAGCAAGAAAATTGAATTGTTAAAAAGAAAAAACAAAGAGTGAAAAATACCTTGGAATCTCAACAATTTTGATTAGATCTGGGCAAGCGTGAGAAGATGGCTAGAAGAATTATGTAAATTATAGATGCTTATTGATCTAACATGCATTTGTTGTAATAAAGCCAATCTAAAGCCTTTGTTTGTTTCATATGTGTCCCTGTTCATTTCTTTCCATACTAGAAATTTGTTTGTTTCATATGAGACCCTATTCATTGCTTTCCATAATAGAAATGCCAATTTTTACATGTAGTATCTGACTTGTTATAACAATTTAGTGAAATATTTATTTATACTCCTTTCATTTGAATTTTATTTGAGCCGATTTGGGCACACAAGCCTAAATAGTTTATAATAGGCTAGTGGATTATAATAAATTATTTTCATGGGATTTCACACACTAAATTTTATTTGCTTACACTTTTCACATTAATTTTTTTTTACCATTAAATTTTATTTTGCCTAGTTTCCTAAAACGAGATATTAAAATTGATTTTCAAATAAAATAAAATGGCTATGTTTTTTAATACTAAGAGTTAGTTTTAATTTTCTCCACAGTGTGGATTAGTTGATGATGGAATGGGTTATTAAGGCATTTTTTATAATGTTATTGGTTTAAACTTAAATTAGCTTAGTGTACCATGTGTGAGGTAACGTGGGTATACTTGGAGGTGATTGTGTTAGAATTGATTCTCAAATAAAATAAAATGGCTATATATTTTAATATTAAAAGTTAGTTTTAATTTGCTCCATGGTGTGGATTAATTGATGATGGAATGGGTTGTTAAGGCATTTTTTATAATGTTATTGGTTTAAACTTAGATTAGCTTAGTGTACCACGTGTGAGGTCATGTGGGTATACTTGGAGGTGATTGTGTTAAAATTAATTTTCAAATAATATAAATGGCTATATTTTTTAATATTAAAAGTTATTTTTAATTTGCTCCATGGTGTGGATTAGTTGATGATGGAATGGGTTGTTAAGGCATTTTTTATAATGTTATTGATTTAAACTTAGATTAGCTTAGTGTATCACATGTGACGTAATGTGGGTATACTTGGAGGTGATTGTGTTCAAATTTATTTTCAAATGAAATAAAATGGCTATATTTTTTAATATTAAAAGTAAGTTGTAATTTGCTCCATCGTGTTGATTAGTGGATCATGGAATGGGTTGTTAAGGCATTTTTTATAATGTTATTGGTTTAAACTTAGATTAGCTTAGTGTACCACGTGTGAGGTAATGTGGGTATACTTGGAGGTGATTGTGGTAGTGGATAGAATCGATCACTATCACATAAGTACGAGCTCGCTATAGTTGTCTGTTTTGCCATATTCAAAAAATAACAACAACAATAATAATCTTATCTTTCTAATTTTATTGAATTAACTATTTATCAAAATTAGATGTTATTAAAATCTCATGATTTTATTGGAGGTAGTTTAGGTGATGGAAATAAGGTAAACTAATTTTCTTGTAAACATTTTCTAAATTGTGTCGTCACTCAAACACTCTCATAGTAAAAAAAGTCTTAACCCCACCTAGAATGCCTAAAAGACAACTCTTAAGCAAGCCACCCAATGTCACATTGGTGGCTTTTCTCTCACTCTTTAAACTACATTGAAGGATATCCTTGTCTAAGGGGGGAATCCATAAAGGTCGAGCTAAGGTAGGTCATTGAGTAATAAAGGAAAGTTCATTGACAAAGACTAGTGATTTGACGCTACTCACTCTCAAAGTAAAAGGTTATGGATAAGTGTGCGAATAGTTAAACAAACCATGAATTCTGAAATTTTTTTGAATGATTTTAATTAGAAAACTATGCTTATTCATGCAAGAAAATTATACTCGAAAAATGAAAAATAAAACTTGCTCAATTAATCATATAACATGAGATGCTAGTGAAGCATATATACAATGGCACAATAAAAATAGAAAATGAATCTTAAATTGTGTCTATATAAGTAAGGCATTAGATCATTCTTTGATCATATTCATTAGCATTGGAAATTGAGAGTTTGTTATCATCATCAAGAGACCATTCCATAATTAAGAGATCATACACCAATAGTATTAACTATGTTTGAGATATCAAAGAGTTATGTGTTTACAATGATAAATAAAGGAAATATTCAAACTTTTCGTTGTTACTACAGACAATGAAGACAAAAAAGTTGAATGTGGACCACTTACACATTTGTAACATTCAAATGTCATCCATATATCACCAGTTTATCACCATTTATAGTAGGGTAGTTTGTAAATGTAGAATTGTGACGCAAATGATGTATTTGTAACATTCCAAAGTGTGTAATTACAACTAATGAACCATGAGAAATACGATTAGCGTGCGAACACATTAACCATTATGTATTTAGAACAAATTTCCGTTATGACTAGAGATCAATGTAAGTTTTAAAGCACCCCTGAACAATAAGAAATTCCATATCATGTCAACATCAAATATTTAAGAATTGCATGCTTTGTCTAAATTGTGTGTAGAGTGCACCAATAGTGGCACTATTGGGCTTTGATCACTATCTTGTTAATGTGTGTTAAGATGTGACATTTCAAATTAGAAACTGATCATACATCTATAAAAAGGCAAGCAAGTAAACCGTCAAGATAATCTTAAAAATAGTGAATTGTTATCCTTATGAACCAAGTCATTTCATGTTCCCATGCATTGATTTGTGTAAGGGTGTGGTTAAAATGTCAAATGTGTTAAATAAATGTAAGAAATAAATGTATCAAGAACAAAACTTGGCCATGATGCAAATTTGTAAACCATTTTCACAATTGTTAAAGAGCTGAAATATCAAGGTGTTCCATGCATTCATGTACTCATGTGAAGCTTAAGAGTGTTTACTCTGTCATAGATATGTTACCTAGATATGTCAAATCCAACATGAACAAGTATAAATATGATAATGTATTCTTACAAGTAAAGTGTTAATCTTTTTTAGTTTACGGTAATCATTTTTAATTTTGTCACTTCTTCTCTAGACATATATTTTAGTCCTAGACTAAATTAGTCATTTAAGTTAGTCACTTTTATTTGAGTCACTTAATTCTAGTCATATATTTGATCCCTAGACTAAATTAGTCATTTAAGTTAGTCACTTTTAGTTAATTTCTCAAATCTAGTAGTAATTCACTTGAAATAATTGTGGTGACTAAATTTTTTAGTCACATAATCACTAATCTCTCATTTTGTACTAGTGAGGGTTACCATCGTCAAATTGACAAAGACTTTGCTATCATTTTTTCAGGGACAAAAATGAAGGTTGCCTTGGTGAATTTTGTAGTATCCCCTGATACAATTTCCCATGCTACAAAGATTCCTAGGTCTGGTGAGATTTGGTTCAAGGTTTGGAAGTTCAAGCAACTCAATTGTGATGATTTTCTCAAGGATGAATACAGAGGAATTGACATGACCATTGACATTTCTAGGGTTTACCTCAAAGGGAAATTTTCCAATTTTTAATGTTCATCTAGAAATATTTTACATGTGAAGGTAAAAGAGATCATTAAAAAATAAAAACATCAAAAAATTCAAATTTCGTAGCAAGTCCCCATAGTTAAGCTGAAAATTTGCTACGAAACTGTTGTAGCTTATCATTGAGGAAAATGCAAGGAAATTTTTTAATTAAAGGAGTTATAATGGCATGTGTTTAGCTAATAAACATCAATTAAGACTATAGCACTTTCGAAAAGATCAAATAGCTACCAGAAAGGTGTTTTTTGCAATTTTCTACCAAAATTTGTTACGGAAATTCTGGAAATGACAATTTTAATAGTCAACTTCAATCTCACTTTCTAACAAAATGGGAATAAATTTTGGAAGCATGAAGGAGGTTTTTGTTCATCATGATCTTATCTACAAAAGTCTATCTCCGTTTTTACACAGATAGCAGGGTTTGGAAGATATGCACTTATCATTGGGGCCTATTTTACAGAATTTTTCCTAGTTGGATTTGTTGCAGAAATTTTGAAATTCGACTTGGTGGAGGTCCAGGTTAGCATCCACGTGTCAAAATCACAACAATAGTCTAGCACATTCAATAGTTGGTTGGATTCGATAAGGTTCATGAATAGAATTTTGTTGAGCTCATAAATGATGGAAGACTCCTATTTGTATTGAAATGGCGTAAAACAAAAAAATCCCTACAAAGGTGCAATGTTTTGTAAGTCAAATAGGATTAAGTCTCTTAGTTGTTGATCGAATCTAGCCCAAGTGGCAAATTTTGTAATGGATATCTCACTCTATATATGTGTAGTTTCTTGACTCTGATGGGGTTGATCGATGATGTGAGAAGGCCACTTTATTTAAATCTTTTATCCAATTAATATACATTCACAACAAACTTTGTTTTTCTACCTGAGATTTAGTTTTGGCTTTATGTTTTCTCATCATGATTTTATGTTGTTATCAATGTTCATAGCATATTGATTACTTTGAATTCATGTCAGATTTCTCCAACTTCCTTCAATTTGCTGTGTTTTACTATAAATGTTTACTTCACACCAGTTTAAAGCCAAAAATTCCTCAACTTCCATTAAACAATGTTGTTTGTAATTGAATTTTTTCTTAACTAACTCCATGCCCAATAGTGGTAGCCATCACACTCTCTTTCACCTGCAAAATCACATAAAAAATCAGAGTTAGACATCTGTAAATGAGTTTTATCTAGAACATCATAGTATTTTCTTTGAGAGATCCCTCTCATGTTAGAAGGGCTAACTTCTAGCTACAAGTGGTTTGAAATAGTTACTCTTGGTTGGACATTGACACAACCCAACCTCTTCTAACCTAGTGATAATAGAGAGCATGAGGGACTTTTTTCTAGAGAAGTAGGAGACAATGATGACAAATTTGTGAGGAGTTCAATAGGGATTGGTAGACCCCACTCAGAGTCAAAAGGATTTCATACACCTCATCCAGCTATGCATTCGATTATGATGTCAGGAGAGCATACTTTGATAGATGATGACATGCATTTTGTAATGATACAACTATTCATTGAAGATGAATCTGTCCCTAGTAGAAATAGTCTACAAAATAAAACTACAAATCCTCCTTTCCCTAACCTTCCCCTGGTATTGTATCAAAATCTTGATCATTTCTTTTCTAAGTTAACTAAAAATATAAAATTTCAACAAGTACACTCTAGGTATAGTGTTCGTAGCTCTAGTGGAGGAAGTAGTACTAGTAGTAGTGTTTATTCTAGTTCACTCAATAATTTTTAGTCGCGTTCCAGTGGATTTGTAATCATTCAGCTAGGGCACACAGTCATCGCTGGTAATATGGTTGGATCACTTACCCAATATCCATAATTTTCTGGACGAGGTGGCAAATATGTCAAATAACATTGCTATCTTTGTGAAGTTGTCTGGAGGGCTCAATAGACTCCTGATGCCACTACAATGTTGAGTTCAAAACTACCCTACTAGATTAGGCATTTAGATTGTTTATTAAGTGGATCAATGCCAGTCATAATGCCACTATGGATGTTCTCAAAAAATAATTTCTTCAAGAATTCAAGTTACCTTGGTCAAATCAACAAGGCTTGGTGGAATTGTTGGATATTCGTCAAAGTGAAGGAGAATTTTCTTGGAAATGCATGTAGTGGTTCAAATATGCTATCAATAAAATATCATATCCCATTGATCCTCATCATTAGAGGGATTTATTTATTCAAGCTTTGCTACCTATGACTAGGATTCTACTATCGCAACATAATATTGCTACATTATAGGATTCTTTGGAACAATCAATGCAAATTGAAGCAATGGAAAGATATATGCATAACCATAAATTGGGTGCTCCCTTGTCTGAACTTGTTATTATGGGACTTCATAATCAAATTTTCACTCTTACTAAGAGACTAAAGGATCTTTCTCCAACGTAACACATGTGACCTCAGGTTTGGTTTACACACTGCCAAGTTGAAGGGAATCATGTCATTGAATACCTGCGACTCAGGAGTCAAGGGTCAATGAGTTTTCCTATAGGTCCTCCACTACCATCACCAAAAAATCTTGGAGTTACACAAATTTCTTCAGCAATTCCATTTCATGGTCCGACTTAGTGTCAAGCATTCCCTCCGCATCAAAGTATGTCCATGAATGAGCATTGTGAATTTTTTCGATCTTATGGCCACTCACCTCGGTTATGTCCTATTTTAAAAAGTATTCCAATGTTCCCAAAAATATATTTTGTGAATTTTATGGGTCACCCACACATCATACAAATCAATGTTGTTCCTTAGATGCTTTATCTGATTTCCTAGACCGTACAACTTTCTGCGTCAATGAATCTCCTCGGAAACGAGGAGGTCAGGCCCCATGGGGGAGGAAAGGAGTAAGAGGCCAACTCAGATGTTATAACTGTGACCAAGAAGGTCATGTAGCAAGGTAATGTCCAATGCCGAGAAGACATTGGTGTTCAAACTGTCGGGTGAATACACATGCTACAGAAGATTGTCCAGAACTAATTTCCCCTTAGGAAGAGTGTAATTGAATGAAGGGATCTAATTTGATTAATGTTGAACCACAAGAAACAAAGCATGTGGTGAAATCGAATATTAATATTATGACTAGAGGAGGGAAAAGAATCGGAGCTGATGTTGGAACCTATGAGAAACCAACTACTATAAGGCCAGTGTCACCAAAGAAATTTTACGGTTCCAACCAACACAAAAAATATTATAAAGATGCCGCTTAATTATTCCAACAGTTAATGTCTTCCCAAGGTCCTTCAATTGAGCATCCAGAACAAGTACAGATCAAAAATCCCACATCACCACAGGAGACATCTCGACCAATCTTAGAATGGTTTAAGTTGTTCTTAAACATATTGATTGATGAGAAACTTGTTGGTTAATTACGCAAAACGTTAAAATTTGTTTTGAAGGATGAGCCATTCTCAGAAGAGCCTATTTCTACTAATCTTCTTGAAAGACACTATAGGAAAGTTTGATGAAATAAGAAGAAAACTAGAAGCTAATTCCGCGTGGATGCTGAGATAGAATGATGTTGGATCAAGAATTCCACGTTAGATCTTGGCTTAGATGTTAATATTTTACCGCAGAAAGCTTTGGAGGTGCTTAGGAAACCTAAATTGGTCTTTTCACCCATCCAATTATGCATGGAAAATCAATAATGTATTCTACCCATTGGCTTCCTAGAAGATGTTGAGGTTGGTATTGTAGGTGTTAAAAGTTATGTAGATTTTGAGGAAATTGACATTACTGGTGACAAGGATCCATATCCAACTTTGTTGGTATCGATTGGAATTTTGAAAATTATGTAGTGATTGATCTAAAATGTGAAACTATGAATTTTGAGGTGGATGGAGTTTGGGTCATACAACCATTGGATCCGTATCAAGGCCCAATGTTTACTGAGCCTGTAGATGATGTTGAAGAACACAATTTTTTGGATCAGGTGTATGAACTGACTATCAGGAGAAGGGAGGATTATATCAATCCCACTACTAGAAGATCCATTAGTTGGAGAAGTGTTCAAAGAATATAGGTAGGGTCTGATGTCACGATAGAGGTTTAGTAACATATGGGTAAAGAGATTCATTCACAACATTGTGCAACTATCAGGTGTCTTTGTTGGATCAATACTGAGGTATGTAATTATCCTGTTTTCAATGGTACTGAATCTGTTGTGAATTTTATTCAAGAAGTTGATTCCTGAATAGAGGATGGTCAAAAGATTTATTTAATGAATGTTTTTTTACAAGTGACCCCTACAAGATGGTGGGCATCCCATCATGACCAATTTGAGTACTAGGATACTATTAAAACTGCTCTGGTTTATAGATTTTCACTTTCAAACAAAACCTCTAGTAAGATTCCTATTTATGATGGATGTACTAGCCCGCAAAATCATATCCAGAATTGTTGTTCCACCTAGAATGATGATGGGAACCATTGGAGATGTGGATGCATCAGTTTATTCATACATTGGGCATTATTCCACAAGATTGGTATCTAAACGAAGCATTGAAAATACAAACAAAAACCTCGGATAACATGCTTGATCAGTTCTACAAATATTTTTCATTTCATGATACTAATGAAAGGATAGTTGAAGATCTCAAGACTATCAATAGGGTGTTATTCCCATTTGGGGTTGCTCTTGCAGAATGCAGTAGATATGGAGATTTTTCACATAAGTATGACTCGAGGTTTCATGAAGTTGTATCTTGTGGGAAAGTTAATAAAGAACTTGAAGATGATTTAGAAGAATTAAGACATATATCATTTAAATAGTGTGAAGGGGAGCGAAGGATAAAATAAGACCCTGTTACTGATGCACCACATTTGTAGCCACTCAATCTAAAAAAACTAAATATTTGGATTGAGAAGTGAATCAATCTTGCTTCTTTTGGTGATTACTAGGATGAGCGGGTTCTTGCAACATTATGGGCTTATTGCACTACATCCAAGAAATTACCTAAATATACCAATTTCCAGTTGGTTTATGGATGGAAGCAGTGGTTCCAATATAATTTATACTTCCTAACCGCTTTATTACTCACTCTACCAAGATGTCAGATGAAAAATCCATCCCAAAAAGGTTGTGGGAGTTATGGAAATTGGATGCGCAATGTTTCTTTGCAGACTTCCACTAGGTAGTGGAGAATGAAAGCCAAAAGGATTGACATAATCGACACATCAAGAAGAAGTCGTTTTCTATTGGGGATCATGAGTTACTTTATGACAGTAAGTACCTGAAGCATCCTAGTAAGCTTCAAATGCATTGACTTGGTTCATTTTATGTTGCATAAATTTGAAATTCTCAAAATGTTAAGCTTGCTCAATTAGATCGTATCCTATTTCCTGGTTGGGTGAACTATGCTTGCCTGAAGCTTGATTTTGGTTCATCAAATTTTGGTTAATGTGTTCTCTAAAAAGGGATTATTAGTTAGGTTCTTAAAGTATTGCATCATTTATTGTTAGTTTTTGTTCCTTTGATAGTTTTGACATTCTTAGATAGAGTATGTATTCTTTTGTTATAAGGTCAATAAGGATTTTCGGGTTGCAACCCACCGCAAGTGATTGTTGTCAAGGAGGGTTTTGGTGTCTTCTGTCTTATAATTTTCTTTTAATACTTGTATTTTCAGTCATTATGCCTAGTCTTGTCTTACTTAGTTTGCAATCCGATCTGCTCGCATATTGATAAGATTTCCCATTACTCCTCGATATGAGGTGTCAGTCATTTATGTTGTAAAAGCAAGTGGAGTGATTTGTCATAATCATGAGAGATTTGTAGGTCTAGTGCATATCCATAGCATAACAGTGAAGTCACTTCAACCTTCTGTTGTACATCTCTCTATATAACCATCGGTCATTTTCTTTCGCATGTCATTCCACTTAGCATTTCCCTAGTTTATCACCATGGATTTTGTGTTGTGTTCTTCCAAGTTTACAATTTGTTTTCGCACCCTATTCATTTTATTTACAGTCGCCACTCTGATACCATGGGTCGCACTATTAAAACAGTTGTATCACATTTCCCCATTGACTCCCATATACATTCCTATGATGATCTCCTTGCCAAATATGACAACTCCAATCTAGTATACAATGATCTCTCAAACACCAAATTTTCCCCCTCCCTTCGCACTGAAATTTTGATGGAGCCGGATCTTAGACCCAATGCCTGATCTAATCTCAAGATCAAAGTTGACTTCTACCTATTAAAAAAATCCTCCTTATTGATTCTATGTGACTTTCTTATCTTTGGTTCCATGGGGGAGGTCATGAGGTGTACTAAGTTCCTAATTGGTCACCTGCATGGAGGTTCGCTATGGTTGGATCGAGAATATTTGATTCATGTTCAAGATATCCACATACTCATGGGACTCTCTACCTATGGCTTCGATGTTAACACAACATTCTAGAAGGCATCAAACCAGGGCAAGAAGAAGGATGCAAATAGCCTTTATAAAAATTATGGCACTGAGAGGAAGGGACAGGAGCTGTCATTGATATGATAAATAATCAACCTATCAAGGTTGTCTGCACTATAATCACCAGTGAGCTAATGCGATATTTCACTAGAGGGGAATTTTCTCTCATATAATTTCCGTTGTCGACCCCTATGTTCCAAGAGATTAGCTAAATTGGTAGGATTTCATAAAACTACTCCCATGGATACTGAGCAGGTTGTTATCGCTTACATTATCTTGGTTCCACCCACCATCACTCCTTTCATCCATTTTCGCTGATCTATGAGCCAGTTTCCCTTGAATTAACTATCCCTTCTTCACCACCCAGTGCAATTCATTTAGCAGAATAGGTCGCTACTTTTCTCACTGATCCTCAACATTGTCGCCAAGTCATTTCTCTCGCTTCTCACTAGCATGATATTGTCCCATTTCTTCCCCCATCAGTTTTATTGCAACTTCAACAAGAGATCTCCAAAGAACATGACCAAGAGCGAGAATGTTCTCCGCAGGGCTAGTCAGAGAAACTAGTCAGCAATGGCCAACCACTGCAAGCTAGATTCCCAAAGTCAGGTGCACTTTTGGTATATGCACTTAATATGTTGTCTACCCCACAACTCTTCCCGTTTATCCATGCTTCTACAACAAAAAATGAAGACCGCCTAGCTCAAATGGAATCCTGGTGTACATATCTAGTAGCTACATGTGATCATCATCAACAGCAACTTTGATTAGTTACAAGCAATTGTGACTAACTCCATACAGAAAAAGCCCAACTTGAGAAAAAAATATTAGAATTGGGTACTGAATTCCAATCAATGTAGCTAAATGTTTCTACATGTTTTGATGAGCATCATGAAGATATTGTCACATATTCCCCTGTTGAATGCTATGAATATGTTGAAGTGACATGTGTCAAATTGGTTGCATAGAACTAAGAGTTGGAGGGTACTGTAACTAAACTCTCTAAGGTGGTACCATATCTATCTTCCTAGTAACGTGAGTAGGTTTCTCATTAGATCACTACTACATTGGCCATCAAAGAAACTCTTCCTCAAATCATGTAGGACTCCCATGATATTTTTAGTCAGGTCTACTACTACAACATTGTCCTTTCCAAGAAAAATAAACCTATTTATCTGCCCCAAGAGAATGTTAAACAATTGTTTGCATGGGAAATGAACACCTCCAACCTAGAGCACAAGAGATCAATTTCGGTGCAAGTAGATACACTTGAGGACCAAATTAACTAACTTGAGGATGCTTCCCAGGTCACCAAGCAAGTACTCCAGGACAATTACAACAACTCCTTTAGTTGCAACCCACTGAGTTCACTGTCAAGGTGAATGCAGTGTTTGCAGGATAGGTTTACGCAGTATTGAACACATGGAATGATGTCGTTTTTGCATACACCACTTTTAAGGACAATGTGTTGCAGTCAGTACTGGAGTTGGTTCCTTCATTTGAAGGAGAAACAATTTGTAGCTAGTGAAGAAAAAGTGAGCTAATACCCAAATTTATAAGAAGCGCATTGACTCAAGGGTGAGTCAATGGATTATGTTCAAGACCTATTGGGTCCTTCATTTTGGGAAAATATAGTAAATAGTAGTTGAGGAAGGAAAATGGAAAAGGTGGCTGGAAACAGACCACCAAGAGTATGAAAGCGACAAATAACTAAAGTGTTGGAAATTTTGTAGCTAGAAAATAGGGAAGCACGCCCATGGAATTAAGAAAGTGAGATTAATTTTGAAGAAATCAATAGGAAAAGGGGAAAAGACTCCAAGATTTCGTCAAAAAGGACCAAATATACATGGGCTAATGAAACTTCCAAGAATAGTCATGTCTACGACTGCAGCATTGTCCTTTCCAAGAAAATAAACCTATTTATTTTCTCCAGGAGAATGTTAAACAATTGTTTGCATGGGAAATGAACACCTCCAACCTAGAGCAGAAGAGATCAATCTAGGTGCAAGTAGATACACTTGAGGACCAAATTAACTGACCTGAGGATGCTTCCCAGGTCACTAAGCGAGTACTCTAGGACAATTACAACAACTCCTTCAGTTGCAACCCACTGAGTTCACCGTCGAGGTGAACGCAGTGTTTGTAGGATATGTTTCTGCAGTATTGAACACATGGAATGATGTCATTTCTACATACACCACTTTTAAGGACAATGTGTTGTAGTCAGTATCAGAGTTGGTTCCCTCGCTTGAGGGAGAAATAATTACAGCTAGTGAAGAAAAAGTGAGCTAAGATCCAGATTTATAAGCAATGCATTGACTCGAGGGCAAGTCAATGGAATATGTTTGGGCCTATTAGGTCCTTCATTTTGGGAAAATACAGTAAGTAGTAGTTGCAGAAGGAAAATGCAAAAAGTGGCCAGAAACAGACCACCAGGAGTATAAAAGTGACAAAGAACTAAAGTGTTTGAACTTTCATAGCTGAAAAATAGGGAAGCACGCCTGTGGAATTAAGAAAGTGAGATTAATTTTGAAGAAATCAATAGGAAAAGGGGAAAATGACTCCAAGACTTCGTCAAAAAGGACCAAATCTAGATGGGCTAATGAAACTTCCAAGAATATTAGATCAAGCGAGCATTATTATAAAGGAAAGCATAGAGGATGAATTCAATAGAATTTTTCCATATAGATTGAGTCTCTATGCTAGTGTATTTGGTGCTACAGATCTTTGTGTTTGCAGAAAAGACCTAGTACATGTTTTGTAGAGGTTGATGTAATATTCTGATTAACAAAGTCCTGTAGATCTGTCTGAAATTTGATGTAATGGATGGTGTTAATTATAAAATGTATTTTGGTAAATTATGTGTTGATGTTTCAATTGTGTGACGAATTTATGGCCCCCTTTAGATTTTCAGTCTTATTTATGCAAGTATTATTCTGAATTATTTTGTAATGATCATATAGTTTAGTTATGGTACACTTGCGTACATGACAGTTGATCATAATGTGAATTATATTTTGATAGTAATATAGAACCCCTTCATTTTTCTGTGGTTCTGGCTTGCCTTATGTGACACACTCCTTTGCAAAAGGGAGTGAAAATGTCAATGAAGAGCTAGACTATGACGACTTCCTTTGTTGGAAACTCAAGCTGAACCTGAATCATTAACTATTCAAAAAAAATTCCAACATTATTGGTTGTCATCAATGACAACACTATGCCCAATAATCTCCCCCTTCTTCATTGATGGAGAAAGCACCAGACATTGATGGTCATTGATAATAATGGATTGAACACCCCCTATCATGTTTTTGGTTTGATATCTACTTTCTCACTCATTAATCAATGTCTTCTTTCTCCCCCGCTCAAACATCAACGGAAAAGGGACCCATTGAAGATTACTCCTTATCTAGCAACTGCTTAATACTTGGCCAATGCTACACAATTGTTCCCATATTTTTTAACATACTTGTACCCTCTGTAGATAAGCTCTTCCCTTTTGGATTAACTATCCTTATGTAAATTCTTCCTGTCATGTGGCCACCATCATACTCCCTCTACTGGAAGTAAGCCCTATTGTCCTTTTACATCACCTTCAGTGATCAAAGGAAGTGTATCAATATCCAATTTGTTGCACAACTTCCCTAGACTACTCAATCACTCTTTCTAATAGCTGATACCCCTATGCTTGGTATCCCTTCTTTAAAATTTCATCTATCTTGCATATTATTGCTTCTTCGAGTTTCATTTCAACCATCCATATCCTTGAAGATTCTTTCACCAATGGATTGTATTTGAGTGGTCAGATATATCCTTGTCTTTTCATTTTTCCTTCTCCATGCATTGGTGATCTCTCTTGGGTTAGCAGAGAGGCCTTCTTCCTTAAACCATCTCAAATTAATCCTACAATCACAAGTCATATGACCTTCATTGTGGCATTTGTAACATTCTGTATTGGGATTGGATATTGCTGGGAATGGCCCATATGACAAGTTATTATAAATTTAGATTTGATGTCCAAAATTTGTTCCTAGAAGTCTGATAATATCCTCTATGTCTGATATAATAATTCATGGCATACATTTTGCAATCCCTTTCTTTATTTCCAAATATTTACATGAGAAATAATGACCAAAAAACATATTTTGATACCTAGTTGAATGGAGTTGTATTGATGTAGCTTTTCCTTTAAAGTTGTACCTTAGAAGAGATTCATCTCTTTGGTGTTCCTTTATTGCTATACCATTGTTTCTTGTATATCCCTTGATAATATTTTATGTTATAATGGTTATTATACCCTCATCTTAGTTTCATTAGTTTCTTGGGTTAGATGTGCCTTATTGGTTCCTAGCTCCTTCTTTAGTGTCATCTAACTATTGAGGTGAATGTTCTTAGGTTAATCCTTTCATGACTGGAGTCTTCAAATGTGTTGTTATTGGTTCCTATCAAAGCATCAACGTATCTCTTAAGATGCTCTCCATTTGTTGTCCTTGATGGAGCTTCATCTTTGGATGTCTCATGATCTTCCTAATAACGAGGCGTATTTTTATGAGGGGATATGTCTGTAGGCTAAGGATGTGATCTAATGACTTAGAACATTTAAGGAGCTTCAAGTTTTAATTGAGTTGATTTGAGATTTTTCTAATTCTTCTCTCAAAAGAACAATTTCTTCTTCCAAATTTTCACAGTGTGCTTCTTTTTCTATTAACTGCTTTGAAAAATTATTCTTTATCCTTTTAGTTTATTCCAGTTTAATTTTGAGAGAGATGATATAATCTGAATCACTATCTTTTTCTTTGTATTATTGCAGTTGTTATTCTAGTTTTTCTACCTTGTTTCTTAGAGACCTTTGTTCTTCCATGGCACTTATGAGTTTTCCTTCATAGTCTACATCTATTTCAATCTCTTCTTCAACTATGAACAATATTTATCCTCTTTCATCATCAGACATGCCTTCATTACTTTCATAATAAATGTAAGCTTCTCCTTTTGGAATTTCATCTTCTCTATCATTATATTTGAACTTTACTTCATCATCATTATCATTTACCTTTTCATAAGGACATTAGAAGCAAACTGTCCTATTCTTCCACATTAAAAAAAAAAATGGAAGCTTACTTGAACTTTTCAGTTCCCTTATTTACATTTTTACAAATTTTTCTCCCTCTTCATCTGATCTATGATTGGAGTTTTCTTGAGTCCCATGCTTGCTTCCTTCCTCAACTACATTGAATGTGACTTCTATGTCTTCTCCTTTTTTGTCTTTATTTCATATGTAGTAAGAGTTACATAAAACGAATCCATGTTTAACTTTTTAATGCCAAATATCTATTCAAGGAATGATGCTTTAGGATTAAACCTTGAAGGAAGTGATATTAATATTTTACGAACAATATTAGCTTCCTTGATTTTTTCCTTGAGACCTATTGTAGAGTTGAAAATACTGTCTACATGAAGGAAATATGAAACAATACTTTCATCTTCCTCCATTTTCAAACATTCAAACTAACCTCTATAAGTTTCCATCTTGCCTTGATTTATATTACCATCCCCTTCATAACGAATTTTGAGCTTGTTTGATAGTTCTTTCGCTGACTTGAAATGTATCATTTTGATAAATTTAGTATTTTATAAACCTCTAAAGATGGAATTTTTTTCATTACATCAAATGTATAGAGAGATTTACAACCTGCATCATAGGGAGGAGTTGTAGGTGCTTGGAAACCATTCTAAAAAATCACCCATAGATTGGTACCAAAAGACATGATGTACCCAACTAAAGAGGCTTCCTAAAGATCTAATGCTTTCCATGTTCCCTGCAATCAACCTTCTAGTGTAACTATTCCCTGCTTTATTATCAATTATTAGAATTATGATTATAATGAGAGGGGGAGTGAATCAGTGTAATGGGAAATTTAACCAACATAAACAATTTCATAATTGATCATAATTGAAAAACATGATAGTGCATCAATAAATAAAATCATCACATAAACACATAAGAACATTGGATGTACATGGAAACCCTTACAGGAGAAAACAAAAAATATTCTTATATTCTTCAATATTTATTTGCATTAGTTTGTAGGCACAAACCCACTGGAGGCATGAATTTCTATAGGATTAAACCTAATTGAGGCACCACCCTATGAAATATACAAGCACTAACTTGCAGTAGGGTCCAACCTGATTGGGGCACCAACCTATAAAATCTATAGGCTCCAACTTAATTGGGGTACCAACCTCTAAAATCTATAGGCTACAACCTAATTGAGGCACAAACCTCTGAAATCTATGAGACCAGCCTAATTAAGGCATGAACCTCTGATGTAGGCACCCACCTCCTTCACCAAAACATAATGATGACATTTCATAATATTTCAAAATGGATCCACAAGCTCAACACAATAAATACCTCTTCTAAATATGATCATATCAATGCAACTTCAACCAATTTTTCAATGATCAATAGTATCATTTTCTTCATTTCTAGTATCGACACTAAACCTCTTCATTTGGCCCATAAGATTTTGACAACAATAAAGGAAATAAAACTTCTTTTCCTCAAAAACTTGTCTCTATCACTTTTCATGTTCCCCCTTTATATTACAAAGTAATTATTACCATTTTGTCCTTTTTAAAAATCAATATAGCCCTCAAAATAACCCATAAAAATGTATAAAAGTTAACAGTTCAACATAATGCACCTTTCCAATCAATTGTCTACAAAATGAACATTTTCGGTGTGTGTTCAACAAAATACACTTTCTTGTTCTGTCAAAAGTTCGACAGAATGCACTTCCAAGGTCAAAACAACATTTCAACAAGCTTGATAGAACTCAAACTCGTGACCTCCTATGGCTCAACGGAACTCAATACTGACTCTATTGTAATGTTTCTCATTCATTCCATCCTTCAAATTTGTTTTAATCATGAGTCAAACCATACAACGGAAACCAAGAGCTAAAGCTAAGACTTAACCTCTCTATTAGAAAATTAAATAACAAAGTAATGGAACACATAAAATATTGTGGGAACAAAAACATAGAAATGCATAAAACAAGATTGACATAGATATACGTGGTTCACCTATTTTTGGCTACATCCATGGAGAAACATCCATTCCTTCCTTTATATTATCCATAAAAATGAAGAGATACAACCTACAACAGATCTATTGTAATTTACTATTCGATCTCGCAAAACCTCCTCTCTCTTTCTCACTCAGAATAATAATACGTAGCCACAATACAATTCCCATATATAAACCGATGGTTTCCTTCTAGGGAAAAAAACAGCAAATTAACATAACTTCTACCGTTATATCATTCGCCTAATGAACGACCTAGATTGACTACGAAATTAAAATATTTTACAAGGCAAATTTTCATCTATTTTTAGCTTTGAGGGTGTTATCCTTGAAGCCCTGCTAGGGGCCCACTAGCCCCCAGACCCCCTACATGAGGGGGATAGTCCCCCTCGGACCCCCATGGGGGGCACAAGCTCCCCTTGCACCCCGCATGGAAGGGTGTACAATCTTCCTGGGGTATACACCCGAATGAAACAAGACCTCTAAACCAGGAAGATAATCAGGCTCCACACCCAACACTCGCAATAGTGCACCACACTGCATGTTATGTCTCAAACAAAAACCATGTCAACAATGGTCATGACTAACCTCAACAACACCAACTATATGTCATAATTCATCCTTGTGTCAGACCACAAACAAAGTTAAGCATAAGTCATAGCTCGACCTCACAACAAAGGGCCACATAAACTATAAGTCATAACTTGTCCTCACATCAAACCACAGACATTGTTAATCATAAATTGCATCTTGAGCTTATAGCAAAGGGCTATGTTGGATCACAACAATTCCAATCATAAATCATAGCTTGAGCTTGTCATGAGGGGCCACATCAACCATAACTCATAGTTTGACCTCGTAGCAGAGGGTCACATCAAACCACAATAACAAAAAACATAAGTCACTACTTGGCCTCATAATGGAGAACTATGTCAGAAAAAAAATGTGCCAACCATAAGTAACAACTAGACCCCAAAACAGAGAACCATGTCAAAAAAAAATTATGCCAATCATAAGTCACAAATCGACCTTATAATAGAGAACCATGTCACACAAAAAAATTGACAATCATAAGTCATAACTCAACCTAGGAATAAAGAACCATGTTAGGAAAAGATTGTGCCAACCATAAGTTATAGCTCAACCTCACGACTTCCTACTACCCATAACTATAACAATTCACTCAAACCACTATGACACACTATTTTTTTTGTTTCACAACACAACTTCGAACACATCTCACTCCACGGCATCAAATCATATATGTGTGTGTGTGTGTGTGTGCAGGGCTAATGTTGCTATCAGGCCAACCTTAAAACTTTCATATGATCATCCTATGTGACTTGGTCCTTAGGGGTCAATAGTCACACAAGTTCTTATGTTAGTGTGACATCATCATGCAATGTTACACTTTCTAAGTGTTGGGAGCTTGAAAATACTAAGAGGAGGGGTGAATCGATATTTTCCTCAATCGATCACAAATTACAATTTTTTCCTTTTCCTTGCAATTTACTAATCATCAATAATTACCAGAATAGTATAAATCAACATATAACCCATGCATACAAAACATATGAGAAAAAAAACACATAAAACACAAGGAACATAAAACATCAAAGCAGATAAGAACACCCAATGTTATTAGGTGGAAACCATTCCAGGAGGTAAACCATCGACATTTGTCTTCTTCTTCTTAATTCAATTTTTTTTATATCATATGCTATCACCCACCATCATGCAAGCACCGACTTGTAGGATATGTGAGCACCCACTCACTCCAAGCCTGCATAATGGAAGCACCCACTCGCAAAAAGGGTTTGCAGACATTGTTTTGTTGGAGGAAACAACCCCCAAATAGTTTCTCAGGAACCCACCTAAAGGAGGAAAGTGAATCCCCAATCAAAAACCCACCACCTTCCTTGAAGGCAACGAGCTTCGATTGTCCATTCAACTTGTTTAATATAATTTCATATTGGATATATCTATGCTTAATATCAATAAAAAAACATAAAACTTATCTATATTACAAACCCTTTACTCAACAACTAGTTCTACTCAACATAATCCACTCAGCAACACATCAACAACCAAATTTTCCCAATACATCAATAATAGTATACTTTGACCTCTAGGGACTTAGCCATACTCTCAAAACACATCAACAGTAACTATTAAATCATACTCACTTAGCCATCAATACACAGTCCTAACATGAATGTGCAGCAACAACAATAAAGCCAGCACTAGGCCTCATGATAATAAATCAACAATAAAACACTTAACTATACTTCCAACCGCATGAGAAATTACATAATACGTGTAATATCATAAATACATTTACCCACACTTAGACTAGTAATCTCTCTTAGACATATAAGACACACACTCTCACTATTAACCCCCTTACAATTGTAACACACACCTATAACAATGGTGATGATACTGCAAGGCTCATAAAACAAGAAAATTATAGTAATATTCTTGTCCACTGTAGCCCTATTGTGCAGACCAATACTAACGTAGCATACAAATATCTTCACATTACTGACCAACCACTTCAACCCAATGTTAACAATAGTAACAAGCATAATCCTGATGAATCCACTTTCAACTAGGATACATCCATGCTCTAACATCGCATAACCATTGTGATCAGCTCTTAATTACACTACATATTGATCCTTACACACTCAAATCACAAAGGTATTTTCACAAAGCATTACATAGGAGCATCCAATACTCATGTTGCATGCACAACAAATTTCTCTGTCATTTTCTCCACATGTAGGATTAATTACTACCTTGGACCTATTCACAAACAAAACTTTCACATTCTTATATCACGCACTAGGGCACAATCATGGACCATAAAAAACTATGGTATCGGTGTGTACACTTTCTCCCTCAATTTGCACAACAATTTGTCCCTTAGGTAAATCGCACGAAAAAATGTATTGTGACCCCTATGCACCATGCTCTGGATGTCTCATATCTTGAATTACATGTTTTGTAAGCGCACACATACTCTTTCAAGCTTCTATCGATTTCAAACTTAATGGAACAAAAAATAACCAATTCAAATCAAACCAGGCATTATAACCAAATGAACTTTGTGGATCAAAAAAAGATCGATTCAATTGCTAACTAGGTAAACAAATCAATTCAATTTACAAAATGAATTTTGTGGAGCTAAAATATATTGATTCAATTGTTTACCAAGTAAACAAATTGATTCATTTAACCAAATGAACTTTGATATAAGTAGAATCATCACAACCATACAACTATCATTTTTATTTATTTTGGATGGGATGGCACTCAAATAATTTGCTAGATGTTGATCCAATTTAAGCCTCCTTAAGGTAAGGTCTAGAAAGGGGCTTTGATTGTCTCTCTTCTAGAAATAAAACTTACATTAAGTTAATTGGGTCACCTCTTAAAGAACGTGCCCATGCTTGTAAATGTAGGCTAGAAATGTCCTCATTCGGCTGAAAAGAGGACACAAGAACAACAATGCTTTAAATTTTGGTTACACACTATCCCTCCACTAGATGTTGGACTTAAAAAATATGAAAAAGTGGAGGTCCAATCTGCTTTACAATATTGGGAATAGCACTTTTGGCAAGCTCATTAGACAACAAATCCATGCGAAACACTGCACTTCAAAATTGATGTCATAATTATGCAATTGAGTGTATTAGGAAAAAATAGTAGAATGATTTTATTAATCCAATATTATGTTCAATAATTATTTCTATCAGGCTCCCTTATTAACAATTTTAATTTCTAGCTCTCATGTTCCTAATAGAGTAATAAAATTTGGAGGATGGAATACATATACAAGGTTCCATTGCTTGTTCACATTATTACCTTTGATTTTGATATTTCTTCTCATGGTGGAGTGGACAAGATAAAAACATATTTCATACATAATTGATCACTAATATGCTTACGATACATGAAAACTATTTTGTATATTTACCTTTTTAACTTTCTTGATGAGCTAGGATCCCCTAATTTATGTTCACAAAAAAGAAATGCATGTAAAAGAGATTTCTAATTTTAATCAAGTAGTATTTCAAGATGGAATGACTACATATATATGCCACATGATTGTAAAAATTCCCTTACAATGATTGTGCTAAAAAAACAAAAGGAAAACTTTGATCCGATCTTAGCGTTTTTACTATTGTAATGCTTCCTTCTTTGTGTACTTCATATTATTTCAAAAACTAACATATGTGCCTCAAATTCACCCTTACTAAATATAGTCTTTGGCCAACAATTGTATTATAGTATTTGTAAATGCATTTCCTTAATTGAAAGTCTAGAACCTATCCCTATGAATGCATTCTTTTGATTGAAGGTTTGGAACCTAGTCTGATGCGTGTTTCGATAAATAACGTGCTTCTTCAACCATCCTAGCACACCACAAAATCAAAACACCTTTGACATCAATGCCAATACTACTAGAAATCTCCCCCTATGGCATTGACGACAACACTAAACATTACTTCGTGTGAAATAAAAAGGTCTCTTCTTTACTGATTTGGTCCTACCCCTTTTGTGCCCAAGAATTATTTCTCCATATTGGAATGTTTTTTTCTTACCTCCTATTTTGAAATGATTGGAAAATGGAAAAAAATATATGAACACCATGTTGACTAGGTCTCTTTCATGAAACTATTATCCAATATTTTCTACAAAACACTTGCAAATCGGGTACTAGAATCCAAACCAAACTCCTACTATTCACACCTACAAGATAATGTGATATCAATATCAACCATTTCCAACAATTTGATATCTTTGTAGCAATTGAAAACTACCAGATAGACTCTCCATGAACACCTAATATCTCTTCAACACAATGAAAACAACATCCATATACATCTATGGGTAGTTACAATACAATTTTTGAAGCACAACAAGCACATATTCAAGAATAATGCCCTGAATATAGGTTCATTCATTTAATGTTACAGTATAAAGTATACATATTCATAAAAACCATAGCTACTGTAACTCATCATGAAACCTAGTAATCAAGTCAATATGCCAATATACTCTATCATCAACAGTGCACAGTTTGTCTAGTTTCTAGCAATCATCATCTTATACTTAGCAACACGTCTAAACTATGGAGTGATCTGAAATGGAAAGATATTTCTACAACCTCCAGGACCAGTAGAAATCATCAAAACATCTAAACATCACAATAATTTGCATAAATAGAGAGAAAAATTAATCTCTAGCACATCATAGTGCAAATTCTAAAGAAACATACCATTTCACAATCCTAAATTCTTGGTAACAATAAACTCAACAATAGTTATGGAAACCATACAATAAGAGGTAGAATTCCCTATAAAATCTATAGAGAATCTCTATCATTTGAGCATCACTGACATAACATATGCTCCACCATAAATGGTAGAGAAATATATTCGTAAGAAATAAACAATAGAACATACTATGTCTAAAACATAAGCCCTTCATCAACATATATACATCACTAGTAATATATCTGAAAAAAGGGCATCATTAACAATATCTCAAACTTCTCGAAGCTTAGTCAATATGTTAATAGTAAAATTTTGCAAAAACATCTAGAGAAACAATATATATGTATATATATTTAGTATCTCTTCATCATTCTTATCAAACAAGGTTGAATCAATCTCAACACACCACTCACACTTAGTAATCAAAACAAAATCTAATCGATATAAAATTTCCAACACAACAATGCATTATCCTCAACACAACCTAAAATGGTCTAGACTACACGTATTGAACCATTTCTATCTCGGAGAAGTTTCAGACACAAAACAATGAAATAACACAACCATGTATCCTTGACTGAACTTTGAGACTTCCCTTAAAGAAATCTCACTTTTCCATTAGCATCGTGAAGAAATATCTTCCCTCATGCAATCAGGTCACCCTCTACTCTTCCTCCCTTTTCCAAGCCTTGGTGCATTGTTTATGGATAAGAGAATCTTCTTTTCTCTTGCATACTTTGGTGGCTTTATTTATGATCTATGCATCTCCTTCTGGCTTCTTGTTTAGTATGCTTTGAATGACCTCCACCATTTGTCTGGTTTTCTCTAAATAACTATATTATTTGCAATCCTTGGTCATATAGACAAATTGTCACATATATATTATATTATGTGACCATGAAAAGGGGGAAATTACTTGTTTCTTCTTATGCTATTATCCACATATGAATCTACCTTTACATACAAGGAACTCCTGCTCCTCTTTGCATAATTATTTGTAATCAATAGACTTATGGGAAAAAATATTGCATGGATAATAATAGCCATAAAAATAACTTATGTACCTGATGATAGATGATATTTGTGAGAGGAGTGATATTGCTTGATTTCTTACTTGAGATAACTTCCTTTTCAACTACATATTTTTCTTCATATTCTGTTGATAAGCGTTGATTTCACTACTCCTGCAATCAGCTGAAACATGCACAAGCTTATGTCAATTGAACCACTTGGCGTCTTTAGATAGAGGAACAAACTAAGGAGATGTTAATCCTCCTTTGGAATCTTGCAAGCTTCCTAAATTCATCTCTAGGAGAAGATGGAATTATTGCAAAAAATACTTTATTTGGCTCATTCCCCGACTAGTTCTTTTTCTTCTACTTTTCTTGAAATTTTTTACTGATAGCTCCTTCATGCAAGACCTACAACCTCTCACATAAATATTTTTCTGATTTGAGATCTATTTCCTTCTCAAGGTCTAGATTGTGAAGCTTGTTGTAAATTGTGCATTTAGCCTAGGAATTCCACCACTAAATTTGTTTTGAAGGTGGATATTTACCATAACCATTAGAAAATACCTTCCAAACTTCAGATCCATGAGAAATTAATTCAAATTTCACATTCTCTCTCCTTTGCTAATTTTTTTTGGAACTGAGCATAAGCACACTTTGGTGATCCATGATTCAACCAAGTTTACCTTCCAATGGTTAAACTACACCTGAAGGATCAAGCTTTGATACCAATTTTTGGGAGCTTAATAATAATGAGAGGGGGGGTGAGTTAGTATTGCCCTCAATGGATCACCTTACAACTTTTTTCCTTTTCTTTACAATTTATTGATCATCAAAAATTACCAACATAGTATCAAATCAACAGATAACCCATGCATACAAAATGTAAGATCATATGAGAATAAAAACACATAGAACGAAAGGAACATAAAAATCAAAGCACATAAGGACACTAGATATTAGGTGGAAACCCTTATGGGAGAAAAAACATTGAACAATTTCCTTCATCTTCTTCTTAATTCAATATTATTTTACATCATATACTGGTGCCCAACATCGCACAAGCACTGACTTGGGAGATATGCAAGCAGCCACCCACTCCAGGCCACTGCCTGATTGAAGCATGCACTCCTAAATGGATTTGTAGACACAAATCTGCTAGAGGCATTGAAACCAAAATAGATTCTCAAGCGCCCACATAAAGGAAACCACTAATCCCTAATTAGCAAGCCACCATATTCCCTAGAGTCACCAACCTTTGATTCATTGTGGACATCATTTCATCTATTTTCATACTAGATCCACCTATGCTTAGTATCAATACAAAAACATAACACTTCTCTTCATTACAAACCCACTACTCAACAACCAACTATGCTCAATACAATCCACTCAACAACACATCAACAACTAGCTCTAACCAATACATTAATATCAACATAATCTAGCTTCTAGGGACTTAGTTTCACCCTCGAAACACATCAACACTAACTACGCAATCTTAATCACTCATTCATCAATACATAGGCCTAACATGAACTTGCAAAAATAACAATACAACCAACACTAGAGATCATAATAATACATCAGCAATAAAACACTTAACTATACTTTCAACCACAGGAAGCATTGCATAATACAGGTGATCTCACAAATACATTTACCCACACTCACACTGACAATACAATTCAGCCATATAAGGCACACACTCTCACTGTTAATCCCATAACAACTATAACACACACATATAGAAAGAGTCATGATAGTATAAGACTAATAAAACAAGGCATCTAGAATAATATTCTTGTCCATCGTAGCCCTAGTGTGCACACCACCACTAAGGTAGAATACAAGTCCTTGCACATTACAAACCAACCACTTCAACCCAATGTTAAAAATAGGAACAAGAACAACCTTGATGAATCGAATACATATTGATAATTACACATGCAGATCACATGTATGTGTCTTCACAAAGAATTAAACATGAGCATCCAATACTTAGGTTACACGCCCAACTTTTGAGTGATCCATTATTGGAGGAAATTTATTGCTAACTTCTCGTTTATTGTATCTCCTTTACATGATTTGACTAGCATGAAACATGTCTTTTAGTGGGGAGGATAGTGGCAAAAATCCTTTGATACATTGAAAGAAAATATCAGCACATCACTGGTGTTAGCATTACCAGGCTTGTGGCAACAGTTTGAGATGGATACCTATGCAAGTGGATATAATCAAGCATTGCATTCTTCTACACATAGCTCTCCATTTGAAACTTGTTTTGGGTACCTACCAAAATATCAATTGGCTTTAATTTTTGGGAAAGATGTCAATTCAGATGAGAAGAAAGGTGAAGATAAAACCAAGATATTCATTTAGAAGATCTAGATGGTGCATCAAGTAGCGTAAGCACTGTTGGAGAACAGTCAAGCCTAGTACAAGGATAGGAATGATAAAAATAAGATGGATCACCAATTCCAAGTTGGTGATCGATTTTGGCTACATATCATCAAAGAAAGGTTAACATGGGAAGGTAAAAATCTCAATCCAATTTGGTATGGAACATTTACTATTTTAGAGAATATTAGCACTAATGCTTTCTTCTTATATTTATCACCGTACATGTAGATGTATTGAATTGTAAATACGGATAAATTAAAACTATATGAGGCTCTAATGGTCATAGATCAGGATGAGAGTATTCAAGTTCCTTCCATTGATGATTTTTCTCCTGAGCATCTACATAAGTTGCAAGAGGATGTTATTCTAAACAGGAAGATGAGGAGTTCACATCAAGGAAATTTAGAATGCCTTCAATTGGGTCTTAAGGGAATGAATTTAAGAAAAGTAAGTTGGATCAAGATAGAGAAAGTGAGGGAGAAATACCCTCACCTATTTGCTAAGTAATCTAACTGTTGGTGCTCCAAAATATTCCCAATGGGGAGGAATGGTTGAGGAGGATCCAAAATGCCTAAAATTCTGTGTTTCCAACATTTGATGGAAATAGTGACTTTTCAAAGAGCTCGATGAGACGATTCAATGAAACTTGAATTGCATCAAGTGGAGTCCTTATGCAAAAGTTATGGTGTTTTCAATTTCATGCCAAAAAAAAAAATGGACAGGGTGATTTTTGGGGTATTTTAATGTTCCTAAAGGACCAACTAACCTTTACACATTAAATCATCAACCTGGAGTTTCATCTGTTTATTTGAAGGCTTTCCACACATTTTGTGCAAGAGACAGTGCTAAAGTAACCTAACTTGTATGGTCCTAATGGAAATTAAAGGCATACGAATGAAAGGAAAAACTTGCACTTAGTAAAAGAAACAACTCATACTCGACTTATAGACTTCAATATTAAACAATCAATACTGTTAAAGGAATCAAATTGTTAAATATCCTGCCAAAAATAGGAAAGAAATCCAATTGAATACAAAGTTGCTTCCCAGGGAATTGCATCTACAAAGAAGGAACAACAGTATAGCGAGAAATGATATCAAATCATAAGAATTAACAATTATACATTAATCAATAGGAAACAACAAGGAAATATAACACTTCAAATATACAATTGCAATAAATAAGACTTTGTGATATTCAACTGTAGCTTCTACAAAATCTCACACTTTAACAAAAAGTATGATTAACAACAAGTATATCTAGATAAAAACTAAATAATCGAATAACATGAACTGAAATCAGAATACAAACTTAATAATACAAGAAAGGATAGTAGTTGTTCCAGGACTGCACCCAAGGTCATTGGAATTCAATTTCCTCATGGCTAACTCAGTGCAATAAGTTAAAGTTGAACCACAAATGTCTCCATTAATTTATAACGAGTAAATTACAAAAAAAAAATTGTAGGAATTTACAATATAGATCAAAATTATTATATCTCTCACTCTTATCTATTTACTGAGGTTCAATCCCTCATTCTTATATTACATAATGAACTTATTTTCAAATAGCGAGAGATACTGAGAATCTGAAGGTTCTCAAGTTGCTCTATTAAAATTTAAAAAATATCCATCATTTCCTAGAATAGCAGAGTCGGGATAATTTCTCCCACTAATTCATCTAGGATAGAATTCAATCTCATTCATTTGGTTATAATTAACTTGAACAGTCCCACATAATCCATTCTTCCTTGACTATTCTAGGGAACAACATCTAGTATCAAATATTCTTGTTCAAATAACAGTGCAAGTTGTAAATAAACGATGCCTTTCATAGTTTCAATGAATTAAAAAGAGATAAAATAATGAAAGGCCATTGACTCCTTTCTAGAATCTATATTGCACAAGTTATCACATTTTGCACACAAAAAATATTAGAAACAAACATAAAAATAAGAAATAAGATAAGAAAATTGTATCAGTTATGAAGCCCAACATCACCCCCAGCTTACCTTTTTGCATGACCTCACACAAACAAACGATTGACATGAAGACTAGTTAGGGAATCGGTTGGGTAATGTTCTCCTCCTACATGCCAGAATTTTTTCCTACTCCGGACTTGTTGAAAGGAAACATACTTACCTGCCTCTGTCAGATCATATTCACATTCGTAGTGGGATTAAGGACACCAGATTATGGGGCATCTGTATCTACACCCTATCTAGCTAGGACCTTCCTCTAACACTAGATGAGCATAATCTTGTGCCCTACTCATAACATGCTGGAAATTCTAAAAGCTAAAAGGTTCTCTATTTTTAATTTCACTGGATGATGCATGTCATATCTGCTTGGCTCCTTGGAGAGCTTCAACCCAGATGCACCCTAGGTATTCTAGTCCCCATTGAAAAACTTCATTGTGAATGGGTGCCATGGAAACAACAACACCAAATTGTCGCATCTACCTTTTATGTGAGTACAATTCTCCATGTCTCTCCTCTAACCCAAAGGTCTAGGCCAAGCTCTTTTCTTTGGAATGTATGATAAGCTTTAGACCACTTTCATTGATTCTAAGAGAATGATATAAAAGATTGAAACTGCACATCCCCTATGGAAGGAAGATGATTCTCATGCACCTTATCTTCTAGGAATAATTTATGCATGTACAACTCACATAAGAAGTACCTCATATGATCATCCTGCTTATGAAAAGAGGTAACAAAGTCCAAATTATTGTTGAATTCATATGGTTTCCCCTATTGTATGGCCTTGACGTTAAGAATTAAATATCTTTCTAATAGAAATAAAGAATAATTCCGGGCCGGAGACCTACATGACAGAGCATCCTAATATATATAACATATTTCCTTTATTTATTCCATGGTCTTTTGATCCGGATTTAAACAGGAACGCAACAAATTACAGAGATAACCATATACACAAAGATGCAGTGGAAATAATACTTCATTTCATTAATGGAAATACACCAGCTAGGGCGATGGTAGCTTATCTCTGAGAAGAGATGTGGTGGCTACATGCCTCTGAACTGTGTTACAATGAGGCTCGAAGGCCTATTTATTGTTGAGAAACAATGGAAAACCCTTAACATTCCAAAACCTAACCCTAGGAGATGAAACACCAAACTGTGGGCCCCGTTTGGGGTAAATTGGTACATCAACTTCCCGGGGTCGTAACTTTGGCATACGATCTCCGTTTGACGCGTACAATAGCTCGTTAGAAAGATCTATCCGAGCACTACCATTGTTGGAACGGGCAACATAAGCCCATTCCATGGTCCCATGTTGCCCCCGGATTCCCCAAAAAACGTCGTTTAGGGCCTCAAAACGGCTCCGGAAGTTCAGGACCCGAAAAACTGCTAAAAATAGTAAGTTGTGTTATAATTAAGGAAACTGAAAATGCTAAGAAAGACAATGGTGGGGCTCCAGCTGGACTTGGCAGGTGGCCACCAATATCCACCTGGATCATTCCTCCCCCCTTAGGAAGCAATGGTCCCCATTGCGTTGAGCTCCTCCATGAGATGAGGAAACTTTTGCTGAACTTGTTCCCTGCTGAGCCACTTGCCCTGCTGAAGGAGTTGGCCTGCTTTGACAACTCGATACAGTTGGATATTCTGTTGGTGAGTGTTCTTGATCTGTGTGTCCATGATCTGATCAGTTGCAGCTTGTTCCATGCAATCTGGATTTAATTCTATGGGTTTGAGCTGTTCTGCAATGTCGGATGTGTCTAGCAATGGTGGAATATGGCCGAAGGCGATCCACATTGAACACTGGGTGCAGGCAAAGGAATGGATGAATGCTGAGCTCAAATGCATTGTCTCCCATAGCCTTAGTAATGGTGTAAGGACCATATCGGAGTGGTCTCAATTTCTGATAGGCTCTAGTAAGGCGTTCCTTTTGCAAATGCAACCAGACTTTGTCGCCCACCTGAAACTTGTGTGGCACCCGATGTTGATCATGTCGCTACTTGTACTTGCATTTGATTTCTCAAGAATGTCATGGACCTGTTGGCGAATATGTTGGATGCGCTCAATGAAGCTGGTGGCCTTATCTGTTTCGGATTGGACATGAGCTGAATTTATGTGAGTAGCTGCAAGTGGCATGGCCACATCAATGGGGCATAGTGGCTGGAATCCCAAACCCACCTGAAAAGGACTATGGCCAGTGGAGCTGTGAAGAGCTCGGTTGTAGCTGTGCTGAACATAGGGGAGGCTCTCGTCCCATGTGCGTGGATGCTTTGAGTTATACATGCGCAGAATGTGCACAATCATCCTATTGACAACCTCTGTCTGGCCATCAGTTTGAGGATGGAAGGCTGTGGACTTCGTGAGTTTGGTGTCCAGCATTGACCAGAGACTGGACCAAAATGTGCTGAGAAACCGACTGTCCCGATCTGAGATGATAGACTGTGGGATCCCAAAGTGCACCCACACTCGTTCAAAGAAGAGTTTAGCAGTGGCTTCTGCTGTGATATTCTTCTTGTAGGCCACCATAATGGCCATCTTCAAGAACCTGTCGACGACCACAAAAACACAGTCATTTCCATGCTTAGTGGAAGGAAGGCCTGACATGTAATCCATGGAGATGGATTCCCAAGGTCGACTAGGGGTAGGCAACGGGGTATAGAGGCCGTGCTTCTTATGGTCGGTTTGGCAATGGCACAGGCAGTACATGATCTGATGTACTTCCCAACATCCTATCGAAGATTCGGCCAATAGAAATAATTTTGCAGTACTACCACTGTTTTCTCAACCCCGAAATGCCCAGCAGCCCGACTGTAGTGTGCTTCCCAAATCATCTTGGCACGCTCGCTTGAAGGAACACAAAGGTGGCATAATAGGGCATCCTGGAGGTGAAAATCTGGAACATGCCGACCCTCCAAGAGTGTCTGGTATGTGTGGCCGAATTCTGGGTCGCTTTTGTAGAGAAGTGGCCAATCAGAAGTCTCGTGCCCACAAGAGTTGAGCACAGTGGTTAACGCCATGATCGGTGGTCGACTGAGGCAATCTGCAACATTATTGGTGCTGCCCTTCTTATACTTGATATTCAAGTGGAACTGTTGCAGGTATGTAGACCACTTCTGATGGCGATCATTCTGCAATTTCCCTTGGGTCTGTATGAACTGCAGGGGTCGGTGGTCTGTGTGGATGACCGTTTCCTTCCCCAAAATGTAATGCTTCCATTGTCGGCAGGCCTGTACAATGGAATACATCTCTTTATCATAAGTGGGGTATTTCCGGACTGTGTCTGAAAGTGTTTCACTGTGATATGCCACTAAATGTCCATGTTGAGTAAGGACTGCCCCAATAGCATAGTCAGAGGCATCTGTCTCGACCTCAAATGGTTGTTGTAAATCTGGTAACGCGAGCACTGGTGCCGTGCAGAGGCTATCCTTCATCTCCATGAATGCCTTCTGTTGAGATTCAGACCAAAAGAATTTTGCTTTCGCCCCTCCCTTGGTGTCTTGACTCAAGGGCCAAGAAATATGAGAAAACCCCAACACATACCTGCGGTAGAAGTTGGCAAGACCTAGAAAGCCGCGGAGCTCTGTTAGAGTGGTTGGAGAGGGCCAATCCCGAATTACTTGGATCTTGGCTGGATCGACATGCACCCCCTGTTCATCAATGATGTATCCCAGATACTGAACCTGGGTCATGCCAAAAGTGCATTTCTCCAAATTGGCACATAGCTTGTGTTGCCACAGTGTTTGGAGAACCTGTCGGATGTGGTGGAGGTGCTCTTCCCAACTCTGGCTGAAGATCAGAATGTCATCCAAGTATACTACTACAAAGGAGTTGGTGAATGGCCGCAAGATGTCATCCATTAGCCTCATGAAGGTTGCAGGAGCATTCGTCAATCCGAAAGGCATAACCAACCATTCGAAAAGGCCCTCCTTGGATTTTAAGGCAGTCTTCCACACATCAGAGGGTTCGATTGGTACCTGGTGATATCCTGACTTCAGATCGATCTTGCTGAAATATTTCGCCCCCTTTAGTTGGTCTAGGAGGTCATCAATCCGCGGGATCGGGTACCTATTACGGACAGTGATCTTGTTCAGCGCCCAATAGTCAATACAGAGTCTCCACGTCCCATCCTTCTTCTGTACCAACACGATCGGGCTCCCACAAGGCGATGAACTCGGACGGATGTGACCTTTCTGCAGGAGCTCCTGAATCTGCCTCTTGATTTCATTGTTCTCCAGAACGGAGCGCCGATAAATTGGTCCATTGGGTAGCGGCGCACCTGGGGTCAGATCGATGGAGTGCTTGACTTGACAGTGCAGAGGAACCCCTGCAGGGGAGGTGAAGATGTCCTCGTACTCCTCCACAACCTTGTCCATTTGTAGTTGTCGTGCAGAGGGACCCCGTCTGGATGCCGCGGCCACTGTCTTCTTCTTTCCTTGAGGGCGTATCATCAGGAAAATAAATTTCCTGGTTTTGGAAATGATCTTACTGCATTGTTTTGCAGTAATCAAAGAGATGGTGGTAGGTGGTGCTACCTCTGGTATCCTGTACAACTTATTTCCCAATGTAATAATAACAGCACGGGGCCTTGATTCATACACAGCATGTCGCTTCCACAAGTATGGTTGCCCTAGTAATACATCACAAACTTCAAGGGGAGCAATGTCACACAATACCTCATCCATGAAGGGCTTGATGTTGTATGGAAGGCAACACTGCTGGCTCACGCGAAGATCTCGTCCTTGGTGAGGCCACCCAATGGTGTATGGTTGTGGATGTGTTGTGTTCGGTAAGCCCAACTGCTTCACAACCTCTACCGAAATGAGGTTCTTTTGACTCCTGCTATCAACAATGAACTGTATCGGGGAGTCCTTTACCCACATCTGGGAGTGGAAGAGACGCTCCTCCTCCTTTGGATCTTCAGGTTCATTTTTCTGGATCTTGGCGGTAGCAACAATGGCGTTGGGATCCACATCAATGATCTGCTTCCCTTTTTCATTCCCCTTATCGGGTTCTGACTCAGAGTCGGAACATGCATCTGATTTTGAAACCTTTAGCTCAGCCACCAGTGACTGCTTGGCCCGACACTCACTTGTGTTGTGAGTGGAGCTCTTATGGAACTCACACCATTTTCCAGTGTCCTTTCTCGGCTTCGCGGCGCTGTTCTTTGCTTGCAGCTTCGGCTGGTTGTCTTGGGTTGTCCCGCCTTGGCTTTGTCCTTTGTTCTGTGGTTTAGGGGCACCTTTTCCCTGCTTTGGATTCGCAGGTCCAAAGTCTCGCTTCTTTTGTTTAAACTTCTGCTCGACCTTGACGGCATATCGGTATGCTGCGCCGAGCGAGGAGATGTTCAGGAATTGTATTTCTTCCTGGATGTACTTGTGCAGGCAGCCACGGTATTTGAGTATCAAATGTTGCTCCGAATCCTTGATACCCAGCTTTGTGCGAAGGGTATGGAAAAGATTGGTGAACTCCGGCACGTCTTGGTCCCTTCCCTGCCGCAGCGTGATCCACTTTATGTATTCATCCTCATAGCTTCCAACAGGGTAGTACTGCTCCTTGATGGCATCTTGGAATGAATTCCAGGTGGGTGCGGCTGAAAATAGTGAGCCAGTACTTTCATCCTTCTGCTCGCAGTAGGTTTCCCACCAGTCCTTGACGTGGGGGGCTGCTTTGAGAAGAGCAAAAACAATCTTTTCCCGACTCGAAAATTCATGAACAGAAAAATAACCCTCTAGCAGATTTAACCATTTATCTACAGCTTCTGTGTCTATCTGACCCTCGAATATGGGGATTTCAAAATTAACTTGTACCTTAAAGGGTGTGGCGTTTCCAGAGTAGCTGCTAGAAGCCGATGCGTCACTTCTGGGTAGCCGCTGAAGGATCTGGGCAAAGCTGTCCATCATCGCGTTCCGTTGTCGCTCAAGGGCTTCTTCGAGCAAGATTTTGATAGGATCTCCTGCCCCCTCGTCTTTCTTCTCATCCGCCATGGGAGGCCATCAGGATTTGCGAGGCTGGTCTTGCAAAGGTTCAACCAGTTCAAGCCCTAACTCCTTATATCCCGACCTTGTTGGGGACATGCAAAGAAAAACAGAGAAAAAAAGCAGACCGCTCTGATACCACTGATCCGGATTTAAACAGGAATGCAACAAATTACAGAGATAACCATATACACAAAGATGCAGTGGAAATAATACTTCATTTCATTAATGGAAAATACTGAAATATGCTTACAACCAGAAATGGAAATAAACCAGCTAGGGCGATGGTAGCTTATCTCTGAGAAGAGATGTGGTGGCTACATGCCTCTGAACTGTGTTACAATGAGGCTCGAAGGCCTATTTATTGTTGAGAAACAATGGAAAACCCTTAACATTCCAAAACCTAACCCTAGGAGATGAAACGCCAAACTGTGGGCCCTGTTTGGGGTAAATTGGTACATCAACTTCCCGGGGTCGTAACTTTGGCATACGATCTCCGTTTGACGCGTACAATAGCTCGTTAGAAAGATCTATCCGAGCACTACCATTGTTGGAACGGGCAACATCGGTCCATTCCATGGACCGATGAATGGACCGATGTTGCCCCCGGATTCCCCAAAAAACGTCGTTTAGGGCCTCAAAACGGCTCCGGAAGTTCAGGACCCAAAAAACTGCTAAAAATAGTAAGTTGTGCTATAATTAAGGAAACTGAAAATGCTGAGAAAGACAATGGTGGGGGTCCAGCTGGACTTGGCAGGTGGCCACCAATATCCACCTGGATCATCTTTTCAAGATGGTCGTTCAAAGTCTGAATATTTTTCTTAACCACTATAAGCTCAACATAAGTCTCATCCTCTGTGATTTCTAATTCTTTAAACTTTTGAAGTAGCTCTTGATTCTCCTTTTGAGGCACCGCCTCTCTCTGGTATCAAGCTATAGTTTCTTGTTGTTCCTCCATTGTTTTATTTAAAACCTGGATGGTGGCTTCTACAATTAAAGGAGTATATGGAGATACATGTTCTATCTGTGCTCCTCTGGTAATGAATATTGGTGAATTTGTTTGTGCCCCTACTTTAGCAGTCGAAACATCAATCATTAATGGGTCCAACTCAGTTTGAGTTCCCAGAGTAGAAGTAGCAACAAAGTGTGCAAATTCGGTTTGAGTTTCATACTCCCAGACTTCTATTTTTTATTATTTTTCTTCTCATCACTCCTTTGAGGCTTACTGTCCCGCAACCATTTCTTTAGTTATCGTACCTTCCTTTGTATCCTCCTATTTCCTTTTCTCAACAACTAAATTTATTTGCTACTCTCACTTTTCCTTTTGTCCTTCAGGTCTTTGCTATTCTTCCGTGTAAAATTATTGGCTAGAGTAACTCGAGAAGAGGAAACAGTAGCTATGGCCTTAGGTTTTTCAGGCATCATTTATTTGGTGGACTCAACTGTGACATCAATTAGATGTTCCTGAGGTTCAATTGTAAATTCAATATTGACTTCTTGTTTCACGTTTTCCAAAGGAGATTGTAAAGCTACTTCTTCAAGGGAAGAGGTTTCCAAGACAGTTGCAACGGAAACTACAAAATGTTCTTGAAGAGAATCATTTTCATGTTCAACCGAGAATTCTAAAATAAAAATAGCTATAGAATTAGGAGGAGAGGTTGGAAAATTAGATAGTGTATTCTAGATAGAAAGGTTTTTTGAAAAAGTTGCAACTTCTTCTAAATTCACAAACTTCGGAATATTCTCCAATCCTTCTGGAGTTTGGGATACCTCCATTTCCTACTCTTGAGGAGAATTATTATGATGGGTCTCCTATTGTGATCCTTTTGTATCAAGAAATTCTTGACGCCCACTTTCTTCCAGCAGTTGTTCAAAGGAGTCTATAGGATTTTGTGATTTAGCCAACTAAGTTGATCTTCTCCTTTTTCTAGGTATGGAGGCCAAGAAAGAAGTCATTCTTTTCTCTGCACTAGTTAACTGTTGCAGTATTTGGGTTTGTGTTGATCCCTATGAGGTACCTTCTTCCATGGAGTTTTCATTTTGGTTGGCTTCCTCATTGCACCCTCATTCACCTCTGGTTTCTCATTATTAAGTAGGGTATGTCCAAAATATCCAATGAGTGCTTCACTTTCTAATGGAGCCTCAGGGTTTCCTAACAACTCTTCCCAACTCATTTGTACTTGATTCAAATCTCTGACAACTATCATTTTATGAGCCCATAATGGCTTACAACTAAGGCTTGGTCCTTAGATATTTTAAGCCTCAAAGAAGTTTCATCCAGTAACGAATTTAGAAAATAGGGAAGGTTTAGGGTTACCTTCAGTCTCAATGTTGCCATTAATTTCAAATGTCGAACTCTTACCATGTCATACCATCCCGCACATGTAATGACCCTTTGGAAAATGCCTTCTAATTCTTTTATGGCTCTAGAAATCAGGCAAGATTGTACCCTTTCCCTTTTGTGACCAATTCCTCTCTAGGATTCGCAAACAAAAACATTCAAATTTGTAGCGGGTTATGTATTTTGAACCACTTCTCTCATTTTGTGGAAAGGCTTGTCACTTCTACCAATACTTCTTCATTCACTTGTATTTGTCTTCCCTTTACCATTGCTACCCCATTCCTCAAGTTCCTTGTAAATTCCAAGGTGATTTCATTATCGTATCATTACAGTCGTTGGAAATAGTATGACCACCCTACTTGATCCAGAATATTGCGTGCTTGCTCAGAGATCCGTAATTGAGTAGGTTCGCTATGCATCGAATGTCTGTCCATTTTGATTGTTCCATAAGGAGCAATTTGGAGCTAGGAATAGCAGAGTTTAGAAAATACAGAGACAAAAATGTTGCACAGAGTGGAGAACTCAACAACCATAGTATGCAATAATGTTTTTTTCTAAAAATTTAAGCGTCCAATTGTATATTTGGCCTTGCACCTCCCCCAATGAAGTTAGAGATCATCCATGATCTCCCACCATGCGTTAATACAATTGACATGACTTAACAAATAAGGATATATTAATTAGACATAATTGAGCAAACATCAAAAATAGAAATACAAGGAGGCATGCAACATAGTTATTGGACGAATTAATCATAAAGCATGATGACAAGACTAGACATTATGACACCCAAATCATTAAAATCATAGTAAAATCATGCAAGGATATTTTAAACATTGGAAAATGGATAAGACAATATTCGCCAAAAGATTGTTTTTGGAGAAAAACAAAATAAATTTATAATAGACTTAGCAACTTCTTAAAAAGATTACATCCCTGATATTTAAAATTGAAATTAACTTATTATGTGTGCTTATCATCATCACTTTCAGGGAAATATCTAATAAGTTTCCATCATAATCCAATGATTTTCCTTTATTATTGCTAACGAGGGGTGAAATTACTAACTTTAGATGGTAATTTCATATTTACTTCAATACCATATGCATGTCCTCTGCTGCCAATAGGCATCCATAGCCTCAATGGGGTTTCATTTTAACTCATTGATAAGCCAGAGTCCCATTTTACTAGAAAAATTTCATAAATTTTTATTTTTTTGATTATCGACAAAAGGCCATTGTTTTGGCATGTTCCCTAGTTGGTAATAATGTCATTCACCATAGCTAATGAGACGAACAAGTCGGCTCGTGATGAGACCTCTTGTCCTTCAATTGGTGACCAGAGTGGTAATGTTGCCCCATTAAGTCCTATGATCATGGTAGTTCGACTCGTGATGAGACCTCCTATCCTTTGTTCGATTCCTTTGTCCTTATTTATTTATTTATTTATTTATTTATTGTTGTTTTATTTTTTTTGTTATGAAAAATGATTAGTAAATGGGGTGGCTTATAAACTCCTTAAGAGTCAGGGATGGCGTAAAAAGTATTGTAATAATTACCTTTTTAGCTTGCCATTTTTCTTCCCAAATTTTATTTTTGAAGGAGATCGATGAACCATGAGAAACTAAAATGAAGGAAAAATCCTCTAGTGGTGATTGAAAGAATGAATTATAAATATATTTATGTATTTAAAATATAAAGGTTGTTTCAAGATTAAGAGGTTTAGAAGTCTACTACAAATTCCTTATAAAAAAATCTCTTATGGTAATCACTTGGGTGAACTAATTGTCTCATCATTATATCAAGGAAGGACTTCAATAAAAAAACAAGCTAAAAATAAAAACTATGTCTAAAAATTGTGGCTTAGGAAACGACAATTGTGACTAAGGAAAAAGTAGCTATGACTAAAGGAACAACAACCGTGACTAAGGAACCAACGACTAAAATTAAGAAAACAACACCCGCGACTAAGGGAACAACAGCTGTGACTAAGAGAACAACAGTTGTGACTAAGGGAACAACAACCGTGACTAAGGGAACAACAGCTGTGACTCAGAAAACAATAGTTCCAACTAAGGAAACAACAAAAATGACCAAGGGAAAAATAGTTATGACTAAGGAAACAACAATTGCGACCAAGTGAACAATAATTGTGACTATGGAAACAACAACCGCAACCAAGGGAACAACATTTGTGACTAAAGGAACAACAAATTTTTATTTTTATTTTTATTATAAAGACTAACTTCAATAAAAACATTCTCAATAAGTATGTACATTATATAGAAAATGAAATAAATTTCGAAAAACACTTTAGTTGGTTGTAGCTGTGGGGTTACCTCCTCGATCAGTTATAACCTACAAGTTGGAATCATTACTTACCTTGTGAAGAAAAGACTCCCATGTCAGTGGCTGGTAATACAAACAGAGTCAATGACCATCGACAAGGAAAGAGATATTAGAATTGTCAATTGTAGTAACGGTCATTGTGTTGTTATCATAAACTTTAGTGACGCCATATGGTCCCAGCCATCTTTTTTGGAGTTTCCCTCGAAATCTTGAATCTTGAGTCATATAATAGAACCCAATCTCCCTTCTGAAAGGTTTTCTTCTTCATCAGCTAATCATGCCATTTGGCCCTTTGTTGTTTAGTAACATTTGTGCGCTACAATGCTAATACGCACATTTCATATAGTTCATTAATATGCTGCAAGCGTTGTTTTTGCACATTTGTGAAATCCAATTTGACTTTCGTGGCAGTTTTGAGAGTCTTAATTTCAAATTCTATTGGAAAAATGGCCTCCTTACAAAAAACAACCTGATATGGTGAATGGAAAATAGTGTTCCACCAAGTTGTTCGATAAGCCCATAAGGCCTCAGGGAGTTTGGCAGCCCAATTCCGGCGATTCGTAGATATTTTTTTAGTTAAGATAACCTCCATGACATTATTGGTGCTTTCCACATGTCCATTTGCTTGAGGATGGTAAGGACATGTATTTCTGTGTTTAATGTGATATTTATGCAAGGTATCAAAAATTTTGTGGGTCGTGAACTTGTGATCCCCCATCTATTACGATCTCTCTAAGAAGTACATACCACACAAACAGTTTGAATAGAAAACTAATAACTACCTCTTATGAAGCCTTTAAGAGAGATACTGCCTCCACCAATTTAGTTACATAGTCTGTGCAAACCAGAATATACATCTTCTAATTTGATGATGGTTTGAAGTGTCCCATGAAGTCCATTGCCCATATTTCAAAAGGTTCAAATACCATTTTCAGCTACAGGGGCATTTAGTTAACTTCAATGGGGTGACCCATCCTCGGACAACTATCACAACTCTAGACATATTTTCTTGCATATTTAAATATTGTGGGCTTGTAATAACACATCTGTAACACTTTATGCCTAGTTCTTCGATCAGAAAAATTCCCATGGTAGGGTTTGTCAGGAAAAGACTTAAGAATATCAGAAACTCCATCTTCCCTGATGCATCTTCGGATTTGAAGATCAAACCCTATATGTAAGAGGTATCCATCAATACATGAGAACTATGCACTACATTGAAAGATAAGTTTCTTTTGTCAGGATGGTAGATGTGCAAGCAGTTTTCCTGCTACTAGGTAATTGGCCACTTCAACATATGAGGGTGTTTTAACTATCATGGAAAACGTATGCTCACCAGGAAGCTGGTCTTCCACAGTTAAAGGATTGGCCAGTATTAGAACTTTGGAAAAAAAATCTGCTACAAGATTCTCCTTCCCCGGTCGATCCTTTATGGTGATATCGAATTCCTGTAATAACAGTAACCAACGAGTTATTATTCCATTAGTAACATGTTTATTAGTTAAATACCTAATGGAAAAATGATAAATATATAAAAAGACTGGGTATCCTGTTATGTAGTGATGAAATTTATTGATAGCATAAACAATAGCTAAAAATGATTTTTCCATCACTGTATAATTTAGCTCTATTGGTGTAAGATTCTTGTTGATATAATAGATGGCATAAGGTTTTTTATCTTGTTCTCGTCCATGTACATCACATCTTGCTTTATCTAATGCATCAGATGAAATGTGGAATCATACATTAGGGTAATTTTGAGGTCTAAAATGTTCTTCCTAAGGAAATTATAAACTAATAGTGGAAAATAATAAAATAAGATTATATTACATCATCATATTTTAGAGAGAAAAAAGAAAAAAAAAACTATTTTTTCAACTGGTATTTTCAACTTATCTCCCTATGGGTTTACTCAAATTTCAAGCGGAAACACTCATTGGATGCAAAATTTGATTCCTTATCTAAGGAGTACCCATGTTCCATACTTTCGATGGACCTTGTTGCATGGAAAATGAGAAATACATAAAAAAAAATAAAAAAAAAAAATAAATAAATAAATATATATATATATATATATATATATATATATATATATATATATATATATATATATATATATATATATATATATATATATATATATATATATATATATGTATATATATATATATACGATTCTAAACATGTTTTTCATGTATTTCTCATTTTTCGTGTAGCATGGTCCATCGAAAGTATGGAACATGGGTACCTTTGGGATGAGGAATCGAATTCTGCATCCAACGAGTACTCCCGCTCAAAATTTGAGTAAAACCTTAAGGAGAAAAGTTGAAAATACAAGTTGAAATAGTTATTTTATATTTTATTACTTTTTAATATTTTTACCTTTTTACTCTAAAAAAGGTGAATCATCCCCCATGGTTAACATCATCATATTGAATCCTATTGGTTCTTATAAATTTTATTTTGTTTGTACATTTTTCTTAAGAGGCCCGTTTTATACCTCAAAATCCCCCTAATGAATTTCAATTTGTCCCTTGTTACACAACGGCTATTGACACCAGCTTTTTAAGATCTGCAAAAGCAACATCACACGTGTCAGTCCATCCAAATTCCACATTTGTTGTCAATACATATAGTCGTAAAGCGACATTTTATGTAGCTTTATTCAATTCTCTATAATCCACACAAATTCTCCATTTGCCATTTTTCTTAAGGACCACAACCAACGGTGAAACCCACTGACTGACAGAAATAGGATTATGAAATTAACATCAAGAAGTTTATGCAACTCTTGTTTTACTGAAATACCTAAGGTATGGATTTAATATTATTTGAGGCTGGTGAATGGAAGGGGCATCTTTTTCTATGTAAATGTGATGTGTACATAGTTGAGGATTGATGCCTCTCATATCAGAATATTCCCAAGCAAAAGGATGTTTATATTTCTGCAAGGTTCGAATTATTTTTTTACGTTGCAAGTTGTCCAGATTAGCATTAATGTTCAAAGTCTTACTAGGTTCAATTTCGTTGGGAACGCTATTATGAATTGCAGTTGTGGGTATATGTTCATTATTCAAAACCTCCATTGGATCTCCCTAGGCTCCATTATCAAGCATAGATTTTAATATTTTACATATTGCATTCTCAATAGTAGAAGGCTGGTTAATAAAACCATTAATTACATCATCCTTAGTTTTCCTTTTAAAAGTAAGAGCTTCATCTAGAGTAAGAGGAGAAAACATATTTTCTCCCTGATATTTGTGAGGGAATGATTGATAATTGTCAACTAATAGGTTCGGTCTAGCGGGAGGATATAAGATAAGATTTTTTTAATGGCAGTCCATTTTGTAATTGTCATGTTTCCAGTCTGGCATCCTACATATGAATCTATAGTTGCCAACCATGGTCTTCCTAATGTTAGAGGATGACCATCCAACCTATTTCGAGGATTGCTAACCAAAAAGTCCACTGGGTACTCTCGTATTGCGACTCCTAAGTCCACTAAGGTGTTTGGGAAGTTATGACCCTGAATTTTAACAGTAACTACTGGGTTTCTAGAGTCATAATATTTAATTGATATTTTCTCCCCTAAGATAACATCAGAAAGTGTCCCAAGGACATGGCTTGTAGGAAAATCTTCTGTTTTTCTCTTAGGCTTCTTGACACACGTTCTTTGATGGTTTTAGCATAAATCAAGACATCCTCGATAGCCTGAAGAAGAGGAATTTTAATACATAAATATTTTAGTTCCCCTACGACATCAAAATTAGAATAGATTGGTGGTTTGATCACAGTAAGTCTCTCAGGTAATGGAGGAAAAAAATCATCCATTTTAATACCCTCTTGTTGTGTGGGTTTCTTGTTAGATGCCTTTGTTTCAGTGACAATTACTGTGGACGAAGGATGTTCCACTAGAGACTTCTCATTAGTATGATTTTTCTTGTCTACCTAGTCTTGGTTTTCTATATCGTCTTCTAGAAAGATAGTCCATCCATATCTCAGTCACAACTCATTCCATTCAAATGAGGTAGAACCACAACCTAAGTTTTCAAATATCTCCAGATATTAAACGAGCATGTTATTCAAATTAGGATTTGGTTAAGCAGATAATTGAGGACATGATGGAGGTGGAACATTTGGGGGAAATTGGAGTGGAGCTTGAAATGGTGGTTGTCACTGAGGCAATGTTATAGTAGATTGATTAATTGGTCCCATAGGATGTTGCCAGTTCTAAGACCACATTGTTCCCTGAGTAGATGAGTTTTCCCAATGTGAAGGATAAAATTATTTGATGGATTTCTCCATGAAGATGTAGGATATTGTTTATTTGGCCACATGGATCTAGCAAATGTCTAATTTATCCAAGGTGGTGCGGAGTATGGTTGAGATTTCCAGGTGGTATTAAAAGGTTTTTGTACCTACCACGTTGATCCAGGAATTTGTTTTTGACCATATTGTCCCAAAAAAAACAGAGAAGGATCCTGCATCATACTTGGAGGGTGAGTCTGCCACTACCGTCGTTGTGTCATGAGGTACATTGGCTTTAGATCTTAATCAACTTCCTTGAATACACCCTAATCCAGGGAGTGAGGGACAATGTTCAGTTGAGTGATATTTAGCACAGATAACACATATTTCAATTGTGTCCAGTGGACATTCTTTGTTGATGTTCTTCTTCTGACAACAAGGCAAAAAAAATCTAGGGCATGTTCTGCGTCAGCCTGTTCATTCTTCTCCTGCAAGAATCCAACTGTGTAGTTAATTTACTCAAAATATCAGTTTTACAATCTTGTAAAAGATTACCAATTTCTGCTCATGTAACTTATCCGCCTGCAGTTTTAGTAGATATGCTAAGAGGATCTTGAATTCTAGATTTGGTTCATGTACTCCCTTCTGAGCATATGATACACATTTTTATGATAACAACATATTCCTCTTTGAAAAGGTCACCCTGTCCCATTACATTAAGTGTTTATATCCATTCATATTTCATGCCCCTAATCAAAGAAGTTTTCAATATATCTCTGGGTAGAGTAGTGTATGGGGATCTTTGAAAATTATATTAAAATATTTCAACATATTCTTCCAAAGTTTCATCTTCTTTTAACATCATTTTAAATATTTCTTCTTTTAAATCCTTAGACCATAAATAGTCCTGATATTTAGTAAGGAATGCCTCTTTCATTTAATCCCATGAGATTATAGTACCTCCCCCTAGTCCCATGAACTATCGTAATGTTCCTCCCTTTAAGGTAGAAGGAAATAATTTTAATTTTTGAGGGTCAGTAGTATAATCATAACCTCAGCATAAGACATCAAACTCAAACAAAAATGCACCAGGATCCTTAGAATTGATTCCATGGAAATTTGGAAGATTATGTAATGGGATAGCCTTCATTGGTGCATTAGCCTGTGGATCAACAATAAGATAATTTATGGCTGAAGTTTGTGTTCCTATTGTTTTGTTTTCCATTTGGTTAAAGATCTGACAGTAATCTTCAGGAACCTCATGATCAAGAAGAATTATCCGAAAAATAATATGTTTCCAGGGTTTCGAACCTTGATCAAATCTCACAACACTATTCAAATCAGGAACTTTAGGTTCTCTCCTTACAATGGGTGTTGTAGGAAATTTCGGCTCAGCAATTCATGGGTATGGCTCACTCATCACACCTTCCCCCTCTTTTGAATTACAGGAATGTCCCTCACTTTTACTAGAAGGACAGAGATGCCTAACAGTTGTATCCTGAAATATTTTCTCAGATCCTATAGTTTTATCATGAATCTCAACATTAGTTGTAGTATATGACCCTTGTACTCGAGGGGAAATAGTATAACCCTTCCCAGATACTATTTTGGGACCTAACAACGCTTGAGACTCTAGTTTGTGAATGATTTCATCTGTAAAGGTCGTTCTTCCAAGGCCAACTTTTTCTTGGGTTTTAGCGGTTTTTGGGTAGATTTTTTTTATCTATAACTATATGGTTTGTACTCCTAGGCTTCTTCCTAGTCATACACACTAAACAATATAAATGTATTAACTAAGGGTAGGCACTCACTTAAGCTTTTTACTTAGTGCATGTGCAGGTTATTACCTTCCATCTTTAATACCCATTCCTTCAAAGATATGGTTAACACTTTTTTGAAAACCTTCCCCAGTAATAGCACCAAAATGCTAGGCCTTTTGTTGTTCCTAAAGGACCAACTGACCTCGACACATTAAATCATCAACCCAGAGTTTTGTCAGTTTATTTCAAGGATATCCACACAATTTATGTAAGATACAGTGGTAATGGAACCTAACTTGTATGGTCCTAATGGAAAGTAAAGGCCTACAAATGAAAGGAACAACTTTCACTTATTAAAATAAACAACTCATACTCGACTTCTAGACTTCAATCTTAAATAATCAAGACTACTAAAGGAATCAAATAATTAAGTCTCCTGCCAAAAACAGTATATAAATCCAACTGAATACAAAGTTGTTTCCTAGGGAACTACATCTGCATGAAAGGAACAATAGTATAGCCAGAAATGGATTCGCTAGAAATGATATCAAATCATAAGAATTAACAGCTCTACTTTAATCAGCGGGAAACAACAAGGAAATATAACACTCCAAAGAACCAATTGCAATAAACCTGACTCTATGATATTCAATTGTATTTGTTGCAAAAACTCACACTTTAACAACAAACCTGATTAACGACAAGTATATCTAGAGAACAACTAAATAATTGAATAATAGGAATTGAAAATGGAATACAAACTTAATAATACAACAAAGGATAGTCATCATTCCAAGACTAGGCCCAAGATCACTGGAATTCAACTACCTCGTGGCTAACTCAACACAATAGGTTAAAGTTGAACTGCAAATGTCTCCATTAAATTATAACGAGTAAATTACAAGAAATGCCTACAGAGATTTACAATATAGATCAAAATGATTATATCTCGCACTCTTCTCTCTTTACTGAGGATCAATCCCTCATTCTTATATTGCAAAATGAACCTATTTTCAAATAGAGAGTGATCCATAGAATCTAAAGATTCTCAAGATTCTCTATTCAAATTACAAAAATATCCATCGATTCCTGGAATAGGAGGGTCAGGATCTTTTCTCCAACTTATTCATCCAAGATAGAAGTCAATCTCGTTCAGCTGTCTATAATTAACCTCAAGAGTCCCACATAATTTTTTCTTCCTTGACTATTCCAAGGAACAATATCCAGTATTAGATATCCCTGTTCAAATAACAATTCAAATCATAAATAAACCATTGCGTTCATACTTTAAATCAATTCAAAATAGATAAAATAATGAAAGTCCATTGACTCCTTTCTAGAATCTATATTGTGTAAGTTATCACATTCTGCACACAAAAATTCTTAGGAAACAAACATAAAAATAATAAATAAGATAAGAAAATTGTATCAATTACGAAGCCCAACAATAAGGCTAGTTTTCCTTGTTACTGCTTTGGACTGAGATTGGAAGTAGATGGATAGACATCAATATCATGGAGATGTCAAATCAGGATGAGCTTGGACTTCACACATTTTTCACCATCAGATTCCAATAGAGGAAGATATAGTCTATGCATGATGGGTAGTATGTCATAGTCAGAGTGGTGCAACATCAGCATGGTGGCACCCTTCTAAGACTTGCGTGGAATACATGCATCACAATATTTCACAATTCAGCTACCCTTAGGGGTGATCTAGTTCCTACAGGGGGACATCATTTAGATCTTCAATTGGGTTTTAGTGGTTTTCTATTGGCGTGGGGTAGTTCTCTAGCATGGAAGGTTGGTCATCAAGAGGACACTAGGGGAAGATAATGCAGGAGAGACTTCATCCCCACAGGGATTGTGTTGTGTCTTAAGGAGTTTACTCCTCGACTGCATGAGGTGGACTACTCAGTAGGGAAGTTTCATGGGGTGTTGGACAGATTCCTACATTATCATGATTCTCTACTTATTGATAATATGTTGATGCCTTCTTGTACTTGTATTTGGTTGGATATAAATTGGAGCAAGGTGTGCTTCACATTGATTAGGATGGATTGGGATCCTGGTATCGAGGGATTCCTTCATGTCAGGACAGTGTTGAGAGTGGGGATGAATTAGTGGTACATTTGGGACCCTGGTATTATTGGTGGTTACAGTGGTGATCTGCAGTGATAGAGGGCACATGTTCAAGCATTTCTTGAGGAAAAGAAATTTTTGGTGGGGAGGACTATAATGTCCCCAATTAATAATTTTGCTAAGGGAAATTCTCATTTTTTCAATTTTGGCGAATAATAAATATTTTTAGATAAATAAAATTAGGAGAAATAAGTTGTGGAGGTATTAAAATTTTGGAGAAAAGACAATGGCTGGGACTTAGAAAAAGAAGAAAAATTAAAGTGAACATAAGTTGTGGAGGTTACTAAAAAGCGAAATCGAACCATGGGAAGAATCAAACCATGGTATCAAAGAATAGTGTGAGATAAATCAAACCATGGTTTTAGGAGGGGAAAGAAATAATAAAAAGAAGGTTAGAGCCTCATTTTTATTGTTCTATTTTGGCAGTTAATTTTAGAAAAAGAGAGTTTGCTTGAGTTTCTTAGCCAAGTCAACCAATGTTGTTTATCACAAGGAATTTCCAAGTGGAATTCCACCCTCATTTTGGAGAACTTTGAGTGTCACCCTAGTGATGTAATTTGGGGAGTCCAATTCAATATTTCCATGGAGAATTATTGGAAGTATTCACTCAATTTACCACTCCTTGGGCACAAAGGGAGTTCAAGCTACTAATTGGAAGATCGACTATTATTGGTTGGATTTCCAACTATTTTGTAGGGGTTGAACAATAGTGTTTCAATGGGAATTGGAACTTATTTTGGCTGGAAGTTTGAGGAATAAATTTTGGACGGATTTGGAGTTTCCCTTCAAGGAAAGTGTGCATTCTTACAACAGTTTGATTTCTATAACTCACTAGCAAATTATGGAGGGCTACATGTGGATTTGGGGATTTCAACGACTAGTGGATTCAACCCAAGATATATGTGGTTTTTTTTGGGTTTTGTGAGAGGATTTTGTGGTTAGAATTTCAAAAAATTTCAGGTGATATTCGGGTCTGAAATCCTCATTCTTATAGAAGGGCGAATTACAAGTTTAGTTGGGATTTTCAGACTATTTTAGCGTTCAGGTCGGCTAGAATTAGTTCAAAATATTTCTGGGTTTTATTGGTCAGGTGTGAACAACCTATCTCTAATTTTTTTAGAATTTTTGGAGTATTTTTTAGGGATCATTTTACATTTTTCCTCTAGCATGAACAATGGCATCAACAACATTATTTTATGGGTAATTTGCACATTTTTTGGTTTTGTGGATCAGCTGGAATTAACCCAATAATTTTATGGGTTTGATAGATTTGGGTGAGAGAAGCCTCCAGTTAATTTTGTTGAATTTTTGGAGAAAATTTGAAGGCATAAATCATAGTTCACCTTTCAATTGGGATAGATTGAGCCATTTCAATTGGAGTTTTGCTTAGATCTTCACCTGGGTATTGCATGCTTGCATTAGCAAGCCTAGGTTCTATCATTCTACTCTATTGTACTCATCTCTAGAAATTATTTTAATAAAATGGCTTAGATTTGTTGCTATTATTCTATGGTTTATTGATCTATTTCTACTTGTGTAAAAAATATGCTTCATGATTCTATTTTCTTCTTGTAGCTTAGTGCATGTTTTTGGTATTCATTATATTTCCTAGTTTAGGATACTACAATTGATCATAAATTATAGGTTGCTTTCCATGGGGATTGTTAAACCACCTTAGGTGTTTTTTGATGGGTTGTTAAACCACTCTTAGAGTGTTTTCCACGGTTGAGAAACCACCTACAGTTAAACTTTCTACATAAAATGACCACAATTTCTAAGAATAAATGGCAAGTAATAATAAGTCGGTATAGAGACTTTGTTTTTGCTTCTATGAAATTTAATAATAGCTAAGCGATGGAAAGTATAAATTAAATAATTTTCATGTGACTATTGATAAAACGTTATTGGTATTCCTTATTTGTATTTCCTATAAATAAAATCCTTCATTTTGAAGGGGAAGGATCCACCTTTAGGTTATTTAAATTGTTATATCATGAGTAAAAGTTCAAGTTCAAGTGTGAGATGAACACTGGGGATGATGTTCTCTTTAAGTAGGGACAATTGTAATATCATTAAAGTATTATAATAAGCATTTACCATTTACATAATATAAAAATATTATTATTTTTTACATGTGGATGTGCGGTTACTCCTTTGTTAGGTTGTGATTAGAATCAGGAAGCAGTTACGACTTATTGGTAATGTTCTTTCCATGTTGTATTCACCATAAATCTATGTTTTGGAATGGAGGGTAGAGGGATGATAAAAAAAAATGAGTATTACTCTATATAATCTCAATACATTGATTGTTTTGGTTTGGCTATCTACAGATGTGCAATACCATAATAGAGAAACCATTAATATTTTTGCATTGTTTCCATAGTGGCTCGATTGTTTCAAACTTTTTTCCTAGTGATGGTCTTGAGACTCGAAAGTCTTTAGTATTTTCATATTGATGTTGTCCATCACTAATTAGTTTTCTTTGATATTTTCTCTTGTTTATTTGGCGTGGCCACTTCACTACAATACCAACAGAATATACATCCAACAAAGAGAATCACATTAGGGGTATTGTGTGTGTTTTACTTGGTTTTTAAACAATCATGCAAAGAAAGTTTGGGGTTGGCGCCACGGGTTAACGGAGGGTGACATTGGTCACAATGTCATTTCAACGTAAACAAAGAATCTCCACTATCCTTCTTCTACATCACATCCACTAGAGAGTTCATGCACACGGGCACTGAAGTCTCATTGTTTATCAATTGTAATCTGGAGAAAAGAAGACCAGGAGTTGTTGTAGGAGAGCCTACACAATGAATTCTAGTTATTAAGCAATAGGTATCTTGTTAATTTCACTCAAAATACTTGAAAATTTATATGCCCAAGATAATATAAGATAAGTTAGCCTTGTCATGTCTTGAGAAATATTGCATATGCATTCTTGTATGTGGAAAATTATAAGAATCAATGGTTTTCTCTACAAAAAAAGATTACATATGAAAATTGTTTCCTAAAAATAAGTATTTTTGGTATTAATATTTTGCATAAATACAAGTAACCTACTGAAGAAGAACCTTTCTTGTAAAACATCGGGAAGTCAAGATAAATAAACCATGTTATTTTGTTCAAACTTGTGGGGAATTAGGTGTGGAAAGTTAGTTTATTGTATTAATTTCCTTGGAGATGTTTGCATGTAGTACAAGAATAGTTATAGCATGAAATTTCTTGGAAAGAATTATGTATTTGCATGCAGAAAAAGAATAGTTGTTGTGTTAGGTTTCTTGAAAAAAAGGAATATGCATTTACATATGGATAAAAGAATAACTACTATGCTTTTCAATCCTTGGAAAGGAAATATGTGTTTTTGCATGCATTATTGTATTAGTTTTCTTAGAAAGAGAATTTTTTTTGCATGCATTATTGCATTAGATTCTTGGAAAAGATAAATGTTTTTGTATGCTCTGTCGTGTTAGATTTCCTAGAAAAAGAAATATGTATTTAAATGTTCTATTGTGTTAATATTTATTTTGGAAATATTCTTTTCGAAAAACATATGCATTTGGATGTATATGAACAATATCCATTGTGTTAGTTACCTTTTACCTATTTGCATGCACCCAAAAGTAATAGTTAAGGCGCTAGTTTCTTTTGATAAAATGTAACGCCCTCATGCCACATCTACCCAAGTAAGTGTCCAACCGAGGTAAATATGCGACAAGATGCCACTATAATGGGATTCAACCTCCCAAATGACCGTAAGGAAGTGGAATCGACAGAAACACACCATACCAGACCTTCTGCACTCGCTACATGACTCCCAGAATGCATCCTAGTCATTCCCCTGACCAACCCTAGGTCCCATTGAGATTTTAGATAACTAAGCCCCACAAGGATGCATTTGGGAGGCTCCAGATGCTCCCACAACATGGGAATACATGCATTTGGGGACTTTTCTTATCAGACTGATCCCTATGACTCTAGGATTTGTGCAATGTTCTTAGGACGAGAGCCTAGGTCACTTTTTAGAACTTAATGACGGGTTAAGAAAGGAATTTACTCAACAAAACAATGATACATTTGCAAAAACATTTTGTCAAACATGTCACAAATATGTAATCTACAGATTTAAACAATGGATCTAAGCATAGGGGTCTCATACTTATCTGAGAATCACTAAGAAGCATTGTTCCCTTATATCATTAGCTACATTATCATCTATTAGGTCATAGATACATTGTTCATTGATTTACAAATCAAAACATAAGGAAAGCCATACATCATCACTGTCATAGTACATGCTTATAGCCATCATAATAACAACAGAAATATCGAAGATACATCAGCCATAGAATCCACATATAAACTAGTACATTTACTCATAAGATACTAAGGAGAGAAACTCTTATTAATGAATGAAAAATCAAACCAGGGATGGGACTACCATGTTCCACCCAACCATATTCCAAGCATGAATGTGGGACTCAAACCAAAATAATCAACCAAGGAATCTTGAGGCTAAACCACCTCACCCTCATCAATAGAAACCAAACTTTATTGCAATCCCCACCAGATCACTAAGCGAACACAATAAACATGTAATAACAGGCTTTACCATGATATACACTAGATCACTAGGCCAAAACAAGCATGTGCCACCAAATTTCTCCACCTACACCGTGACGATTTTTCATGTCTCCCAGTCTCTCAAGCTTTACCATAATCCACACCAGATCACTAGGCCGTAAACTGAGAATCCATCCACTAGGATTTACCCTACATCCCATCATTAACCGGTCAAGGATTCCTAGGCCCACCGAGCCACATAATACTTGGATTTAGCACAACCCATAGTCCGTTCAGGGGTCACTAGGCCAGTGGTCTTACCGCAATCCATAGTCTAGTTCAAGGATCACTAGAACATGTGTTCTTTATTTCGGAGATCCACCTCACTCAACTTTGAATCCATCAAGCAATCCATCTCAACCAAAACATGAGAACCCCATCACACCATGGCTATCTAGAAATGACAAGGCTAGCCTGAAAACACTGTCACACCTAGAAAAACCCATGCTATAACATCAAAAAACCACACGCAATACCATGCATGCCAAATATAGCAAGGAAAACACAAATGCATATCGATACCTGTAAAGAATCTTGTTGTAGTTTCTTGATCATGCTCTTCCTTTCTTGCTCCTTCCTTCCTCTTTCCTTATTTTCCTTTCTTGATCTAATGCCAAAGTGCTTCAAGAAAAATTTGTGTCCAAGAGTGAGAGAGAGAGAGAAAGAGAGAGAGATAATAATGAGAGAGCTCCAAAATCAAACTGAAAAAAGGTACCAATTGATCCTCGGAAGCCTTTTTATCAATTAGGACTCTATTTTCTTCATTTTCCATTTTTTTCCTTCATTTTCCTCCTCACATGGAACCAATGACCTTTCACCTTCCTTTTCTCCTAATTTCCATTATTTTCATAAATAAATGTGCCAAAAATGTAATTTTGCATTTCTAAAGCCTTAGCCATTTCCTTTGTCGATTTCCTTAGCCATAGTAAACTAATGAAAACCCATACTAGGATGTCTTTCCCACCATTCAGCTTAGAATAAGTGTCTCATCAATCGTGGTTAATACTTTTCCTTTATTAACTTTCATTACATGGAATTTTCACCAAGGATGTTACATAACCCTCCCCCTTGGGGGAAACCATCCTTGGTGTTCAACCACACTTATACCTCAACAAAATCATTTAAAAGCAAACATACTACCCATGGAGCTTTATAACATAGCTCAATGTAGTATTTACAATCATCACCCTACTGAGAATCAAACCAACATGACAACATAACATCATAATAACATGACACCCAACCCTCTTTGTAACAACCCTGGTGAAAATTCCATGTAATAAAAGTTAATAAACGAAAAATAATAACCACAGTTGATGGGACACTTATTCCAAGCTGAATGTTAGGCAGGACATCCTAGTGTGGGCATTCATTTGGTTATCAATGGCTAAGAAAATTGGAAAAGGGAATGGATAAGGCTTTGGAAAGGAAAAATCACATGTTTGGCACATTTATTTATGAAAATAATGGAAAATAGGAGAAAAGGGAGGTGAAAGGTCACAGGTTGCATGTGAGGAGGTAAATGAAGGAAAATAATGGAAAATGAAGAAAATAGAGGCCTCATTCATAAAAATGCTTCCAAGAATTATTTAGTAACCTTTTCTCAGTTCAGTTTTGGAGCTCTCTCATTACTCTCTCTCTCTCATACTATTAGATACTTAGAGTTTTCTTGGAACACTCTTGGAGGGTGTGGAATACTTATATATTTTTGGAGAAGGAAGGAAAAGGAAGAGTAAGAAAGCATAAGAGGACATCGGGATCAACAACTACAATGGATTTTGCTTGCAGGTACCAAGTTGCATGTATGTTTTCCTCAATAGTTTTGGCATGCATGGCATATGAATGTGGATTATTGTTCATGATCTATAACTGGCATGGGGAATTGCTTGGATTGACAGTGGATTTCCTAGTCTTTCCATTTCCTCGATAGCCATGGAGATTATGGCTTTATTTCCTTGTTCAGTTTTGGTTGGTTCTCATGTTTCCTTATCTTGGGTTGAGTTATTAGTTCACTTTATTTCCTTGTTTAGTTTTGGTTGGTTCTCATGTTTCCTTATCTTGGGTTGAGTTACTAGTTCTTAGAGCCTTGGTTGGATAAACGATCTAGAGCCCTGTAACAACTTGGGTTGAGTTACTAGTCTCATAGCCTTGGTTGGATAAATGCTCTGGAGCCCTTGGTGGGTTGAGTTACTAGTCTTGGAGCCTTGGTTGGATAAACACTCTCGAGCCTAGCGGAAATTGTGGGTTGAGTTACTAGTCCTGGAGCCTTGGTTGGAACAAACGCATTGGTGCCCTTGAAGACTTGGATAGAGACCAATCTGATGATGGTCTTTTGATGTCTGACATGAGGTGGAACCATTGTTTCATGGGTTGATGTGGATGGCCTCTAGAAGCCCTAGATGGTTTTTTATTAATGTTTTCTATGAGATCCCACATTCATGCTTGGGCAATGGCACGGGGGTGAATGGATGAAGAGAGATTTGGCTCAGCCATTCTACAGTCAAGTGGAATATGGAAGTCCCATCACGGGTTTGGATTTTTCATCATGAATATGGGGTTATTTCTCCTTGTAATTCTATGAGTATTATACTCGTTATATGCAGTTTATATGGTTGTACTTCCATTGGTATTTCTACTACTATTATGTTGGTTATAGATATGTTTTATGACAGTAACTATGTATGTTTCTCATCATGTTTTTACTAGTAAATGAATGAGAAATGTACCTATGACCTAATAGATGAAATTGTAGTTGATGTGTTAAGGAATTAATGTTTCTTAGTGATTCCTAGCTAAGTATGAGACCCTTGTGATTAGATCTATTATTTACTCTTGTAGACTACATATTTGTGATATATTTGATGAAATACCTGTCATGGATAGTAGGGGTCTAGTCAAGGTCTTATTCAAGTAATAGAATTTGTACTATCATTTCTTTTTTATTTTACTACTCTGAAGATGTCATTCAAATCTGGGCAATGACCTAGGCTCTGGGCCTGAAAAAGTGGCTAAAATCCCAGGGATGTTGGCACATCACTATGAAAAATAGTCCTTGGACATTGGCTTGTAGTCATGTGAGAGTGTCCAAGGGTCCCTAGACGCTGGCATGCCCATGGCATGAAAGCATCCAGAGGTCAAGTTGTCCAAAATCTTAGTGGGACCCAGGGGTTGGTTGGCAGAAAGTTTGGATTGGTTCCTGAGGGTGCTAATGCTGATGTTGAATGTGTGTATGGTGTGTTTCCGTCAGTTCCACTTCCTTAACATGACTTAGGAGGTCGAATCATATAATAGTGGCCTCTCATCAAATGTTTACCCCACCTGGCTGGTTGCTTGGGTAGATGTGGGAGGAGGGTGTTACATGCTTATTGGAGTTTTATAACTTAGCTCATGGAGGTATTTACATCTACATACATATGTACATATACCAAACATCAACAAAAAATGTACCAAAAAAATATACCAAAACATTTTCTCAACCAGCGAATAAGGAAGGATACATAACATGCATTTGATTTGACATCTCCCATGTAACTTCATCGAGCCCAAAGTACTTCCACTACACTTTAACCTACTTGATTTCTTGGCTTAGGAGCATGAGCACCTTTCTCTACAATATCCATTAAGGTTTTGGCTGGAGTTCTCCATCTGGCTCCACCTGCAATATAGATTAGTCAATCACATGATCAAAATATTTAACATACTTCTTAAGTAATGACACATGGAGAAAATCATGGAATTTCACTGTTGGAGGCAGTGCAAGTTGATAGGCTACTAGTCCAATCCTCTTAAGAATCTCAAAGGGTCCACAAAACCATGGTGCCATCTTGGCACATGATCCAATACACAAGGACATCTTCTTTATTTTGATGTGAAAGTACACTTTTTCCCCAACCTAGAGCTCCTTAAACAACCTATTTTGATATACATATCTCTTCTACCTATCTTTTGGTGCTTTCAAATTCTTCTTGATTACCTGCATTTCCCACTCCATGTCTACCAAACTGTCGAGTCCAATCAACACCCTGTTAATTGGATCACTCCAACTGATGGGAGTATTACAACTCCACCCATACAATGCTTCAAATAGACTCATCTTCAAAGATTCGTGATACCCATTGTTGTAAGTGAACTCTACCAATGAAATATACTCTTCCCACTTTTGTTGTTGATGCATCACGTACATCGTCAACATGTCCTCCAATATCCTGATGACCCTCTCACTCTATCCATCTGTCTGCAGAAAATAAGATGTACTGAAGGCCAACTCTATGCCCAAATCTACAAACAACTCCTTCCAAAACTTGGAAGTGAACTTAGCATCCCTGACTGGAAAAATCTTCTTTAGAAAACCATGTAGTCTAGCCACATCTCTAATGAACACTTGTGCCACATCACTAGCTGAGTCTACGCAGTCTTCATTAGAATAAAGTGTGTTCGGAGTGGAGCCTGATTATCTTATTTATTCAAAGGTATTGCCATATTGGACCCCAGTTCATAATGGGGCAGCAATGCTACCCATTTTTTGCGCTGCAAGGGGGGTCTAGGGGCCCTCGTAGCTAAAAATAGATTTAAAATTGCCTTGTAAAATTTTATAATTTCGTAGTCAGTTTGGGCCATTCATTTGGTGGAAATCTGATGGTATAAGTTATGTTTAATTTAGGGGTTCTTTTCCTAGAAGGAAAACCCTCGCTATATATGAGGGAATTGTATTGCATCTATGTAGATGTGTATTTTGAGTGAGAAAGAGAGAGGAGATTGTGTGAGAAAGAAGAGGAAATTACAACGGATCTACCATAGGTTGTATCTGTTCATTTTGTTGGATAATATAAAAGGAAGGACTGGTTGTTTCTCCATGGACGTAGCCCAAATTGGGTGAACCACGTATATCTGTGTCTCTCTTGTTTTATGCGTTTTCTGTGTTTATATTACTGCAATATTTTTATGTCTTCCATTGCTCTGTAATATATAATTTTCTAACAAAGTGTGCAACCTTTGTCAACATGTCCACAACAAACATGATGGAATCATGTTATCTCACTATCCTTGACAATCCTGTGATAAATTCCATGGAAATGATCTCCCATTTCTATTATGGAATCGTAATCGGTTGTAGCAGTCCACTTGGCTTCTTACACTCTGCCTTCACTTGCTGACAATCCAAACACCTAGCCACAAACTTTTTTACAACCTTCTTCAAATTTAGCCAATAATAAAACTTATTCACCACGGTCAATGTCTTCTGATAGCTGGGTGACTTGAATATGGTTTCACATGAAACTCACTCAAGATCACCTTATTAAGCTCGCTTTTGTCAGTGACACATATCTTGTCTCTAAGTCTGATCAATCCATCTGTCGTAAGACAATAGTCCACATCCTATGCACCTACACATGTACTTGTACCTCTACCACTACCTATACATGCACCTGTACTGTACTGCAACCTGTGCACAATCTCCATATACCTGACATCCTATTGAACTGCCTACAAGATCCTATCTTGTATATCTGTCCCATAGGAACTTATAGATGCTATATGATTTATCTATATCGACCTGTTAAGAACATTTGTGACCCTGTTCTCCTTTCCCTTGATGTATATAATCTCAAAATCAAACTCACAGATCATGGCCAATAATCTAGCTTGCTTGACATTCAGATTCGACTGATGAAATAGATACCTTAATCCATTGTGATTAATCATCAATACAAACCTTATACCAAGAAGATAGTGCCTCCACATATTCAATGCATGTATGATCGTTGATAGCTTAAGATCATGCGTCGAATATTTCTGCTTGTTCTCATTTATTTTCCATGAATCATATCACACTACCTATCCTTCCTACATGAGGACTCCACCAAGTCCTCTCTTGCAAGCATTTGTACATACTGCACATTCTTTGTCCAGATCTGTGATCTTTGAAACTAGATAATGTGTCAACAATTGCTTAAGCTGCTAAAAAATGGCCTCGGACTCCTCTATACATTCAAACCTATTACCTTTCCTTTGCAATAATGTAGTAGGATAAGCAATATGTGAGGAGTTCCTAATGAACCTCTTGTAATAACCTTCCAATCCCATGAAGGATCTCACCTCATCTACATTTCTAGGAGCTTCCCACTCCATGATAAATCTTACATTTTCTAGATCCACTGCTATGATCTCTTTGGAGACAACATGTCCCAACTAATGTACCTAAGTCTAAAATAGATTGTACTTGTTGGGCTTAGCATACAACTGATGTTCTCACAACAACCTTAACACTTCTCCCAAATGCTCAACATGATCTTCTTAATTTTTAGAATATACCAATATGTCATCAATGAACACAATAACAAACTTGTCCAAATAGGGATGCAACACACTATTCATCAAACACATAAATGTATATGGAGCATTAGCCAAACCAAATGGAACTACAACAAACTCATAATGTTTGTACTTAGTCCAGAAAGTTGTCTTGTAAATGTCCTCCTCTTTAATGTGTACCTAATGATATTTGGATCTTAGATCAATATTCGAGAACATTGTTGCTCCCTTCAACTGATCAAACAAGTAATAAATCCTTGGTAATGAATACAAGTTCTTGATGGTCACTTTGTTCAACTGCCTATAGTCAATGCATAATCTGAGAGTACCATCGTTCTTCTTTACAAACAATACTCGTGCGGCCCATGGTGATACACTTAGCATAATGTATCCTTTGTCAAGAATCTCTTTCATATTCAACGTTAAATTTACCAACTTCGGTGTGCTCATCATGTAAGGTGCTTTTGATAATATAGTTTCCCCTAGCACTAATTCAATAGAAAAGTCTACTTCCCCGTGAGCTAACAACTATAAAATATCTACAGGAAATACATCCTAAAACTGTTGTAGGAATGGGTACCTACTCAAAACTTTTTCATCCTCAACTTCCTTACCTTTTCCACTAGAGATATGTACTACAAATAACACACACCCTTTCCTACTGCTATGCTTCGTCTGCATAGCTATCACCATCCTAACTGATGTGGCTTTATTATTTCACTGTAAGGCTCTTGGTTTCCCATTGTCATCCAAGCACTCAATGGCTTTGTCATAACAATCCACCTTGGTCCTGTGAAGGTATAGCCAGTCCATATCCAATAGCATACGATATAATCCCAACGGAAATACGTTCAAGTGCGTTGTTGTAGACATGCCATTAAACTCAAATGCACAAGATCTTAACCAATGATGAACTATTTTATTTGTACCTATAGCCAACTGGTGACTAACCAAAATTTTTCATGCACTTCTTATTCAAACCACACTTATCCATCAATTCAGGGCTAACATAACTATAGTTAAATCTAGGATCAATCAAAATAGAAACAAATTGATCATAGAGCTTACCATCCATCTCAATGATAGATTATTGATGGTCTGCTTGCCTATTATCCATTTATGCATAGATAAAGGGATGCTCTGACCAACATCCCCAACAGTTTGTTCCTCTTGTGCGTTATAGATATGAAGCCTACCACCCTGATTTTGTGGAAAATCTCTCTTAAGGTGTTCCTTACTGTATGTCCAACACTCCAACCATCCAGTACCACCACCACTATGTTGCTTCTATGATCCATGTCCCTATCTAGTTACATTGAACTTCTTTTGTGGCCTTTCTCTTTTCAGCTCCCATTTACCCTTACCTTTATCGTTACCCTTCCCTTTCCATCCTTGTTGAGATATATTCTTATGCTTTGAATGTTCATAGCAATGTTTCAATTTCCCAATAACTTCCTCAAGTGACAAAGGCTCATCATACTCAATCTGATCTCTAAATTCTTATGGAAAACCACTGAAAAAATGTTGAAATTTAGCCTTCTCATATTTAAGATACGATACATACCTCAATAGCTCGAGGAACTTGGTTGTGTACTCTTCATCTGTCATTGATCCCATCTTTAGCCCATAGAATTATTTGGCCTTACTGTCATAGTACCTTTTTGACAAGTACTTCTTCTTGAAAATCCTCTTGAACTCATACCAAGTCAAGTCCTCCATCTTGATGTCTCTAATCTACTTCACATCTTCCCACCAGATATCTTCTTTACCTTTCAGGGTGAAGATAGCAATTCTAGCCTTCATGTTTTCTGTGTACTCATGGAACTCAAAGAACTTGTTCATCCCAAGTATCTAATCCTCTGCATCTTCTAGTTTCTTCATTTCTCCATCAAAATTACGTGGCTTTGCTTTCTTAAACCCATTTGGAAAGTATCCCCTATCACTCCTATTGTAAGGATGATAACGATGATGATCATAATGTCTACTAGAACCAGAAATAGAATAGCTCCTCTCTCCATCATCTCTCCTATCTAGAGCCTTCCAACAACCTACTATCTCTTACTATGTCATATATGTCTGACCCATCACCACCATGATACCTACTACCATGTGCCCCATTAGTTATGTCCTCCTCTCCATGGCTGATTCAAACTGGCCCCTGTCGCTACAATTCTGACAAACTCTGAAGGAGTATTGTATTAACCTTTGCTTATTTCTCTTGTGCCTGCATGATTTTTTCATTTTTTTCCTTACAACTCCTTATTTATTCCTTCAATCTTCTCAATGTGTTTGCTAGGTCAAAAGAGTTCCCAACACCATGTTTCTCATCTAATTCATAGGGATAATATTTGTAGTCTACCTTCTTTCTAGTCATTTTCTGTCTCTTTCCTGCAAGGCATACTATGTCAACTAAACCAAATCACAATAAACAAACGTACCTTAGCAAAATTTGGGGAGGATATATCATCTGCAAGATCAACCAATCAATGTAATACATGTGCAAACATAATCATAACAACATATAGACATATAAAAAATAGGTATATCGACACATAAACATCATTCTAGCTAGAGTCCAATCATCAATGCATGACCATATCAACTACACATACCATGACCTCATGCACAAAAACAACAACCATAGCAATGTACACTGACAATACGCAAGCATAAATAACATATAAACAATCATACACTCATGATGACACACTTCACAACAACGACATCCTCTTTCACATGGCGATATCACTACAACAATGACCAACAACATGAACATGCAACAAGCACATAGACCACAAGAATGATTAACGCATGTGAAACTGACATGAATGCATGACCAACAAATGTCACCCATCGATTCCAAGGGGTGAACCATGCTCTAATACCACTTTGTAGCGCCTTCAACCCACGTCTACCTAAGTAACTAGCTAGCCAGGGTAAATATGCGACAAGAGGCCACTATAATGGGATTCAAGTTCCTAGGTGACCTCAAGGAAGTGGAATCGATGGAAACACACTGTTATGAAACTAGCTCACAAAAAGATAGAAAATATAGATCAACACCTTAGAAATAAGCCTCTTCGAGGGGGAAACCTCCTTTACATTACACAAATGAACAATTCTTGGATGATACAAATGACAAGACCTCCTTTCTATATATAGGAGTCTAAGGGGTCATAATATAATCAGAGCCGACATAACAATAATAATGTAAGGGCATAATAATAACAATATGGGGACTACATGGGCACAACAATATAATAAGGGGGTTGTACTAATAACAATAAGGGGCTACACTAGTAGTATAGGGACCTAACATGCCCCTCTCCTTCAAAAAGTGTTGTCCTCAACGCTTGAGTAGTTCTTGATGCTTCTGTATAAAATTCTTGTCCTCCCATGTGGAATCTTCAGCGGGTAAGTTCTTCAACTTGATGAGATACTCTGAAATTGATCAATTTTGTAGTTGTCAGGTTCTTATTTCTGTGACTGCTCCAAGTTCCAATATGATTTTTCCTTCCTCTTCAAGTTCTGGTAATATTGTTTGAATTGGGATCCTCTGCAACTTTTGAATGAGTGGCCATACTTCTTCGTCCTTCTTCCATTCATCCCTTTCTTCATTTATCCAATCTGGTTGGATAATAGAAATAGCACAAAACAATGCTTCCACATCCTCATCCTTTCCTGAGAGTGCATCTGCAACAAAATTTTGCTTCCCTTTTCTCCTAACCCAACATATTTGTGACCCATTTTTTCTATTCTTCTAAAGATAATAGTTGTTCTAAAAATTATTTAAGACTATCATGATCCATTTTTACCTTGAAGTGTCTTCCCATTTGGTAAGGTTGCCATTTCTTAAGTACATGTAGTATTGCCAACATTTCCTTCTCATAAATAGCTTGCTTGAGATGTAGCAATAAAAATACCCAATCAACTAATCAAAACATTTTTCACTACGATGTTGATCTACCTGTTGTTTCATTCGATTTTGCACCAAAGTGGCATTATCCTTTAAAAGTTGGAGAACTTTTTGTTGATGCTTGATGTGATATTTCACTGCTTGAACCTCTTTCTTCTTGATATTTCCTTCTATCTTGAGAGTTTGAGGAGTGGTAATTTCTTCCAATGCTTTACAAGATATGGCCGGATTCATTTCTTGATGCTCGATGTGATCTTTCACCTCTTGAAAATTTCTTTTCTTGATATGTCCTTCTATCTGGATAGTTTGAGGAGTGGTAATTCTGGCCAATGCATTACAAGATATGGTTGGATTCATTTCTTCTTTCTTGATGTGATATTTCGCTTCTTGAACCTTTTTCTTCTTGATATGTCCTTCTATCTTGAGAGTTTGAGGAGTGGTAATTCTTGCCAATGCTTTACAAGATATGGTTAGATTAATTTATTCTTTCTTTGGGGTTAGGTACTGGCATATATCCTCTTCTTTTGATGTTTCTTGATCCTTTTCTTCCTCCTCTTCATACTCTATGTAAAATAATTTATTCTCAGCACACTTATGACCTTTAGTGCATTTTCTATCGCAATTGTAACAAAGCCCTTTTTCTCTTTTTCCTTCCAATTGTTGTGGTGTAACCCTTGTAGGTTGTGGAAGGCTAGGAGAAACACCACTTCCATCTTTATAGTTGTGAGGGGTATAATTCCTTGTTGCCATAATTTTGATTTCCACTTTGTAACAAAGCCCTTTTTCTCTTTTTTCTTCCAATTGTTGTGGTGTTGCTCTTTGTATTCTCATAATATGCTATAATTTCCTCCATGAAAATTGACCACGTAACAAGTTGTTTACGAGAACAAAGCCCTTTATACCATAAAAATTGATCTTGTTCTAAATATGAAGATGCAATACATACCCTTTTTAATAGTGGTACACCATGTAGATTCAAATATTTCTCCATCTGTAGTATCCAATTTACCGGATCCATTCCATCAAACTTCCTCATCTCGCTTTTTCTTGATTTTAGGAGCTCGATCTTAAAATGACTGTAACTCTATACTTTCGGATCTTTAAGTTTTGAAATTGTGATCTGCGATAGCCCTCTATGTTGTACTTCTCTTTCCAATGCCACCAGTCTGATCGAATTTAGATTCTCCAAGAAAGAGTTATACACAATCTCCCAAGATGACCTAATTATATACCTTTTCAGCAGAGTGAACTTGTATCAAGTGCCACATGTCACTGTTTTGACCTTAGGATCTAAAAAATATACACAGGAAACTGCAGTTCATCCTATTTCTGTAACTTGTTATGAAATTTCAATATGATGCTCAAAACAAACGTTATGACTATTTTCCCCAGGTCACCTGTTTGGAATGTAATTCAGGAGTCTGCAAAAAGGCCAACTTCCTCAAATCATATCTCCACAAATATAGCACAAAAAGCTTTGAAATTTGGACCTGAGGTTCAAAACGATTACAACCAAAATGGGTTTTGTTTTTAGCATCTGAAACGTCACAGAAAAAATGTTATAGTGAAAATGTCACGATGACCTATTTGGAGCAGGGAAACCCTAGAATCCAAAGCTCTCATACCAAATGTTATGAAACCAGCTCACAAAAAAGATAGAAAAGATAGATCAACGCCTTAGAAATAAGCCTCTTCGATGGGGCAACCTCCTTTACATTACACAAATGATCAACTCTTGGATGATACAAACCTCCTTTCTATATATAGGAGTCTAATGGGTCATAATATAATCAAAGCCGACATAACAATAATAATGTAAGGGCACAATAATAACAATAGTGGGCTTCTATGGGGCACAATAATAACAATATGGGGACTACATGGGCACAACAATATAATAAGGGGGTTGTACTAATAACAATAAGGGGTTACACTAGTAGTATATGGACCTAACACACACCATACCAAACATCCTTCACCTACTACACTACTCATAGAATGCATCCCAATCATTCCCCTGACTAGTTGCTATAGGAAAAATTGACCTCCTAATCAACTTAGAGGTGAAATACAAGGTGAATGAAGCAATGACCACGATTGCAAGCCCAGAATCCACACTAACGCTCTCTATACACTGACAACCTTCTTTATAAAGCTTGTTACCAAGCATAAAGGAGTGTTAGTCACCCTACTAACTCATATTGTTAGGCTAGGGGGAACGTTAGTGAACCTAAGTGATGTTCAAAAGGTCATGCCAATGAATCTGCTCATAAATATCTAGATATTAAATCCCTAAATTTGTGCAAGAAAAGCAAGGAAACTCCAAAAATCAAGATATTTGGAGAAATTATATTCTGAGAATGAAGGCAAATGGGAAAAAGCTTGTAAACAAGGCAGGTTCATTGTTTCTACCCTAATGAACTCTAGATGGAGCTTGGTAGCCCTAATTCAATTGCTACATAAGCAACGAGAGGGCCATTACAAAATGGTCAAAGCATTTGGAAGGATAGCACATAGAGTTGTTGTGAACTGTCATATTCTTGAAGGAGCTAGCTGAAAGAAGGAGAGAGAGAGAGGAAGAAGGGGTAAGGAAGGCTGATGCAACAGATTGTTGTAATCACTCTTCCGTTTTGAATATAGAACTGCAGTTGCATTCCCTACTCCAAAGTGTCAGTGATATTGTTCATTTATTTTTTCACTCTGATGCTTGTCGAGTTGAGTAGTTAAGTTATACATTAATACATGTTTGTTATGGATTCTTACATTAGTTTTCAGAAGCGTATGATGTGATTGGCTTGCTTTGTCCTTTGTGCAGGAATCAACTTGGAGCTGGCTTAGAAGGAGTTCTTCTTTCCACATAGAGATCCACAAGCAAATCTAGAAGGAACCAAAGGTGATCCTCTTTCCATACCCTGTCAATTTATGTTTGATAGATGAACATGTGTGTAACAGGTAGCTTTTGCAAATAATCTCACGGTCTGACGAAGGTCCCGGGTAGACCTTTGAGGGTAGTTTTCATCCCATGCATTTTACCCCATAGAAAAATTGGCGACTCCACTGGGGACTATACATCTAGTTCCCAGTTACCCAGACTCCTCTCAGATCTTCACTTTCTTCTAAGAGCTTCCCACTTCTTCAAATCCTTTTCTGACCCACCATCTATCTTTTTGCATCCTGCAAAGTTGCATTCTCCTCATAAATTGATCCTAAATACCCCTTGTTTGAGCTATTTCCCTCACTAACGTAGGTTGCTAGTCTACACAAAGCTTTATAAAGCTCTTTGACTATGCACAAGGAGCATTAGTGGCCAAACTAACTCTCTGTTTACAGAGAGACAGAGCGTTAGTTACCCATTTCCATGTTTTCCAGAAGATTCTGTGGACCAAAAACGGGGGGAACTTGTCTCAGGGGCTAAAGTAAGATCTGCAATAGTATCATGTTAACAAATTTGGTGTCTTGAAAAAAATGTTTTAGTTTTTCTCTCTTAAAAGGAATTTTTTTGAAAGAAAGGTTGATAAACTATATTGTTCCTTCTGTTGAAATAGTTGTAGGCTACTTCATTTTGGTTTTCAGTAGTTGTTAGACAATATTGGGAAAAGAAACTTTTGGTTATGCAAGTGTTGAATGGCTTTAGATGAACTAACGAATCCATGAATATGTGAAAAGATACATGTGTAGAATAAGACTTGTTTGCATAAGAAATTGAAAAAAAAATTCAAATCATTGTTCTGCATGGTTTATTGAGTCAAGAGTCTCACCATATTCATACGTCAACACCCCTACCAAAGACAAATAACCAAGTACACTAAAATTTACTTTAAAATCAATCAATTACTCTTTTTGAGCAAACCAACGTTAGCTAGAATAGGACCTTGGGATAAGCATGTGAGTGAACTGCCCAAGGTTGAAAATCAAAACTAGTGTCATTAACGAGTGAAAAATCCTTCTGCACTCATATTACCACGACCACTCCATTAACATCGGAGTGAAATACGAGACAACATCAGACTGTAATTGAAGGTAGCCCACCTTCTCTTACAACTCCTTTGGGCATTCTGTGTATTGGGGGTCCCTTCAGGGATTTCGAAACTGAGTCGAGGACTCAAGTATCTTGCCCACACAACGTAATGTCTACGACTATGTCCCCCCTGGTAATGTCTGTGATTTGAGGTATCTCTAGTGGCCAAAACTTCTAGGTACTTACCTAAGGTGACTGGGATGAGCTGTCTTCGTACCTCAAATGGACAGATCTACTTTGTCTTCAGTTTTTGGGAGGGTGCTCATCTTCACGAGAGTACTTGGCCCCTCAATTTGAGGTTCGGGTGAAGCTCAAAAGTAACCCTAACTATACATTTGGCCATCCTTTTATGTTATTCATTGAGAGACTGGGTTTCATCTCCAGTAATCGGTGCTTATCAGACGAGGTATTTTCCCTTTATTTGATGATTGACATATTTAGTGTATTTTTTCTTTTTAGGTACTTGAGTGCTATTATTATCGAGACTTTAAAGAATATCAGATTAGAATCTATTTGATAAAACTTAACAGTCACTGTGGCTACATCCGGCCCTCATCATCAATCTAGACGATTGTTAGGACTTCCTCCACTCATTGTGGAGGATCTGCCGAGATCCATTGACTCGGATTCCTCATCTTCGAGGAATCAATCTCCTAAATTGCACACGGGATCTGTGTGGATGACCAATGATACCAGTTTGCAGGAGGATTTCTTCACGGAAGGATTTCTTCCTCATTTTAACACTCCACTGACAAATTCGTCAGATCCTATCATTGCTCCCATGGTACCTATACTTCCTTCTTCAGTAGGCAGAACTTTCCCTTCTATTCAGTCGATGCCTCAAGGGTTGTGGAATTATAGAGACACTGTTGGTCTTCTACCACTTCCCTAGTCGACGATCATCACAACACCAGTAATGTGGAATCCCACTATCCCATTCGTCCCAGGTACTGCAACTCACATAACACCCTCTATAAGTGGAACCCAGCAGATGCCAGGTTCCACTCCTATGGTGCGACAAAGCATAGCTTCAACTAGTGCCACATATAGTGCTCCATATAACACTCAATGCGACACTATGGGCACAGTTCCAGTTTACCAACAACAAGGTCAGCCGGCAATGTATAGTTCCAACCCCTAGATTCAGATATCTGGGGCAGTTCCCAATATGCACATGTTGGCAAGGAATGTCACAGTTCCCCCACCATTCTCAGGCATGCATGGACAATCACTAATTGACATGAGTGTTCCCTCTGTCAATCAAATCCATATGGTTAGTTTTGTGTCGGTTGGAAATCCATAAGGGATTCCCACCCAATCCATGGGGGCACACTATTCACAAACTCAGATGAGTCAAGGGGCACCACTTATACTGGGGGCAACTTCATACCCCAGTATCAAAATCCTCATGGAAATCCACTCTAAAACATCATACTGAAAGGCAACTGCTACACCATGCAGCCCATGTACACCATGGGGAATCAAACGATGGGAGGAGCACAGAGCTCCTTAGGTCATCCATCATCACCATGGTCCGAGTCGGGGGCACCCAATAATTTTCATTTGTTGAAAAAATTGGATATTACCAACTTATACAAGTTAACAAATGACCCCATCTACCACAACCTACAATGGCTGCCGATCTCGCATAAAATACTGACAGACATTTCTAAGTTCGATGGAAAACAAGGGGAGGATCCGGGCACTCATGTCACCACCTACCATCTCTAGTGTGTTTCTAACTCCATGGTGGATGATAGTGTCAGGTTACATATTTTTCCCCACACCCTCACTGGCAATGATGTAAAGTGGTATATTGAGTTACCATGCTCGTCAGTGAATACCTTTGACGCTTTAGCGATGGAGTTCCTAAAGCACTTTCAGGTACCTATCCGCTATGAGACAGGGACAAATCTCCTTACTTTGTTTCGTCAGGATACCGCCACCCACATCTCCGATCATATCCATGAATGGAGAAGTAGGTGGAGGTTAGTCAAAGCTCCCATCCCTGATTTTCTCTTAACAAACTAGTTCTGTAAGTCATTACTCCCACAAATCGCTAGAGATGTCACTCTAGGTGGTGCGGTCACAAAAGACCAATCCATATGTCATGCCCAACACTTAGATTTGATTTACTCACAGTCTGGCACTCTCTACGACATAATCCCCTATGCTCCTGGTAACCCCAATCCTCCCACCACTCAGGATCCTGGAGCGCACGCTGATGGGATCATCGGCGTAACCTCCGAAGTCGCTGAAAAAAAACTAAGTGGTTCCGTTGCCAAGTTGGCAGTGGACCCCTATACCAAAGTGACTGCTCTTCCTACCACTCTGGTTAACTCTGTGTTGTCTACACAGAAATCCGGTGGCAATAACAAGAAGAATAAGAACAAGAGCCCTCCTTCTAAGGAGGAGTCATCTAAGCAGCCCAAGTCAAAATAGAAGGCCACTGTGCCTACTAATGCGGAAAAGGATAAAGGCACCAACTATTCATGCAAACTCTGTCTTGAAGATCACGTAACCTGGCATTGTCCGCGTCTTCAAGAATGCATGGATTACCTTGCCAAAAGAGATTCTGGTAAGGCACCTACTATCCTTAGAAATCCTTTTCCTACTCAACAGCAGCCAAATCTCATTGCCAACCAACCACCACGCACATCAGGGGGTAGCGACGGTTCGCAACATCCTTCAATTGGTGAAGGAAGTTCTACCATTTACACATTTGAAATGGTAGAACTAGCCACAAGAGCCAAATCTTATGGAGCTCCTGTCGCTCCAGCAGCAGAACCATCCTCAGGTCAAAACCCATCACTGCCCAACAATCTTCATATCAAAAGGTTGATTGAGGACTTTGTAATTTGACCCCCAAAAGGGGCACTTTGACGCACAATGCACAATACATTTGCACATGTCGACGAACACTACAACATCGTAGAGGATTTGGCGCAAGCGCCACTGGCTATGTCGGCGCTCGAAGTATTACAAACATGCACCAACCAAAGGAAAGCTTTGCTTTAGACTATTGGGGGTATTAACCCTACAGATTCCATGCTTGCTATTTTCAGCAGGGACAAGTGTAAACCTCCCCTTTCCCACCAGCTTGCATTTCAAGTGCATATCACTTCAAAAGGAAAGGTATACACCGAACTGTCATCGATGAAGATGCTTCAACCTACATCATGTCAGCTTCATGTTGGCTCGCCCTGGGTTCCCCAACCCTATCCCTGTCGTCGAACTCCCTTAAATCTTTTGACGGCCACACCTTTGTCCCAAAAGGATATTTAGCTAGTTTTCCCAACACTTTGGCTGGGAAAATAGTAATGGTGGACGTAGAAGTCGTAGACAAAGTCGACTATAATCTGTTGCTAGGTCATAGTTGGACATATGCCATGACGACTATCATATCCACTATCTTTTGTATCATCCTATATCCATTGGATGGAAAGGTCATTACAATGGATCAGTTGTCTTTCTGCACCCCTAATTATTCACCATTACCAAGTGGCTCTGTACCCCTACTAGGAGGTGTAACTGAAAATTTTCTTAGTATAGGTACTGGTCTGTTGAAGGCTTCCTCCCTGATGGGTTGTTTTCCTCTTTAGCTGCCGCAGGTTCCACAATTGGTCAACATGCTTTCATCAATTCCTCATGAACTGACCAATCCCTAGATCCCAATGGCGCCTTCAGACCTTGACACATTCGGAGACTAGATGCTACTGTCACCAGCTGAATTGGCCTACCAAGGCATTCAATCTGCATCCACATCTCTGGTCATGTTCGCTATCACTGACGGTACCACCCCCCTTCCCTTAACCGCTCCTCCTTTATAACCATGCGATCAACTCCCATCAACGGACGAAGTCGTTCGTGAAATCATGAGTTTTGGAGAGCAACATTGGGAGGATTGGCATATTTTGGGTCTGACATCTAATTCGGACATGATGCCTCCTCAAGTCTTGTCCTCTGACAAAAACAAAATCATTTCCCCACCCTATACAAGCATCGAAAATTTTGGGTTGGAAGAAAATATGGACAACACTTCCAGGTCAATACCCATAGATATTTCAGTCACAACAGGCACCATGGAAGACACCCAGATGAGAGCATATTGCAGTCCTGAGGAAATTGCAAGCTCCATCTCCCTACATGAGGAATTCCATGATGAATTTGTTTGGTCTCATGAGGAAATGGCCAACTTTAAGTCGTCATTTGTCGCACATGAGATCCAACTTTGCAACGAGGCAAAACGAAATGGGTGGCCAATTCCTTCCCTCAAAATAGTCATTGAACCCATGCTTAGCCCCATGGCCAAAAAAGAACACCTACTATACCTCAAACAGTTGGATAAAGCCCGTCAATATGTTGATTTGGCACTCGCAACTCACAAGGAGTGGGTACAAACCTAATTTGCAAAAGAGGTTAGGTTTTGTTCTTTCCAAGAGGGTGATTTCGTATCGGTCTATCATCCAAAAGATAATCTCTTGGAGGCATGCATGCTTCGACCCATTTGGCTAGGTCCCTATGTGATAACGAAAGTCCTCCCCTCAGGGGCATATGAACTACAAGACTAGGACGGAATCCCACTCAAGGAGCCCACATACAGGTTCTATCTGAAAAAGTATTATGCCTAGTATCGCACTGTGCATGTGCTTTGTAATTTTATGTATTCATAGGTTTTGCTTACATTTTTTGATGTGATTGGATTGTTTTTTTATTTAGTGGAGTACTTATCTCATGCATTCTTCTCGCAACGCATATGTCATTGTTGCCCTTAGCATACGTAGGATACGTGGATGGTGCCAGTCGTCACACACGACACATTTCATCAGATGCTTGGGTCATCTATACACCCGAGTCGGAAATATTTTTCTCCGAGGGGGTATTTCTTGGTACCGCCACCAACAATATTGTCGAGTACATGTCCATCATTTTACTTCTCACAGAAGCGTCATCGAGGGGCATCTCCAATCTAGTGGTAAGGTTAGACTCCCAGCTAGTCGTTATGCAATTGACAAACCATTATCACATTTGTAATCGAGCCTTGTTACGTAACTATCCAAGGGTGTGACTCTCAGAATGCCGATTTGAAATAATCACATATGAGCATGTTCCTTGAGAATTAAATACAATCACTGATTTGTTAGCTAACTATGTATTGGACTGGAATTTGTCTCATTTGTTATAGCAGCATGCGTGAGAAGTAAAACATTTATTAAAGTTAAAACTTTGTCACAAAAAACATTTCAAAACACATTTACGCCACCAAAATACCAATATATATATATATATATATATATATATATATATATATATATAGATCGAAATCCAGTTTTTTACATCAAAATACTCCAAAACTTGGATGATTTAAGTACAAAATGGCTCAAAGCCCAGCTACACATACTCATATGGTTACGCCAGAACACCTGCTAAAATGAGCCTATTGCTCCAGAAAAGCTAAAACAGCTCTGGCTACCCTCCGAAGAGGAACCAGAAACCGCTCAAGTACACCAACGGTGTGTCATTGCATATGAGCGAAAATCTCCCTCATAGGAAGGGGCGGACACCATAGTCAAACCCTCTAAGTTCCTCATAACCTCACGGAGACTGTCGGCATCACCCCCTCCAACAAGTAGTTGGCTGCCTCATTGCACATAGCGAAGTTCACCTGCAGGTCGTACTGGCACCACATCTATGTTAAGCATAAAATTTTGATGTCAGTTCTTATCTCATCATTAAGAAACATTACATATACATTCAAAAGTACAAAAATACTTAAGTACTATCAGAATTATTCTCACCTTAAGGACCCCAGTTGGTCCCGGGTGGTAGCATCAAGTCTGGGTCACTGGTAAAGTCCATGCCTTCATAGGCATAGTCGTCAACAATCACTATCTGGCTACAGAGCCACTGGAAGAAGTCTTCGTCAAAGAAATGCCGAAGTGGTCCTCCTCCTGTGCGAAGATCAAGTGATGACCAGCAACCCTACCTGGGTTCCCTCGGATCAAAGGGACCTAATCTCACCCATGGGTGCATGACACGTACCCTCTCAAGGAAAAATGAGACTATGATAGTACCGTATCCAAATCTGTGTTGGGTGCAGGTCTTAGATGCTGTTAATTCTGCCTTTAACTGGTGAAGCACTACTTCACACCAGTTGAACATCTGGGGCTGGACACAGTCAATGGAAAGCAATAGTTGGGCCTTTGTCACTATGTGGGGACTTTTTGACCCCGCCAAACACACAATCAACAATAAAAATGCCCTCATAGACCGAGATCGATTCCTCTCTATTGGGACTCTATTGCTGACTAGTTCACTCTCAGGGATGAAGTAGATCTGTACCGACTCTGAAGTAGATCATGGATCTAACCTGCCACCGGTGAGGTTTGCTTGTGCCCCATGGCACGACAAACCAGTCACAAAGTAAATGTCATCCTGGTCAATTGCCAGCTCCTGATCTCCAATCCTGAACACTTTCTCGTGTTCATCCCAGCGCTGGATGATCCATCTCAGTAAATCCTCCTGTCCTTTAATCAGCTCTATCCTTGCATACTTCAACAAACCGTAGCAGTGCAATGGAAGCATGCAAGCTAGATCGTTTCACATCAGCAATTCCTCATTGTCATGGGCTCGTTCTCTCCATAGGTGAGTCATTTTAGCCTGAAACCTACACAAAATAACCATAAAAACAATTAAAATGGGGTAAAATCACTCAAGGAATCCATGCATGAGGGTTTCAAATGCGCCCTACAACCCTAACGCCTCTCCCAGTGCTACACAGGGAGGATTAACGCCCTCTAGTGGCTCGTACAGAGCATTTAACACTCTCTACTGGCCATCTGGAGGGCGTTAGTGCGCAAATATGGCTCTAAGGCATCTCAGATCTGCAAAATTCCACCAATAACACTGATAAAAAAGATTTAATAAAGCACAGAGCAAGGTTTTAGATCTCACCTAGGACTGATGGCACGTTGAATGGTTGCCCGAATCTCCTGCAATGGTCTGCAGAAAATTTGCTCCTCTTTAGCTCCAGCAAGCTCTCACAAACTTCAAAATAGTGAAAATGATGCATGTGAAAGCTCAAAGCATCTCCTTATATAAATTTGAGAGACATGTTTTTTTTTAAATCATAAAGAAGATGTAGTCCATTCTACATGATTTTTTTATCATTCATGAACCTAGATAATAGGAATTGCTACCTTTTTTATACTTTTTTCCGCTTTTGATGAAAATACTTTCAGGAATGAAAAGCAGTAAAAGCTGTATGCAATTCTCAATAGAGCACTTTTTGAGATATTTTATTGCTCTTTAAAAAATATAAACGTCTCTTAGTTTTCATTGTTGAGCTCATTAAAGACTATCCAACCATGGATATAGCACCTTTTGAGATATTTTATTGCTCTTTAAAAAATATAAACATCTCCGAGTTTTCATCGTTAAGATCGTTAAAAACTATCCAACCATGGATAGAGCACTTTTGGAGACATTTTATTGCTGTTTAAAAAATATAAACATCTCCGAGTTTTTGTAGTAGGGATCGTTAAACATATATACCACAATCAGTAAAGCACTTTTAGGGATATTTTATCGCTCTTTAAACAATATAAACATCCCCAAGTTTTCATCATTTGCACTCGTTAAAAATATGCAACGATGGTCAGAGAACTTTTTATGATATTTTATTGCTCTTTAAAAAATAATAACCATATCTGAGTTTTTCATCATTTGCACTCGTTAAATATATGCAAATGATGCTCTGAGCACCTCTTTTTTTATCTTTTCCAGCTCATAAACTGAAAAAGACCAACGGAGCATCCTTTTTAGGCACTTTTTTCTTGCTCTTTAAACTGAAGAAATCCTGAGCTGTGTCTTGCTGCTCGTTAAACATGCTAAAGATGACCCGAGAATTCTTTCAGGTACCTTTTCTTGCTCGCTAAAAACTGAAAAATCCGAGTTTTTGTTACTGAGCTTGTTAAAGTGTCACGACAAAACACGAGTTTAGTCTGTCGCCTCATACTCGTAACAAAATGAGGTCGACATCTATTGGAAAAAGGTTTCTCTTTATCTAGGTTCAATAGATTAAAATACGGAAAAGTAACCAATCCGAGTATACTATTAACCTTTTGCCGCACCTGGTTAACAACTATGACAAAGGGACCACCATGGAGTCTCTCTTTACGATCTTTTCAAACTCTCTAAAGATGAAAAGACCATCGAGTTATCTAATCTAGACTCTTTAAATACACAGACAAGATATAGAGTCATTCTTTTTACGATACTTTTTAGACTCTTAAGAGATGAAAAAATCGACGAGTTTGCCTATCTAGACTCATTAAACTATAGGGAAAAGAGTCATTCTTTTTGTGATCATTTTCAAACTCTCTAAACATGAAAATATTGATGAGTTTACCCATCTGGACTTATTAAAAAATACGATGGGGAAAGTGGACAATACAACTGTATCCTGTATTTGAAAGCGTGGTTTGGCAGCAAACGTTCCCTTGAACATGGCACTCCCTCAGATAAACCTTCGTTTTCATAGCCTCTCAATATGAACCCTACCAACCTATGAGTTTTTAGCCTATATACCCTGATGTAATTGCATCTCTGTATCTTAAACACTCTGTAGTGTTCATGAGTCTAGTGCTGTCTGGTTAAAACTGTTGTCATGCCTTCTATTGTTCAAGGGTCCCTACTTGTTTCCTCTATCAACCGGTCCTACATATCCTTTCATCATGCCCTCCGTTGTTTAGACCCAAAAGCTCAAAAGATTCTTCAAAAAACAAAATCATTCTTGTCCAGTTTCATGTCGACTGATGTAGGACACGTCATTGCCTACCTTTTAACAGATTTCTTCCTATCGACTTCTAAACTCTCTCTAGGAAGATAACCCAGAAACACATTTAGTGCCTTGGTGCTTGCAGACATTAGTGGTAGGTTACCTTGTGCTTGATCACAGGTTTTCATTATTGGCTCCTCGTTAAGTGATTCTACGAGTGTTCGACAACAAAAAATCTTTCACAATCGCTAGTTTTCACTATGCATCTTGGAGACCATCAACATTAGCAGTGGCCTTCCTCACATCTATTAATGGTCTCCATTATTGGCTGGTAATCAGATGATTTCGTGCATATTCAACATCAACACATATTATCACATGTACCGATCTATGCTATTCGGTGAAGCAGGAATCAAGACCTTGGGTAGAGGCTTGCATCATTCAGCCTTGTTTCCTCTCCCAAGTTGCGGATATTGTTCTTTGGAGACAACTTTTTCAGGATGATCTATTATGACACTGGATTCGCCCTGTGCCATATTGGCGGCCAACATTGTTATATCTCTGAGGAGAAAATTACTCTGACATAGCTACTGAGCATGGGAATGCCCGACTCAGGACATGATTTTAGCAGTTTATATATATGTATCTGTGTTGTATCAAGTTTTCCTTGCTGCCTGAAACTTCTTTCTCTCTCCCTACAAAGATTTTTGACAGCAAATTATAGTGTTTTTTCATAAAGTATTTCGGCCATCGTCTCTGCCTCTGATCTCATACTTTAGGGGGCATATGTTATAGGACAAATTGACCTCCTAATCAACTTAGAGGTGAAAGAAAAGGTGGTTGAAGCAATGACCACAATTGCAAGCCCAGAATCCACACTAATTCTCTCTATACACTGAACACTTGCTTTATAAAGCTTGTTACCAAGCATAAAGGAGCGTTAGTCACCCCGCTAACTCATGTTGTTAGACCAGGGGGAGCGTTAGTGAACCTAAGTGATGTTCAGAAGGTCATGCCAACGAATTTGCTCATAAATATCTAGATATTAAATCCCTAAATTTGTGCAAGAAAAGCAAGGAAACTCGAAAAATCAAGATATTTGGAGAAATTATATTCTGAGAATGAAGGCAAATGGAAAAAGCTTGTAAATAGGGCAGGTTCATGGTTTTTACCCTAATGAACTCTAGATGGAGCTTGGTAGCCCTAATTCGATTGATACATAAGCAACAAGAGGGCCATTGCAAAATGGTCAGAGCATTTGGAAGGATAACCCATAGAGCTGTTGTGAACTGTCATATTCTTGAAGGAGCTAGTTGAAAGAAGGAGAGAGAGAGAGAGGAAGAAGGGGTAAGGAAGGCTAATGCAACGGATTGTTCTAATCAATCTTCTATTCTGAATATAGAACTGCAATTGTGTTCCCTACTCCAAAGTGTCAGTGATATTGTTCATTTATTTGTTCATTCTGATGCTTGTCAAGTTGATTAGTTAAGCTATACATTAATACATGTTTGTTACGGATTCTTACATTAGTTTTCAGAAGCATATGCTGTGATTGGTTTTCTTTGTCCTTTGTGCAGGAATCAACTTGGAGTCAGCTTAGAAGCAGTTCTTCTTGCCGCACAGAGATCCCAAAGTGAATCTAAAAGGAACCAAAGGTGATCCTCTTTCCATACCCTGTCAATTTATGTTTGATAGATGAACATGTGTGTAACAGGTAGCTTTTGCAGATAATCTTACGATTTATCGAAGGTCTCAGGAAGACCTTTGAGGGTAGTTTTCATCCCATGCATTTTACCCCATAGCACTAGCCTCTGGGTCCCACTGAGCGTTTACACCACTAAACCCCTGGATGCTTCCTTGATATTAAAAATGGTGTGTCTGGGAGGCTCCAAATGCTCCCACAACATGGGTATGCATGTATCTAGAAAATTTTCTCTTCAGACCTATGCATGCAACTCTAGGATTTGTGCCACTTTTTTAGGCCCAAAGCCCAGGTCAATGGCTAAAACTCAATGACATGTTTAGAAATGAATTTACTCAATAGAACAATGATACATTTGAAAAAACATTGACAAGTTCTATACTAGACCCCTACTAGACATGAAAGGAATTTCGTCAAACATGTCACAAATATGTAACCTATAGGTTTAAACAAAATATCTCAGCATTGGGGTCTCATACTTATCTGAGAATCACTAAGAAGCATTGTTCCCTTATACCATTAGTTGCATTATCATCTATTAGGTCATATATACATTGTTCATTCCTTCACAAATCAAAATATGAGGAGGGCCATACATCATCATTATCATAGTACATGCTTATAACTAGCATAATAACAATAGAAATATCAAATATATGTCGGCCATAGAATCCACATATAAACCAGAACATTTACACATAAGATACCAAGGAGAGAACCTCTTATTAATGAATGCAAAATCCAACCTGGGATGGGACTACCATGTTCCACCCAAACATACATTGTTCGAGCCAATTCTCTTTTCATCTAATCACCCCTGTGCCATAGTCCAAGCATGAATGTGGGACTGAAATGAAAAGAACCAACCACGACATCCAACGGCTCTTACCACTCACCCTCATCAATAGAAGTTGGATTTTACCACAATCCCCACTATAACACTAGGCCAACATAATAAACATGTAATAACAGGCTTTACCATGATCTCCACTAGATCACTAGGCCAAAACAAGAATGGTTGCCACCATATTTCTCCACCTACACCGTGAGGAATTTTCCTGTCTCCTAGTCTCTCAGGCTTTACCACAATCCACACTAGATTAGTAGGCTATAAATTGAGCCTCCACCCTCTAGGCTTTACCGTATATCCTTCCATTCATCAGCAAGGATTCCAAGGCCTAATCAAGGGCAACCACCTCTAGGATTTACTATATATCTCGAAATTAATTGGTCAAGGATTCCTAGGCCCACTGAGGCACACAATACCTGGCTTTACCGCAACCCATAGTCTAGTTCAGGGGTCACTAGGCCAGTGGCTTTATGCAATCCACTGTTTGGTATAAGGATCATTAGGCCATGTGTTCTTTGTTTTAGAGATCCACCTCACTCTGCTTCAAATCCATCTGACAATCCAGCTCAACCAAAACATGAGAACCCCATCACACCATGGTTATCCGGAAATGACAAGGTTAGGCTGAAAACATTGTGACACCTAGAAAAACCCATGCCATAACAACAAAGAACCACATAAAATACCATGCATGCCAAATATAGCAAGGAAAACACACATGCAAATTGATACCTGCAAAGAATCCTATTGTAGTTTATTGATCCTTCTCTTCCTTACTTGCTCCTTCCTTCCTCTTGCCTTCTTTTCCTTTCTTGATCCAAAGCCAAAGTGCTCCAAGAAAACTCGAAGTGTCCAAGAGTGAGAGAGAGAGCGAGAGAGAGAGAATAATGAGAGAGCTCCAAAACTGAATTGAAAAAAGGCACCAACTGATCCTCACAAGCCTTTTCATTAACTAGGCCTCTATTTTCTTCATTTTCCTCCTCACATGTAACCTGTGACCTTTCACCTTCGTTTTCTCCTAGTTTCCATTATTTTCAAAAATAAATTTTCCAAAAATGCCATTTTTCCTTTCCAAAGCCTTAGCCATTACCTTTAGCGATTTCCTTAACGATAATAAACCAATGAACACGCAAACTATACTTTTGTTGCCCAAAATTCAACTTGGAATAAGTGTCCCATCAACCTTGGCTATTATTTTTCCTTTATTAACTTTTATTACATGGAATTTTCGCGAGGGATGTTACATAAAGTTTATGTAATTGCATCCACAAAGACCTTAACTAATGTATTTGTTTCCTTTAAAAAAAATTGGACAGTTGTAGTGGTTTTCCTTTGGAAAATAATGTGAGCTTGTGTGAGGGCATTAATAGTTAATGTGGTATTTATCTTGGAAATATTATCACACTTATTATGTGAAGATAGGGTAGTAACCATGTAGGTGATTTGATATTATTGTGTTCTATGGGTAGAAGTAGAATGTAGCTTTTTCTGTAATAACCCTCGTTAAAAATTCATGTAAAATATATATATAATACCATGGTCATGGGACATGTATTCCAAGTTGAATGATGGGAAAAAACATCCTAGTGGGGTGTTACTTCGGTTTATTATGGCTAAGGAAATGGCAAAGTATTTGGAAAGGCATGAGGCAATTATTGGCATTTTATTTATGAAAATAAAGGAAATTAGGAGAAAAGGAAGGTGAAAGGTCACAGGTTGCATGTGAGGAGGAAAATGAAGGAAAATAATGTAAATTGAAGAAAATATAGGCCTCATTGATAAAAAGGCTTATAAGGATCAGTTGGAGGGCTTTTGCTCAGACTTTGGTCAGTGTAAGCTTTTGCTCAAGGTTTAGTCAGTGTAGCTTTTTGTAAGTTAAGTTTTGAAGCTCTTGGACACGTAGAGTTTTCTTAGATCACTCTTGGAGAGCGTGCCATACTTGGATTCTTGTAGAAATAAGGCAAGGAAGAGTAGGAAAGTCCAAGAGGACATCAGGATTAGTAGCTACAACGAGATTTTCTTGCAGGTAACAAGTTGCACGTATGTTTTCTTCACAAGTTTTGGAATGCATGGCATATGCATGTGGTTTATTGGTCATGATCTATCATTGGCATGGAGGATTGCCTGGATTAACAGTGGATTTTCCTAGCCTTTCCATTTTCAGAATATCCATGATATTGTGGGTTCATTTATTTATTTTTCTGGTTGGTTCACATGTTTCCTTTAGCCTGAGTTGAGTTACTAGTTCCTGGAAGCCTTGGTGGGACAAATGCTCTAGAAGCCCTGAAACATCTTGGGTTGAGTTACTAGTCTTGGAAGCCTTGGTTGGACAAACACTCTAGAATCCCTTGGTGGGTTGAGTTACTAATCCTAGAATCCCTAGTTGGACAAACTCTCTGGAAGCCCAACCACAATTGTGGGTTGAGTTACTATTCTTGGAACCCTTGGTTGGAACAAACACTCTAGATCCCTAGAAGGCTTGGCTAGAGACCAATATGGTGATGGTTTGTGATGTTTGGTCGTGAGGTGGAATCAATGTTTGATGGGTTAAGGTGGTTTGGCCTCTGAAATCCCTCATTCGGAATTCATAGATTGTTCCATGAGATCCCACATTCATTCTTGGAATATGGCATGGGGGTGATTGATTGAAAGAAAGATTTTTTTCAAACAACCTATGGTTGGGTGGTTCATGGAAGTCCCGAACCTGGTTGGTCGTTGCATTGATTAATATGAGGTTATTTCTCCTTATTAATTCATAAGTATTATATTGGTTTATATGTGGATTATATGGTTGTTGTTTCCTTGGTATTTATGTTGTTATTATGTTGGTTATGAGTATGTATTATGAAAATGGTGATATATGGCTCTCATCATGGTTTTACATGTAAATGAATGTGCAATGTATTTATGGCCTAATAGACGAAATTGCAGCTAATGTGTTGAGACATCAATGCTTCTTAGTGATTCTTAGATAATTATGAGACCCCTATGCTATGTTGTGTTGATAAGACCTGTAGCTTTCTTCTTTGTGACATGTTTTACAAAATGCATGTCATAGCTAGTAGGGGTCTAGTCTAGTCCTTGTTCATGTTTTTGCAAATGTATCTTTATTCGCAGTGAAATTTCATTTTTGAACCTGTCATTGAGTTCTGGGAAGTGACTTTGGATCTGGGCCTGAAAAGTGGCATAAATCCCAAAGTCGCAATCATAGCATTGGGGAAAAAAGTCCCAGGAAGCTCCCTTGCCCTTGCTGTGAGAGCTTCTGGAGCCTCCCAGATGCACCCTTGTACACATCCAATGGTTTGATGCACTAAAACTTAAGTTGGTCTAAGGGGTTGGCTACCTAAGTGGTTGCGATAGCTCCTTGGAGTTTTTTTGTTGATGTGGAAGGTCCATGTGGCTTGTTTCTGTTGATTCCACTTCCTTAAGGTGACTTAGGAGGTTGAATCCAATCATAGTGGTCTATCGTCACATTTTTACCATAGTTGGCTTATTACTTGGGTAGATCTGGGATGAGGGTGTTATAGAGTGATATCAGAGTGGGTTGTGTTCTCCTTGTGTGATATTTGATAACACAGAGTGGTATCAGAGTGGGTTGCACTCTCTTTGGGTCATATCTGATACCACATAGTGGTATCAGAGCAGGTTTCTCTCTCTTTGGGTCATATCTAATACCACTGAGTCGTATCAAAGCAGGTTCCATTCTCTTTAGGGAATTTCTGGTTTTTGTTCTCTTTGGATATTATATGATACAACAGAGTGGTATCAGAGTGTGGTTCACCCCTCGGACTGGATGGATTGTGTGTTTCTCATGCATTCACGTTAGTTGCATTTGTTCTTTATGTTTATGGACTATGTGCTTGTTGTGTATGCATGGTGGTGGTCATTGTTACCATTGTGTTTCCATGTAGGAAGTTGATGATGTTGTTGTTGGGTTGTATTTTTCATGAATGCATGTCAGTGTCTATATGTTGTTATGCATGCATTATCATGGTTATTGTTATGCATGTATGGTAGGTCAGACATGCATTGTGAGGTCATTGTATGAAATTAGGTCATCATGATGTTATTGGTATGTTATAATGCTAATGTGTTGGTTGAGATAGTGGAAAAGATGTGAATCATTAAAGTGAATTTGCAACAATGGACTTCGGGGTAAGAGCATATCATCATATAGGTTTGTATGTTCCTCATGCAGGTATGTATGTTAAGGATTGTTATATGCATTATGGTTATGTGTATGTCTTTCATTCTATTGATTTTATCGTTACATACATGATAGATGCTAGTTGATTAGTGTAGTCATATGCACATGTGTTGGATAGTCATGAATGATAGTACCATGCGGTTGTACGCATTTCTATTGTTGTTTTATGTTAGATATCTTGATGATTGTGTTATATGTTTCTGATGAGTATGTTATAGGTTAACTTGTTCTTATATGATAGTTAGCTTGATGATTAGGTTATATGTTGTTGTTGAGCATCATATATAACTTCTTGTTGTTATATGTTAGTTAATGATGAGGGATATTGCATTAAGATTTTTATGTTATATGTATCATGCTAAATTGGATTGGCCTATGCTGATGGATAGGGTTATGACATTAAGGTATGAGTTTAATTATGTCATCTTGTTGACGGTGTTGGAGCCACCAACATTTAGGGTATCACCCCGGTATGAAGTCCCAACTAGACCTCACATCGTTTGGTGTGGGAGTCCAATCTGGTATGATGGCCCGATTACCATTATCTTAAAGATTTGCCTCAACTCTTTCTTTTCAGCACATGAGAGTGGTCTTCTTTGTCTTCGAAAAGTGAGGTTCGCATGCTTGGTGATTTCTAGTGTTACTTGTGTCAATGGTTCTTTCACTGTAGAGGGAGAGGGTGGGAGTGAGTCCCCAGTTGATTGGGAGGAATCCCCAACTCTGTTAGGAATACACAACACAATAGGACGTGCACAACTTCCAGAAGAACAATCCACTCGGATGCGGTAGTCACAACACACAAGGGAAGATAACACATACAACACTCAATAGATGAGTCCACATGAGTGCAACGGTTGTTATAGTAAGTTTTATGTGAAAGGTCCATATGATGTCCGACGAGGTAACCAACATGGGTGAGACAATGCTAACAACATATAAAACACATTTTCATTAATATATATGTATTACAACAAATGAATGAGTTCAAGTGTTAAACACAAGTTAAAGAAACATGCATTACAACTGTTCAATATTAGTCTTACAACAATTACAATACATGTGTGAAAATGTGTTGGCTTGTTAGGAGGCTTTTGAATTAAGATAATGTTCCAAGACACATCATTACACCATACATCACTAACCCCATGGGCAGGGTGTTAGAGCCACTACTTACTCCTCAAAGAAAATATTACAGACTCTCAAGGCTATGTGGGAGGAGCTGAGGTGAAAAGTCCTTTGCATGTACAAATGAGGGGGTATTTATAGCCAAGGGTGACACTGACCCTTGTGGTTTCTCAACTACCCTCATGATTGCTTGACTTCCATGACTTTTCGACTTTACACGACTCTTCATACAACAATTGGGTCTCTTGGACTTCCATGTTACATTACATTGATTGACAGTGTGGGCCACAGTAGAGATGTGGACGACATGACTCAAGACATGACTTGAGATGACAATGCTGGTACGTTCGTGATGTTGTTTGTGTGCATGTCGAGCTGCAATGATGCTAGGTTATGGATGTCCTCATGGTGTGTCACAGCTTCACCTCCACATGGAAAAGTGCATAGAGTCTTCAATGGTCGTTGGTTCTCTTGATGTTGCATTCACATATTGCTCCTTGGTTGTATGTTGGTAATATTGACAGGTTCGTCTGTTCAAGAAAGGTGCATGTTCTTCCATCTATCTGTCCATGAGCATATCTCGCATGTTTGCTCATATGTATGTTCGCAAACACATCTTTGCATGATCATCCGTTCGCAAGCATATCTCTTTTCTTGCATCATTTGTTTGTCTGTTGGTGAATCTGTCCCTCTAGATGTGCTCCCTTCATTCATCCCATCCATCGTCCCACCATGTTTGTTTATGTACCTGTATCTACAGTCACTCATGACGAGACGACATAAAATCCAAAAACCTCATAGTCTACCATGATGCATGATCATTTCAGATGCCGGTGACCGAGAGAGGTAACAAGGTTGCGAGGCAAGATGGAGGCTCTAGGCACTGCTGATGAAAACTACGCAAGAGTCACGGGGTGATCAAGTTGGGAAATCTAGATTGACAGTGACTATCTGCGAGGTATGGTTCAGCTGGAGGACAAAACTTGGCAGTCTTTGGGAGGAACAATTTAGGCTAAGGGAAGGTTGGGTAGGAAAAATATGCACAATTTCTAGAATGAGCGGGCAGTGGGAGCTTGGCATCCAAAATTGTGCAATTCTAGGAGGGAACTGGTAGTTGGCTGTGGGGACATTGGCATCAAAAACTGTGCAATTGTTGAGGGAACTGGCAATTAGCTGTTGGGTCAATGGCAGCAAAAACTATGCAATTCTTGGGGGGAACTGGTAGTTAACTGCTAAAGCTTGGTAGCCAAAACTGCACAATTCCTTAAGGGAACTGTCAGTCGGATGTCGGGAGCTACTGGCATGAAAAACTGCACTGATGCTAGGAGGCTAGCTTGCTGATCACCTCTATGTAATTTCTAAGCTGAGCGGACTACTGGGCAGTAGAGGATTTGCTCATAAAAACTACGTAATTTTCTTTGTGAGCTGGAAAAACTGCACAATTTTCTGAGGGAGACAGGGAGAGGCACAAGGTGTATGTCTTGCGTGTCTGCGCAATTTTCCCAATGAGCGGAGCAGGCAAGGTCTACAACCTCTGCACAATTTTTTAGGGGAGTCAGTCCCAGGGTGGCTGTTGGGTCAAACTCTCCGGCTGTCCAGCATGAAGGCTGATTGATTTTCTTGCAGGCAGCGCATCGTGAAATGGCTTGCTTGGTGCTTCTGCGTTGTTTTGGGTGAAATTCGATCGAATTGATGACAAGGTGATTGTCTGGCTGTCAGAGGGGAGTGTGGTCATCAGAAATTCAACAAAATGATTAAGTGTGTGAATGAGTGAAAGATGCATATGTGATCCTGCAAACACACACTTACATGACTCGACGATGAGATGACTTAAACCATCCAGACACACATGCTCAACATAACTAATTGACAGTGTGGGTGACAAGCATGACAGTTGTGATTGATCATTAGTTGACCATGACAATGCTTGTGTGATAGTGTATGTGACTCCGTGTGTGAGTGCGACAGATGTTTTCATAGCGAACACAACATGTACACACGAAGCGAAGACCTTGAGCATGACCAGAACATGGTCGCAAGTATGACATTAACATCAACATGCAAAAGCTTGGGTGAAATGATCTAGCAAGGTGGGTACGAATATTCACATGAGCTCACAAAGCGAACCCGAGTGTGTGCAATCATCAAGTGAAACTCTAAAGGGAGGCTCTCGAATTGGATGCAGGCCAAAATTTTGGAGGGTGGTTGCAGCCCCTACAGCACTTAGTGACACACTGGTAGAAATCCAACTTCTTTGTTTTGGTTCATTGCTAGCACGAGGCCTTGGTCTTTCAGGGAGTATTGAATCATTGTGTGGGTTACTTTGGCTCCCCCTCTTACCCCATTAACATAGATGGCTCACCTTTTTCCAACTTAGTCAAGCACAATCAAAAGTTCAACTTGATCATAATGTTTCAAGTTCAGGAAGGGTAGTTTAGCTCGTGAGTTGAAGAAGTATAAGTTTTCATCTCTAGTTTTTCTCCTCTTCCAGCAGGCCTGGAGAGTACCCCAATGGAGTCACGTAGGAACACACACATTGCTCCACTGTGAGCAAGCCTAGTTAGTACCTCGGTGGAGTTGCATGCTTTAGCTCTCTACGCAGGAAGCCTTTCTCTTCTTTTGCCTTTGTATTTTATCAAAAGGATTGTGCATAGGCAGTTATTTATTTTTGGGGTGGAATAGGGATCCTGACTTATTGGGAGTAGAAGAAGTTGTTCCTTTAGAGAAGCATGTAAGACCTCTGACATAGGTTTGCTCATTTAGATTTTCCCCTTCTCCATTTCTACTAGTTGGATGAGCTTGAACACACAAAGCAAAAGGCTAAGTACAAGCATGGGGCTTCCCAGTGTGGACATAGGTTCATGGTTGGACCAAAACTTCCCTTGCAGATAGTTCATATTTTCCATCAAGGCTTCATCGGCCAAAGGTTATAACCAAGCACAGAGAGGACGGACACAAGACTAGCCAAGTGCTGCAGGGTCACAAGTCTCTTCAAATCTCAACCACGTACTCTATTCAAAAGCAAAAATGTAGTAGTTGGCAGCACTTTTTTCTGGAAACAAAAATAGTAAGGTATCAAGCAAAAAAAACAAATGTAAACAAAAATAGTAATCATAACAAACCAAACAAAAAAACAAATATACTAAGCAAGGCAAATAAGATAAAAACAACAAGCAGTAAGGTTGTCAACCCTCCCATCAAGTGATCGTAGATGGTACATGTGGGGACCAAGCTTCTCCTAGACTGTGTATGGACCAATCCACAAGGACTAGAACTTCATATTTTTTCCTTTGTCCTCAAGGGACTTATCCCATTTCAAAACTACGTCACCAACACCAAAGTTAGCTTTCCCTACAAACTTCTTATTGAACCGTCTCTTGATACAGTTATGGTGGAGTGTGAATTTTTCTTTTTCTTTCATCCTTTCTTCATGAACCTTATGGAGAGCATCCATCCTACATTGAACTAGATTGCAAGGCTTTCCTTGGGATTCTTGGGAAAGATGAAGTGCAGACAAGTAGATATTTGGTGGAAGGATGGCTTCTTTACCGTAAACCGAGAAGTATGGTGAGGTATTCAGAGAGGGCTTGGGTGTTACACAGTCAACCCATAATGCATTTGTCAGGGTAGTATGCTAATTACGCTGCTCAGAGAAAATGGTCTTCTTTATTATGCAGATGAGGTTTTTATTCGTGGATTCTGGGAGACTATTTCCTTGCGGGTAATAGTTAGATAAGCTGGTGAGATGGAAAATCTGCACAATTTTTCTGAGGGAGACAGGGACAAGCACTGGGTGTATGTCTTGCGTGTCTGCACAATTTTCCCAGTCAGTAGAGCAGGCAAGGTATGCAGCCTCTGCACAATTTTTTAGGGGAGTCAATGCTAGGGTGGCTGCCGGGTCAAACTCTCTGGCTATCCAAAATGAAGGCTGATTGATTTTCTTGTAGGCAGCACAGCTTGAAATGGCTTGCTTGGTGCTTCTATGGTGTTCTCAGTGACATTCAATCGATTTGATGATGGGGTGATTGTACTTCTATCAAAGGGGAGTCTGGTCATCAGAACTTAAGAAAAATGATTAAGCGTGTGAACGAGTGAAAGATGCATATGTGATCCTGCAAACACACACTTACTTGAATCAATGACAAGATGACTCAAACCATCCAGACACACATGCACAGCATGACTAATCAACGGTGTGAGTGACAAGCACGACAGTTGTGATTGATCATTAGTTGACTGCGATGACAATTGTGCAACAGTGTATGTGACTTTGTGTGTGAGTGCGACAGATGTTTTCATAGCGAACATAGCATGTACACATGAAGTGGAGACCTTGAGCATGACCAGAACACGGTCGCAAGTATGACATTGACATCAACATGCAAAAGCTTGGGTGAAATTATCCAACAAGGTGGGTACAAATATTCACACGATCTCACAGAGTGAACCCGAGTGTGTGCAATCATCAAGTGAAACTCTAAAGGGAGGGTCCAAAATTGGATGCAGGCCAAAATTTTGGAGGGTGGTTGTAGCCCCTACAACACTTAGTGACACACTGGTATAACTCCAGCTTCTTTGTTTTGGTTCATTGCTAGCACGGGGCCTTGGTCTTTCAGGGAGTATTGAATCGTTGTGTGGGTTACTTTGGCTGCCCCACTTACCCCATGGACATACATGGTTCACCTTTTGCCAACTCAGTCAAGCACAATCAAAAGTTCAGCTTGATCATAGTGTTTCATGTTTGGGAAGGGTAGTTTAGCTTGTGAGTTGAAGAAGTATATGTTTTCATCTCTGGTGTTGCTCCACTTCCAGCAGGCCTGGACAATACCCCGACCGAGTCACGTAGGAACACACACATTTATCCACTGCGAGTGAGCCTAGTTAGTACCTCGGTGGAGCTGCATGCTTCACCTCTCTATGCAGGAAGCTTTTCTCTTATTTTGCCTTTGTATTTTCTCAAGAGGGCTGTGCATAGGTTCTTATTTATTTTTGGGGTGGAAGAGGGATCTCGACTTATTGAGAGTAGAAGAAGTTGTTCCTTCACAGAAGCATGTAAGACCTCTGACATAGGCTTTCTCATTTAGATTTTCCCCTTCTCCGTTTCTACTAGTTGGATGAGCTTGAACACACAGAGCAGAAGGCTGAGTACAAGCATGGGGCTTCCCAGTGTGGACATAGGTTCATGTTTAGATTGAAAATTCCCTTGCAAATATTTTGTATTTTCCATCAAGGCTTCATCAGCCGAAGGTTATAACGAAGCACAAAGAAGACGGACACAAGACTAGCCAAGTGTTGTAGGGTCACAAGTCTCTTCAAATCTCAGCGACGTACTCCATTCAAAAGCCAGAATGCACTAATTGGTGGCACTTTTTTCTGGTAACAAAAATAGTAAGGTATTAAGAAAAAAAACAAATGTAAACAAAAATAGTAAGCAGAAGAAACCAAACGAAAACAACAAAGATAGTAAGCAAGGCAAACAAGATGAAAACAACAAGTAGTAAGGTTGTCAACCCTCCCATCAAATAATTGCAGATGGTACATGTGGGGGCCAAGCTTCTCTTGGATTGTATACGGACCAATCCACAAGGACTGTAACTTCATATGTTTTCCTTTGTCCTCATGGTACTTATCCCATTTCAGAACTGTGGAGTATTGAAGAAGGTATGTTTTCATTGACTATTTTGCCATCTTTTCTTTAGAACTCGTAACATCTTTGCATCATGAACTAGGAGGATAATGGGAAATCATGAAAAATCTATAAAGATTTATATGCGACATGAAAATGCTAATAATTGCCATTTCTTATGCAGGAAAAGGGAAAAACTAAAGATTGCCGCTCCAAAGAAAAAGATAGGGCCAAGCTAACCACTGTCCCTATGGCGGGGAACCATATGCAAACAAGACGATCTAAATTAAAACATCTTAGCCAAGGAAAAGAAAAGGAGATATCGACTCAGCGCAAGAAAACGACCGGATAACTGAGGATTAACAACTTGGAGAATCCCTCAAGATCCTTTGATCTTGAGGGATCGCAGTTTTAGCTATTTTTGCATCCTTGATATCTCTGCTTTAGTTGTTATATGTAGGGGCAGCACCGCTAGCCCAGGGGAGACTGTTAATTTTCATGTGACTTTGATCTGTATTTGAAACTTTGATCATCAGCTCTCGTTGAGAAGTTATCCACTGTAACTCTATCTTAATGCTTTAATATAAATCTGGTTGTTGTCCTATCTGTGATTCTGGAATAACTTCAAGTGGTCTATCCCTGGAGGCTAAGGGCCCAGCCCTGGTGGAACACTTGCTCCTATATCATCATCTTTTTTTCGTATGTGATTTGTATTATCAGCTTTAATCGGTAATATGGTGTGTTTTGTTATCGTATATCACAGCTCTGTTATATTTTATATATCGTTCTCTGCAACAGGAAAATCATATTGTGCATTTTGATCTTATAACGTATTGTTGTTCCATTAAGAATTGTGATCATTACCCTTTCTAACCGGGATCAATACTTGCGGTATCAGACTCAGGCTGTGTGTATTATTTATTTCAGTACTGTATATTCTAAGCGTTGTTCTATATTTCATTGGTAATTGATTTTCGTTCCATTTCTATTTGTTGTCCAATTTACCCTTTGAGTAAAGATTGACATTTGATTTCTGTAGGATACGATTACTGTACTTGTTCCTGTAGATTAAGGTGTGTTGTTCATCAGACTTAGTTGCCGTTACATTTTCTAGTTGCTGTTCCATTTTTAGTTGTTGTTCCATTTCCTGTTGTTTGCGTTACTATTGCTTTGGTGTGCAGAACGGTCTGAAACTGTAGTGGGCATTGGCATTTGCTGTCTAGTCCCCAGATTGATGATCTGTTCCTTGGATTAGTTACATCAGTTTCCAAAGGGATGAGTTATTGTTATTGGACCCTTGACTGATAAATTGCTTAGCTTTTTGAATGCATGATTTAGGCTTTTAATTATTTTGTTGTAGGTAAATTTTCTTTCAACCATCTGTTCACTCTTTTATTTTCTTGAGCACTATACTACTAGCATTACTTTGAAAAATGACAGCCTCAAACTGAGTACACTCTTTGAGATAACAAATCGTTCCTGGATTGACAAGTTAATGTGAGGTAATTAGAGGTGAAAAAGACCCTTTGTACGGCTCGACATTTTTGCACCATTGCCGGGGAAGAGTGTAGCCATTTGTTTCTTTCTCAGAGTAGTGTAAGAACCTGTTAGGAAAGAGCTGGGTTTTAAAAATGGAAGGTAAGAACCTGCTTGAGGATTATGTAATAGCCCTGCTCCCTTGCCCGCTTTCCTACAGATTTGTTACTATTTTGTTTGGATAGAACCTAGCAGATGATTTGTGTGCATGACTAAGCATAAAAAGCCAGAAAAGAATCCCAAACCTCTACCCAAGTCTGATAAAGCTAAGGGGCTGATGACCCTTGGCCGATCGACCTTTATAGACGAAATCCTTAAGAAAGAAGAATATCAGCCTTCAGTAGGACCTAGAAAAGTTACTTTTAGACAGCCTACTAGTTCCCTTTAGGCCATAGGATCACCATCTCTAGCCTTTGCTGAGGTGCATAGTCAAACCGAAGAGCAAGATTTTCAAGAAATTGAAAATTCTAGCCCAAAATCATTGCAAGAAGGGAACCTTAGCAATCTCTGTGAAGGAAGGGGAGAAACAGGAGAAGGTGAAGAACCAAAATCTCCTCTTAGGGTAATTCAGCCATTAAGCAGCCTAGATAAGGGAAGTGTTGCAAAAATCATTTATAACGACATTCAAGAATCTGAATCCCCTTAGACATTAGGCACTCTCATCATCCCAGATAAAGGAAGTGTTGTCAAGGTCATCCCCATTAGAGCCATTCCCCCTTGACAACCTAGGAATACCCTCCTAGATATCCCGGAAGGCTATTGGCACATATTTGTCCAAATGGCCCAGAATCAGCCTAACACCCAAACCTCTACACTGAAATACCCCATTGTGGATACTGCAGCCAATGCACCTATGAAAGCAATTCCCCTCCAGCATATCCCTACATTCCATGGCCTTACATCAGAAGATCCAGATGCATTCCTGTTTGAATTCGATGTGTTGTGTAGAGGATATGACTATACCACCGATCCCCAAAAACTAAAATTATTTCCTTCTACATTAAAAGGATCTGCTTTAAGATGGTTTATGGGATTAGGTGGTGGTGTTATAAATAATTGGGATCAAATGAAAGAGTCTTTTCTAAAAAAGTATCAGGACTATTGCAGGTCTCGAGAGTTAAAAGATGAAATATTTCAGATGGTAGCTAAACCAAATGAAACATTGGAAGAGTATGTTGAACGATTCCAGTATAATCTTCAAAGATCTCCTTATGCATCATTACCCTTACCTAATAATGTATTAAAAATGGCATTAATTAGGGGAATGAAGGAACAATGGATTGAGACATTAAACATTATGGGGAAAGGAGATATTTATCAAGAAAATTTCGCTAACATTATTGATTTATGTATCAGGAGTTCGAGAGGCAGCACAAGACTAAAACCAACAGAGCATGATCAATTTGTACGAGATAATAGAATTTCGACAGAAGGAGTAACTTGTGCAGAAATTGGAAATTTATTAGAAAATTTTAAAACTGACATATTGGGGACATTGACAACACAATTTGATATTATGCAGGCTAAACAGAAGCAAGCAAAAGCAGAATAGAATTTGGCAATCTTCTGTCCCAGATGCAGAAATAAACACAGCCACAAGGAGTGTCTATTAGATGCAGTCCAAGTTTGCGCCATTTGTACAAAAGACCACTCTACGGAGAGCTGCCCCTCACTTCCTGGATTGAAAGTAGTATACAAGGAAGCAGAAGAAGAGCCAGAACCAGTATATCTACTTAATCAGTGTCGTCAGTGGCAACTGCGACAAACAGGTATGTTTTCAGACCCAGCTTCTTCTTTCCAGCCTCAGCAATACCATGCTCAACAATATAATTCAATGTGGCAAAATCAACCTCCCTTCCCGAATTGGTCACAGCAATCATTCCCTTTATCATCTTCATGGCCGAGTCAAGCAAGCCAACCCAATTGGCCAAATTTTCACCATACCCCACCATATTGGCAAAATAATGTTTTTCCACCACAATGGACTCCTCCTACTTCACAGAGTCAAGCCTGGCAGACAAGCTGGTAAAGACCGATGAATCAGCTGGTAGGAACCATCCCGATCCCTCAACCTACACTGCCAGCCCTACAACAAAACCCCCAGTCTAACTTAAGGCCGCAACTCCCAGCCCAACCCAATCCCAATCCAAATAACAGACCAGTCCAATCCATTCAAATAATTGAAACACTAGAGACATGAACCAATCTAAGGGAGTGTAACGACCTTCAATTAAGATCTGGGTGTATCATTGAAAAAGAGGGAGATAAAATAGTTCAAGTTGAAAATCAATTGCCTGTAGAACAACCATTACACAAAGAGGATGTGACCAGACAACAAATTCATGATTCAGCAACCACATCCTCTCCTCCATTCCAAAAACATTTAATCATACCTCGACCTATACAATATCCTGATTTTGACATTCTGGGAGAACTACAAAACCTGTACATAAAAATCCCGCTCCTCCAAACCATTCAAGACATCCCCATATATGCAAAGACTATCAAAGAACTATGTAATTAACCAAGGAGGACAATAACAAATAACCCAAACGTCCAAGTAGTTGGCACTTTATCTTACTTATTATCAGGAAAAGAAACACCAGTTAAATATGAAGACCCAGGAAATCCAATAGTAACCATACAAATCTATGGTCAAACCTTATCCAATGCCTTAGTTGATCTGGGAGCTGCAATCAACATCTTAACAACCACTACTTGCCAAAAACTGGGCATTATATCAATAGAACTGACCTCCACTTTATTAGAACTGGCCGATCAATCTGTAGTTAGGCCAGAGGGCACACTACAGGATGTCATGGTCTCTATTGATTCTTGGGAGTATCTGACCGGTTTTCTGATAATAAATCCCAAAAACCGACTTGATGGACACCCATTGATGTTAGGCAGACCTTGGCTCGCAACTGCCGATGCTTATGTTGGCTATCAACAAGGTAATATGACCATTTCTAGGGGGACAAATATTAAGAATCTAGCTTTATACCCCCCAGCGCAGCCAAGTGTCACAATAATAAAAGCTAACAAGCATCCTGTATCATACCTCACCGAAAATATTAGATCTCCATTAACCATACAAGAGGCCCTCGATTTCAAAGACCAAACAGAAGACAATGCCATTAATAATTTCATTAGCCAAGCTGAACCCAGATCCCACGTATAATGTCATATGATAGAAGCAGCATTTGATAATGAATTAGAAGAGGATCTTCTTAAAGATACACATGATCAAACAATACCTACTACCTCTGTCTCGAATAGCAAAATTTTGGAAATTGAGCCAGGAAAGAATTTAAACATTAATGCTAACCTGACTTCCGAACAAGAAAAGAAACTTATCTAGTTATTGAGGAAACATAAAGAGGCATTTGCATGGGACTACCCTGATATGAAAGGAATTGATCCCCAGTTATGTACACACCACATTTACATAGAAAAGGATGCCAGACCTGTTCGCCAACCACAGAGGAGACTTAATCCTCATCTAAAAGACGTCGTAAAAGCTGAACTCCAAAAACTTTTAGATGTTAACTTCATCTACCCTATCTCCAATAGTAAATGGGTCTCTCCACTTGTTGTGGTACCGAAGAAGAATGGAAAGTGGAGGATTTGTGTAGACTATAGAGAATTAAATAAAGCAACACAAAAGGACCACTTTCTCCTTCCATTCATTGATCAAGTATTAGACACTTTAGCAGGAAAGAAATTCTTTTCTTTCTTGCATGGCTTCAGTGGATACAATCAAATTCAGATTGCCCCTAAAGACCAAGACAAAACCACTTTTACTTGTCCTTGGGGAACATTTGCCTACAGAGTTTTACCTTTTGGCTTATGCAATGCTCCTGCCACATTTCAAAAAGCTATCCTCAGCATTTTTTCAGACCTAATAAATGAAGGGCTTTAAGTCTACATGGATGATTTCACACCATACGGAGATGATTTTGATCCAGCATTGGACACAATGGAAAAAGTCCTGCGGCACTACATTGCCACCAGGCTTTGCTTAAGCCATGAAAAATGGTATATGATGATGACTGAAGGACTTATTCTAGGCCATTATATCTCAACAGTTGGCATACAAGTAGATCCAGCCAAAATTCAAATAATTTTGCTAATTCCCACTCCTACCACTCAAACAGAGGCACGCAGTTTTCTTGGATTCTCTGGTTATTATAGAAGGTGTATAGAACATTTTTCGCATATTTCTGCACCTCTATATGCACTAACAAGAAATGTTGACTTTCTTTGGACAGAAAAATGTGACCGTGCTTTTCAAGATCTAAAAAATCTTATGTCCACAGCTCCAGTCCTTCGAGGACCAAATTGGGACCTACCATTCTAGATTTCATCATATGCCTCAGATACACCTATTGGAGCAGTACTTGGGTAGGAAGAAGATAAAAAACCATATGCAATTTATAATATTAGCAAGAATTCATACCCTGCTGAATTGAATTATATTGTTACTGAAAAAGAATTTCTAGTTGTAATACATGCTGTCAATAAGTTCAGGCATTACATTACTGGATATCCTGTTATTTTATATACAGATCACTCTGCCATAAAATATTTAGCAAATAAACCAATCACAAATGGTAGAATAACTAGATGGTTGATTTTATTGCAGGAATTTGATATTACAATCAAGGACAGACCCGGAAAAGAAAATCTTGTAGCCAACTTTCTCTCACGAATGCCAAAACCAGTGGATGCAGCAGCAGTTGAAGATCAATTCCCAGACGATCATTTGTTTGTTGTCACTGTTAAAACACCCTGGTATGCTGATGTTGCGAATTACTTAGTAGTAGGTAAATTACTAAAACATATGACCCCCAATGAATGAAAACAGATTTTCCAGAGAAGTGCTTGATTTTCCTGGATTAGAGGCTACCTGTTCCATACAGGAGCAGATATGCACATCAGGAGATGTGTCCGGGAGGATGAAATTTTTGATATTTTGAAAGCTTGTCATGACGGACCATGTGGCAAACACTTTTCCGATAAGAGAATCGGAGATAAGGTGCTGCAAACATGGTATTATTGGCCTACAATCTTCAAAGACGCAAAGAAGTTCATTCAAGCTTGTGACAGTTGTCAAAGAGCAGGATGCCCTGGTCAGGCCAATGAAATGCCCCTAAACCCACAATTGGTTATTGAACCATTCGAGCGATGAGCACTTGATTTTGTTGGTCCAATTAACCTATCCTCGAATCAGAAAACATATATTCTGGTGGCCACAAAATATGTCACCAAATGGGTTGAAGCAGAAACATTACCGAGAGCTATATAGGATTCTATCATACAATTCTTGTTTCATATATTTGTGTGATATGGGCTTCCAAGAGACATAATTACATATGGTGAACCACATTTTGCTGGTAATAAGATTGCTGCAACACTTAAAAACTATCATATCCAGCATAAAATTACTACTCGATACCACTTGCAAGAAAACGGTCAAGTAGAAAGCATCAACAAAATAATAGAAGAAATCCTCACAAAAACCATTGCGTCACATAGACGCGATTGGGCTGCAAGACTACCAGAAGCCTTGTGGGCCTATAGAACAACATGGAGAAGTGCTACCGGCTATTCACCATACCAATTGGTGTTTGGAAAGCAACCCATTTTCCCCATAGAATTCGAAATCCAAACACTGTGAACAGCGCAAGAAGTCAGCCTAGATTTAAACGAGGCACAGATTAATAGATTACAGCAGATCAATGAGCTAGATGAAATCAGACTCTCTGCCCTTCAACACACTGCATTAATCCAACAGCAGCGAGCTAAATGGCATGATGCTCTCATTAAAAATGAAGTCTTTCAAGAAGGAGACTGGGCACTCCTATATGATTCCAGGTTTTAGGATTTCCCCAGGCAACTTCAGACTCGCTAGCTGGGGCCATATGAAATCCAGAAGGTACATGATAATGGCACCTTAACTTAGTCACTATTGATGGATCTGGACATACCTTTAAAGTAAATGGCCACCAAGTTCGATTATACTGCAAACCACTTACTCAGGAATCCTTCTGTCAGCAACTACATGAGGACTCTGATATGCAAATTCTATAGGAGGAAGAGAAATCTTCCTCACCCGTGATCCATTAAGTGATTCACCTTTTTATACTTTGTACATAATTTCTTTGTTCTATATATATTTCTGTATTTGCATTTTTTTCCTACTGTCCCTTTTTCAGAACAAACAACACTTTTGATTTTTGCTGTTCCTTTTCCAAAGGAATGATATTTGCGTGGTCTGTTGTTCCTCTTCCAAAGCAACAACATTCGAGTGTTCTACTGTTCCTTTTCCAAAGAAACGACATTTGACTTTTTTTGCAGCATTTGACTTTTTTTGCTGTTCCTTTTCCAAAGGAACAACACTTATGATTTTTGTTGTTCCTTTTCCAAAGGAACGGCATTTGGGTTTTTTGTTGTTCCTTTTCCAAAGGAACAACACTTTTTTATTTTTGTTGTTCCTTTTCCAAAGGAACGACATTTGCGTTTTTGCTGTTCCTTTTCCAAAGGAACGACACTTTTTAGCACTTGCGTTTCTGCTGTTCCTTTTTCAAAGGAACGGTATTTGCCTGGTTTGTTGTTCCTCTCCCAAAGGAACAACATTTGAGTGTTCTACTGTTCCTTTTCCAAAGGAACAACACGTTTGATTTCAGCTGTTCCTTTTCTAAAGGAACAACACTTTTGGTTTTCTGTTGTTCCTTTTCCAAAGGAACGACACTTTCGGTTTTTGTTGTTCCTTTTTCAAAGGAACGACACTTGTATTCTTTTTCCCTTCCTTTTTCAAATGACAACATTCTTGTATTCCTTCTACTTATGCCTAGAGATACCTGATGTTCCTCTTGTTTCAAGTCTTTTGGAGCACACCTATACACTCATGCAATGGATACAAAGCTAGAGCATACTGAAATCAACAAATTATGTAAAATCGCTACTTTTACAAGAAATTGTTGTGAATTGATAATGAGGAACAAAGAAAGGACGCAATCATTCATTACTTTTGATGTCATTACTCTACTAATACTGACATGATTGGTCATCTTTATCATGCTGATTCTTTTTAAATTCCCATAATCTTCTTTGATAATTATTAAGGAATAAGAACAAAGGGTTTATATTTTCTATTGAGATGTTAAGACTTCTTCCACCATTCCTACTCTTAAGGAGGGTTGAACCACCCTTTGTGTATAAATAGGAAAGCATGTTATAAAAATAAAAATAAAAAAAGACGAATGTTTTGAATTGTTAAATGCAGGATAGGGGGTCTCATCAAGAGCCCGCCTACCATGATCATAAGGAAGAAAGTGAAGTGGCATTCCCACTATGGCCACCACACCAGGGATATGATCTAAGAGGCACATCAGCAAAAAATAAAGAGTCCTTGGAACAGGAGGTCTCATCATGAGTCGACCTACCCACCTTTCACTCCTTCCTGGTGAGTGGCATTATGATTTAACTGGTTACCAAGCCAGCATAATGACCTCCATTTTGACACTGAATAAGAACTTCCTACACATACACAAAGGATCATGGTTCCATGGGTGAAATAAACAACTCTGCCAAGGTTATGGACACCTGTCGGCAGCAGAGCTCTATTAATGGTATTGAAGTCACATTTCTTATACGCAAACAATCATCATTAATACCCTTCTCGGTCTTATACCGGTGTAATCTGTCAAATAGGATTATGCATGTCACTTCCGTGAGCCATTAAACACATGAAAACCCATTATAACCAATCATGATGGAAAAAGTAGACAATGATCGCATTATACTCGTTGTGCACATCAGCTGTCCTATCCTCCCAGCCTCACCTCATGTAACCACACTTTCTTATTTATTAAGCAATCCTATTATACACCTCGATTTTGGTAACCTGCTCCTTTTTGTAAACATGGCATCGTGGCATATGTTGTTCCTTTATGACCCTATACCAGAACAGATCGGCCCGCCGCTCCTTCATTTGATGGCCGAGGATGGCCTATCACATTGCGGGGGGAGGGGGGGGGTGATGACTTCATAATTTGCTTATATACGCGTCAGGCTATTATTCGGCAAATTCTTACTCGGAAATAGCAAGGCTTAACGATATCTCATTTTTCAATTTTCATGCCTTGTTGTTCCTAAGATATTTCCATCTACAACAACTAGAAAGATTTGAACGAGCCTTGCGATTTTGCTATTTTTTCTAAGTTTCTAACAGTTCAAACATCTTGTTGTTCCATTGCCATTTCTATGTTTTTACAGTGAGTTAAAGCATGGGAGGAAGGTGAGTACGAAGAGAACCATAGGTTTTGACAGTTTCCAATGCTGCACAGGAAATCTTGGCAAGGGCAAGATGGTTAGTCTATCTTAATCGCATACAGGAATCCAACAAGGTCATGGCAATAGAATTCTTGCAGAATTTACAAGAAAGTCACTCCACAGTAAGGGGAAAACATGTAGCAGTCACCGATGACGTAATTACAGAGGTCTCGGGACTGCCAGCCACTGGACTTATATGGACCATGAAGAAGGAGAGATTGCAAAAGATCATGGAGATCTTCCAGGATGAAGACCAGAACCTGACAGTCAGAGGAAAGGGAGTCCTACCAGCAGCATTAGGAGAGCTGTGGCCAGAATTAGCAAGGATCATCCAGAGCTACATCCTGTGAAGGTAGGAAAGACGTGGTAAGACCACGACACCTTAAACTCTTAGCTGTATTAAAAGAGAAATGCTCTGTGAACCTACCTGCATTTTTAAATTCATTACTACATGATGTTGCCTGAAGCATGAAAAAGTCACAACATGTGGAATCGGTACTGAGTCACCATGGACTAATACGGCTGATAGTTAGCCACAGTTTGGCTTGGCAATAGAGCAGCTGGGAAGAACTAATTGCTATAATAGATGGGGCACCAACTCCGCTGGCCCCAAAACACAAACATACTGCCAATACACCAAATAGACCATCAAAACGGAGAAAATTAGTTAGATTGGCATGGATTAGAGGGAGATTGGAAAATCCCCAAGGGAATACCAGCCAGCCTATGGAGATAGACGACTCAGGGGACGAGCAACCCCCACAATTGGAAGGAGAAGAGAATGAGAAAGAAGTGGAAGGAAATAAGGAAGGAGAGACAGAGGAAGAGACCGAGCAACCTGAGCAGGTGGAGGTAGAGGCAGAACAATGTGAAGAGAGTCCATTGAAAAATCCATTGCAAGAGGATGAATTGGCCAAAATTTTGGCCAATATGGGCGAATATGGCTAGCTTCTCAGCCCGCCAGGCCTCCAGATTGGGTAAGAACCGAAAGAGCATCCTGCTTAGGATAAAAATGCACCCGAGGAATTGCGCGACGGGGAAGAAAATGAAGAGAATCATTCTACAAGTATGACAGGAGAAGAAAATGATGAAGATATGGGAGGGGAACAATCCGCTCCCAGCTAGACTACACTAGAAGAATTACATGAAGAAGAAGGGGTGGACAAGGAAGTTACCCAGGAAGTAACAAAGCCAGCTAGGGTTTCTACTCCTGAGCAGCCTGAACCAAACATCGAAGGAGCACCCAAAGAGGAAAACCAGGGAATTGGCCAGGATAACAGTCCAAGCCCAAATAAACAAACAGTTGTTCCTTCTAAGGAAATAGAAGAAATCAAACGATTGCAAAAAGAATAGCAAAGGTTTTTAAATGTGATAGCTCGACTTCAACAACAAATCAGGGTTTTGAGAATGAGAAAGAGAGCAAAGATAACTTCAGGGGAAAGACATGCAGCTACTCCAGTGAGACCCCCCAAGAAAAAGGTTCGAAAGACCCCTGTTCAGCCTACTATTCAAAACCTGTTGAAGAACAGTTTGCTGTTCAAACCACTATCGAAGCACGGTCTACTGTTCAAACCATCGTTGAAGAATAGTCTGCTGTTCAAACTCTTGTTAAAGTGCAGACTTCCGTCCAAAAGCAAAAGGAACAGCATTCCACTGTTTCTCATGTTGAAGTGCAAATAGACAATATATCGGCCTGTGACAAGGAAGTTCAAACAGAGGTACAGTCCTTTGAAAGGATATAGACTATAAATACAAGGCGATGCAATAGGAAGATTCAAGTAAAGCTTCCACTGGCCACTACTATGTGGGACAACAGTCCGAGGACAGTAACCCTACAACAGGATTTGATGCAAGCTCAGCAAGCAGTTGAAAAACTCACAAAACAAACAGTTTCTCGAGAAAAGTATGAAGAATTACAACAATAGCTAAGGAATGTCAATTTATCCGAAAGCCAAGCCTTTGAAGGATGGCGAAAAGAACAAGAAAAAGTTGCAAAGGTAACTCATAGATTAGATGTAGTTATTAGACAGATGGATACTTATGCTCTTTGTACACTGACGTCTTAGCATGTAAAGCCCCTACCAAGAATTATGCCTTGTTTTTAATGGAACGATATTTGCAATTGAAAATTAAGGCCATCAAAGCAGGAGCCCCTATACAAATTAATACCATTGATGATTTTATAAATTGTTGTAAGCACTATGGAGTGAAGGTTCAAAGACTACTGTGTGAATTCTATCTGCATAATCTTGTGCTAGATCAGGACACAAAGCAGAACCCTGGCCCTTTTGTTGGGGATATCCAACTGCAGGCATTTATTTCATTTGGAGTTAATCAAATCAAATGGCTTAAAGCCTATAATGCCTTCCAAAGACAAGAAAATGGATTAGACTTATGGGTAAGAGCTGAGCCTAGAGATCCATTACAGTTATGGAACAAACACAGGAGCCTTATGAGGACTCCGGGCATGATTGACGCGTTAAAACCCATTCATATAGCAATCAATCGGCAAGGGATAGAATACTTCTTTACCATTAAGGACCTTGCCATTGCAGCTGCTAAATTTCGATATCAGACTTCGAATCCGAACATCCAACTCAAGGAACCATTTAATTACGAGAACTTTAAGTTAGTCGCTAGTCATCTGAACCTCTATGGCGAAATTATCTTGAGGGAAGGGCCATCTTGGTTAGGATATAGGTTGCGAAGTCCGATTATTTGGCACCCTGCACCTAGATACCAAGCCCTGTATGTAATGCCTGAGGGTCAGACAGGCCATCTTTTTGAACACCTAGTTAGGCATCATGGCTATAGGCCACCACATGAGATCCCATCTCCAGCCTACTCTCTCACTGCCTTACATGTCAACTACAATGTTTTCATGAGGGCATGAAAAAGGGTAAGCAGGGGGGTGTGTGGAGTATTGAAGAAGGTATGTTTTCATTGACTATTTTGCCATCTTTTCTTTAGAACTTGTAACATCTTTGCATCATGAACTAGGTAGATAATGGGAAATCATGACAAATCTATAAAGATTTATATGCAACATGAAAATGCTAATAATTTCCATTTCTTATGCAGGAAAAGGGAAAAACTAAATATTGCCGCTCCAAAGAAAAAGACAGGGCCAAGCTAACCATTGTCCCTTTGGTGGGGAACCATATGCAAACAAGACGATCTAAATTAAAACATCTCAGCCAAGGAAAGGAAAAGGAGATATCGACTCTGTAGAAGAAAATGACTGGATAACTGAGGATTAACAGCTTGACTACCTTAACTATTTTTGCATCCTTGATATCTCAGCTCCAGCTATTATAAGTAGAGGCAACACCGCTAGCCCAGGGGAGACTATTAATTTTCATGTAACTTTGCTCTGTATTTGAAACTTTGATCATCGGCTCTCATTGAGAAGTGATCCACTGTAACTCTGTCTTAATGCTTTAATATAAATCTGGTTGCTGTCCTATCTGTGATTCTGGAATAACTTCAAGCGGTGTATCCCTGGAGGCTAAGGGCCCGGCCCTGGTGGAACACTTGCTCCTATATCATCATCTTTAGTTCATATGTGATTTGTATTATCAGCTTTAATCAGTAATCTGGTGTGTTTCGTTATCATATATCACAACTCTGTTATATTTATATATCGTTCTCTGCAACAGGAAAATCGTACTGTGCATTCTGATCTTATAACGTATTGTTGTTCCATTAAGAATTGCGATGATTACCCTTTCTAACCGGGATCAATACTTGCGGTATTAGACTCAGATTACTGTTTTTCTTAATATCTCTGCGTGCTGTGTGTATTATTTATTTCAGTACTGTATATTCTAAGCGTTGTTCTATATTTCATTGGTAATTGGTTGCCATTCCATTTCTATTTGCTATCCAATTTACCCTTTGAGTAACGATTGACATTTGATTTATGTAGGATACGATTACTGTACTTGTTCCTGCAGATTAAGGTGTGTTGTTCATCAGACTTAGTTGTTGTTACATTTTCTAATTGCTGTTCCATTTTTAGTTGATGTTCCATTTCCTGTTGTTTTTGTTACTGTTGCTTTGGTGTGCAGAACGGTCTGAAACTATAGTGGGAATTGGCATTCGCTGTCTAGTCCCCAGATTGATGATCTGTTCCTTGGATTAGTTACATCAGTTTCCAAAGGGATGAGTTATTGTTACTGGACCCTTGATTGATAAATTGCTTGACTTTCTGAATGCATTATTTAGGCTTTTAAGTATTTTGCTGTAAGTAAATTTTCTTTCAAGCATCCGTTCACTCTTGTATTTTCTTGAGCACTATACTACTAGCATTACTCTGACAAATTACAGCCTCAAACTGAGTATACTCTTTGATATAACAAATCGTTCCTGGATTGACAAGTTAATGTGAGGTAATTAGAGGTGAAAAAGACCCTTTTTACGGCTCGACAAGAACTAAGTCACCAAAACCGAAGTTAGCTTTCCCTATAGACTTCTTATCAAACCATCTCTTAATACGTTTCTGGTGGAGTGTGAATTTTTCTTTTTCTTTCATCCTTTCTTACTGAAGCTTATGGAGAGCATCCATCCTATGCTAAACTAGCTGGCAAGGCTTGCCTTGGGATTCTTGGGAAAGCTGAAGTGCAGACAAGTAGATATTTGGTGGAAGGATGGCTTCTTTACCATAAACTGAGAAGTACGGTGAGGTATTCAGAGAGGGCTTGGGTGTTCCACAGTCAACCCATAATGCATTCATTAGGGCAGTATGCTAGTTGTGCTACTCAAAGAAAATGATCTTCTTGATTATGCAAATGATGTTTTTGTTCGTGGATTTTGCAAGACTGTTTCCTTGCGGGTAATAGTTAGATGAGCAGGTGAGCTGGAAAAAATGTGCAATTTTTTGAGGGAGACAGGGGCAGGCACTGGGTGTATGTCTCGCGTGTCTGCAAAATTTTTCAAGTTAGCAGAGTAAGCAAGGTCTGCACCCTCTGCACAATTTTTGAGGGGAGTCAGTCCCGGGGTGGCTGTAGGGTCAAACTCTCTGATTGTCCAGCATGAAGGTGTTACACTAAAAATGTCACCTTGACTACTTACAGTTAGTATGGCTCAAATCAATAGTCATGCTACCCTCTTAGGCAAGTCTCATGCCTCTGTTATCCATCTCAAACTCAAAGAAGAGAGAAAGTCTTGTAAAAACTATGTTTATCTCTGGGGTCGCAGGTTCTCTCTAGCCTTACCTGCGGGGACGCTGACCATGTTCACAAAATCTGCGTCCATGGACGCTCTGTATGTTAAGGGACAGGTGCGTCCCTCTGTAAAAGGCAAAATGCGCGAGTTTTATCTTGAAAAAGTTACTTGTGGTTACTTCTAGAACATTCTAGAGGTCGGTTTGATGAAATGGATGCGCCTCCAGTTGGTTCATGTATCTCTATTAAGGGGGAACTTATCCCATCAATAAGGGAGCTATCCCACCCATAGAGGGGGATGATCCCATTGATAGTGGACCTGAATAACCTCTTTACAGCACTATAAATAAAGGCATTGAGCCAGAAGGAGAAGAGGTTGGAGCTATACATTTTCTTTGGGTAAATGCTGCAGGATTTAGGTCTTCCATTAGAGCCTTTGTGAGGAGAGATTGTCTTCACTTGATTCTACTTGGGAGAGGGTGAGCTTTGTCAAAGTAGAGGAAAACCCTTGATGGACCCTGGGAGGAACTTGCACAACACCAAGGCCAGGTTGTAAGAGTTTCTTTGTTTCGTTATTAATACAAACTGGTTTATTTTTCTCAATAGCTTGTGTTAATGAGTTATTTCATGTGTTCCTTGGTCTGCATGTTGAATATATGTTTTATTATATGAAATGCAAGTGCTTGGTAATTGTTTGATTGTTTGTGGTTGCAGGAATTGACTTGAAGGAGGAGCTCATCCGGATCGTCAAGAACGGACTTCAACAACAGCGTTTTGGAATAAGGTAAGCCTAAACACTTGTAGTTTTCATGTTGTAAAAGGTGTATTTAGAGAAAGATCACTCCATTTTGTCTTGTTTGTCATTAGAATGTCTTAGACTTCTAGGAAGGTCAGTCGTGTCCGCACCCTTGACAGATTCCGTGTGACAAATTGGCGACTCCGCTGGGGATTCCATTAATGAGAAAGTCTTTTCCTTTGTGTGAACTTTGCTCTAAGAAAATCATTTTTATTTTCTGGTTTTTGACTGTGAGAATTAGTATTTGGGTGGCTTAGCTTTAGATTTAGTTAGATTTGGTTTTTCTTAACTTTTCCAGAAGGACGCACCCTCTGAGTACTGCACAGTGCGTCTTTGGACGCGCTGTTGCTGTTTGCACAGAGCGGGCCCGCGCCTGTTCTAACGGGTGGCCTGCGTCTTCCTGTAAAAATTTAAGAAAACTCCATTTTTGCTTTAATTGCTTTTAGATTTTGTTTTTTCTTAGTGTTTTCTGCCCAGATCCTTTAGTACCCTGTCAAAGGTCTTCACCTAAGCTTGTTCCTGCTCTTAGCTTTCATCAATTGGGTGTTTTAAGTCTCTTTTTTGAGAAATTCTTGATTTGATTTGAGAAATTGTGTATGAGTGTTAATCGCCTTTGAGTGTTTTTATGTTTTGATCTTTGGAACTCTCACCCAATTTTCTCGACTTGCACTTGATTGGTTCTTAGATTACATTAGAATCATCTTGTGTTTGAGAATTCTCTTGCATAGATCACATTTGCATAATTAGAGTTCTCAGTTTCAGAATATGAATGAAAAATGTGCATAGATTACATTTGCATACTTTTCATGTGAATTGTGCATAGATTACAATTGCATAGTTTACATTCTGAAAAATCAATCGTAGATTTAGATCAGCTTTCTTTGATTTGAATTTACACAAAAATAAAAATAAAAATTGGTTTGGAATTGATTTGCATTAGTTTTTCTTGATGAAATTAGTGCATTAGAGAATTTGTTAAATTTTCTCTTAATGATCAATTTTTTGCATTGTTGGAAGTGAATGGAAACTCTCTCCTTACTCTAGTTAGGATTCATCGAATTGAAAGGATTGCATTATCATATTCGATTGCATTCAGTTGAGTCGGGTCATAACACCATTGGTTTCATCTCCATTTACCCATTTGAGTAATAACAGCCTTAATAACACAGCGCTTAATTAAAATTCATCTAGTAATTTTTACATTTATAGGGCTCTGAAACACCAACATAGCTTAGGCTAGGGTCTTGGAGTAGGTGAGTACTTAACTCTCCAAGACTACAAAACCAAACAGATAGTTTATCTTGAGTAGAATAAATCCAATTGTTTCAATTGCACTCTGGGAAAGCTCCTCTTAAAGGAGAAGCACGAGCTCGTATCCGAACCAGTGAGGGGATCACTCCCCCCTCGTTGGGAACGACGCCAGACAGTACGTATTACAAACGGTAAACCTCAGATTAACCATTGTCGAGGAGCCAGGGGTCACTTATCGGTAAACCTTGGATTGTTGTCAAGGAGCCGGTAAGGGGATTGAGCTTGCTACTCTGCCCTTGCGTGCTGTCGGAGTTTAGACTGTTCCCCCAGGTGTATTTGTTACTGTTGGTGACCTTAGTGACCATAATCTTTAGGGTTCTACCGAGGTGACGGTGGAGGGAAGGTCCCACTGTACCTGGTGCAGACGTCGGTTATACTCACTTGGATTTTCCGGGGGGTTCACTTCACTTCGAGACGGTTAAAGTGGAGGAACTTGTGCCGGTCTATTCATTAAGCAGGTTGCCGGGGTAACTGTTCCACCCGCCATTTCTGTACTGAATTCTGCGAGGTTGGGCTTCATCACCAACTAGTGTTTTCGGTCCGGAGAGCTTACTGTTTGTGTGTGGTTTGACTCCTAGATTTGATAGCGCGTGTTAATTTGTTTGTTTTTACTTTTAGAGACCATAGGTGTGAATTGTGAATTTTAGTTGTTAAGTGTGAATTGTGAATTGTTAATTTTAGTTTTAAATTGTTAATAAAATTCACTGAAGTTGAATATAATGGCAAATGTTCCGGAATTTATCAACCTAGGAACCCCTCCTAATGAGAATCCTAGTACTTTTCCTTACTTTGGAAATGTTGGTCCTCCTTATATGGCTACTTTGTCATTACCTGGATTTACAATAGGTTTACCGATATGGTTATTTTCAACTTCGTTGGCCCAAAATACTCCAATTGTTCCATCTCAACCGGATGCTTCACCTCAACAGAGTTCACCATCTCAACATCACCAACCTTCTGTTGACCCTTTACCTTCTTCGCCTAATTTTTCTTCCTCCATTTCTTTCTCTTCGCCTGGTAAAAGCCTTGATGCTAGTAACCAGGAGGCTAAGAAGAAGAAGAAAGGGAAGAAGAAGAAGAAGAAGAAGAAGCAAGATAAGAAAGAAGTCAACCAACCAACCATGGCTGTAAGTGTTAGTTGTGTTGAGGAAAATTCCGACATGCATCGTAAACCCAAATACCCTTGCAGGCTTTGTAAGGGTGACCACTTCCTTGTCAATTGTCCTGGTATTCCAAAGGTCTTGGAAGTATGGTCAGAAAAATCTCATCAACTTTCCGTTGATCCATCAACCAGTGATAGTCAGGTTCCTGGGAAAAAGGGTAAAGTTAGGTTTCCTTGTAAGTTATGCAAAGGGAGTCATCAAACTCACATTTGCCCTCACATGGATGAAGCCTCAACGTTGTTGGAAAAACTTACTTTTCCACAGCAAGAATTTCCAACTGGTTACCGTAAACTTTCTCCCAACCTGCCATCAACTGACGGAGTGATTGATCTAAATTCAAGTACAGTCGATCACACTCTCCCATTGGAGAGTGAAACTCATGTCATTCAGGTTGATGATCCATTAGTTGATCAAGTGGTCGATTCAATTTCACATTCGGTCGATCACACTCTCCCTTTCGAGAGTCAATTTCATACCGCTGATGTTCTTCTTGTTACATCGGATTCTTCTATGCCGGGGGGCATTTCACCTATTTCTACAGAACCCCCTCCAAGTACTGAGGTCTTTTCCTTTGATTGGAATAGACTGACAGAACCTCGTCTTCCTTCCTCCATCCCTTTCCAAATCATTGTCAAGGCGGGTGGTAGGGACATACATCGTACTCAGGTAGATGAAGGTGCTTCTGTTAGTATTTTATCCTCAGCTGTTTGGAAAGCTTTGGGTTCCCCTCAGCTTGCGCCTATTACGCAGAATCTGAAAGCTTTTAACAGAACAATTAGTGAACCTTTAGGGATCCTTCCTAAGTTTTCTATTACCTTAGAAGGTAAAACTGTTTGTGTTGATCTTATGGTAGTTCGAGGTCCCTTGGATTTCAATTTACTCCTTGGGCGAGACTATGTTTATGCCATGAAAGCTGTCGTATCGACACTCTTTCGCGTGATGTCTTTCCCTCACAATGGCAGTATTGTGACTGTAGACCAGCTTTTGTTCCCTAGTCTTTTTTCAACTACCAATAATATGACACCCCTAAATGTTCCTGATTCTAAAGTGGTATCTACCCTGCCACGGGTTAATTATGTGGCAACTGGTCCCATGTTTTCAGTTACCGATGTAAGTGAGCCTCTCACTGTTGATTTAGATCCGGTAATTGACATGGAAAACTCTATGGGATTACTTGAACACGATGTTCTTATCCCTTTTGAGTCCCTTGACATGTGTTCCTTCCAAAGAACTGTTCTTCCTTCTGATGAAGATCTCTTGGAAGCCATGATCAAGGTGTGTCCATTGACATGTCTTTCTTCCAGTTAGAAGCCATGCTCAGTGTTTACGAGGATAGTTTGTTCCTCTCTCAACCTCGTTAAAAAATGAAATTGGATGTCATGAGGACAGTTCTTTTACTGAGTCAACCTCATTAAAAAATGAATCAGCTAGTTTTTAGGTCATATAGATAGTTAGAAATTAGGATGTAACGAGGAAAGTTCCTTTTACTGTGTCAACCTCGTTAAAAAATGAATCAGTGTGTCCGAGGAAAGTTCCTTTTATTGTGTCAACCTCGTTAACAAATGAATCAGTGAGTATGAGGATAGTTTTTTCCTGTATCAACCTCGTTAAAAAATGAAATAGGCTAGCATGAGGACAGTTCTTTTACTGAGTCAACCTCATTAAAAAATGAATCAGCTAGATTTTAGGATATGTAGGTAGATTGTAGAAAGTAGGGTTTGAGGACAGTTCCTGTTACTGAGTCAACCTCATTAAAAAATGAATCAGGTTTGAGGATAGTTCCTGTTACTGAGTCAACCTCGTTAAAAAATGAATCAGGTATGAGGATAGTTCTTTTCTTGTGTCAACCTCTTTAAAAATGAAACAACTCCCTTTTCAAGTTAAATATTGAAAGTAAACCTTCATTTCATCCAGCCGGTTGAATGCAATGAAGCCTGGGGGGCATGTACCTCATTTCGCATCATTATGCTGGGGGCATGCGAACTTTTTGAGCATAGTTCCTTCTCTTGTGTCAAGCTCGTTAAAAAATGAAACAAGGGTAGGTTAAGTAGGTAGATTGTAGAGAGTAGTCATGAGCATAGTTCCTTGTCTTGTGTCAAGCTCATTAAAAAATGAATCAAGGATTTTAGAGCACAGTTCCTTGTCTTGTGTCAAGCTCGTTAAAAAATGAATCAAGGTTTTTTAGAGCTTTTGTTAGGTAGATTGTAGAGTAGTTATGAGCATAGTTCCTTATCTTGTGTCAAGCTCGTTTAAAAAATGAAACAAGGGTTTTGAGGATAGTTCCTGTTACTGAGTCAACCTCGTTAAAAAATGAATCAGGTATGAGGATAGTTCTTTTCTTGTGTCAACCTCTTTAAAAATGAAACAACTCCCTTTTCAAGTTAAATATTGAAAGTAAACCTTCATTTCATCCAGCCGGTTGAATGCAATGAAGCCTGGGGGGCATGTACCTCATTTCGCATCATTATGCTGGGGGCATGCGAACTTTTTGAGCATAGTTCTTTATCTCTGTTTCAAGCTCGTTAAAAAATGAAACAAGGGTAGGTTATGTAGGTAGATTGTAGAGAGTAGTCATGAGCATAGTTCCTTATCTTGTGTCAAGCTCGTTATAAAATGAAACAAGGATTTTAGAGCATAGTTCCTTGTCTTGTGTCAAGCTCATTAAAAAATGAATCAAGGTTTTTAGAGCACAGTTCCTTGTCTTGTGTCAAGCTCGTTAAAAAATGAATCAAGGTTTTTTAAAGTAGAGTTTTTGTTAAGTAGATTGTAGAGAGTAGATATGAGCATAGTTCCTTATCTTGTGTCAAGCTCGTTTAAAAAATGAAACAAGGGTTTTGAGGATAGTTCTTTTCCTGTGTCAACCTCACTAAAAAAAATGAAACAGCTCCTACAAGTCTTTCCAAGATCTTGAAAGTAAAGCTTCATTCCATCCACCTCATTGAATGAAATGAAGCTTGGGGGGCATGTACCTCGTTTTGCGTCATTATGCTGGGGGCATGTGAACTTATAACAAGCATAGTTTTTCGTTTCAAGCTTGCGTAAACATGAAACCGAATACGAGCATAGTTCTTTTCCTGTGTCAAGCTCGTTAAAAAATGAAACAAATCCTCCTCTACTTGAGTCGAGAGATTGACTAGACCTCATAGATGTTAGGTTGTACGTTTAGGTTAGTTATTTCAGTTTTTGCATAATTTTCTTACAGTTTTAGGTCGAGTCTTTCAAATGATCTCATTCATGAACCTTCATTTCATCCAACTGGTTGAATGAAATGAAGCTAGGGGGGCATGCACTCTAGCAGTTATGCTTAGGGGGCATCAAGCACAGTTTTATCTCTGTTTCAAGCTTGTGTAAAAATGAAACTACTCTGAAGCATAGTTTTTCTTTGTTTCAAGCTTTTGTAAAAATGAAACCTATCTCGAGTCAATTTCAGTTATTTTCAAGACTTGTTAAACTCATGAAAATCTCGAGATTATTTTGCTATCTTTCATTCTCGTAAAACAAATGAAAATGCTGAGTCCTTTCCGTCTTTTCCTGCTCGTAAATTAAATTGAAAGTCGGCCATATGAGTACATTTTTATCCCTTTTTCGAACTCGTTAAAACTTACGAAAAAGTGAAACCTCAGAGTCATCTTTTAAGCCCTTTTCTGACTCCTAAAATATGGAAAGATTGCCGAGCGTTTCTTTTACACTCGTTAAAACGGAATTAAAAGACGGTCCCCTTATAGCCCTTTTCTGACCGTAAAATCAGGAAAAGATTGCCGGGTTTTTGTCGTTTCAAACTCGATACGGAAATAAAACGACGTGTCCTTGATCGCTTTTTACTTTTCAGGTCAGTGGCACTAATTATGAAAGTACTCCTTGGTTGCAAGATCAAGCGGTTCCCCCAGGTATTATTTTATACTTTTTCGGGCTTGAGGGACACAAATATACGAAAAAGTTCAACGTGGAGTCTCCTTTTGTTTTTTCAGACTCTCTAAAAATGAAAAACGCCGAGTTTCTCCTATACTGGGCTCGTTAAACTTTTACAGTAAAGGACCTGTTCAATTACAAACAGGAACGAACCACTCCTTCCTAGGGTTCGAATTTAAACTAGGTTGGACTTGTCCGAAGGATGAGCTTATAAGCAAGCATATGTTATCCTCCTCAAGCTTGTTAAAAATAAAGAGGTACTTGCCAGAAATGGTGGGGGAAAAGAGAGAAGAATGAACCTGTTTGTCACCTTTTGTCTCAAAAGAAACTTTATTACCACTCTTGAACACGACACTTTTCATTCACCTGGGTTGGGAAATCTTTTACCTCACAGTTGATCAAACCACTTTGAAAGTCTTTAACCGGGTTCTGGGGATTAACTTTGAGTTATTCGTCACCAAGCCATCTGTCGTGTCGTTATGTGTTCAAGAGGTCTGCAAGCAAAACTTTCATCTGCAAAATACTTGTCATCCATTTGACCATCCCTGAGTCAGTCCTTACAGCAACATTTCTTCAACTTGAACAATGATTTCGTGTTGCGGGCTTGCCTGCAACGGATCGCTTTCTATCGACATCGACACATTATCTAGAAAGATGACTTAGGAATCGACAGTACCTTGAAGTCTGCATGCATCAATGGCAGGTTTCTCGCCTTTGACGTCAGTTTACATCATTGACTTTTGATCAAAGGATTCCGTGAAGTGTTCGACATCAAAACATCTATTCACATTTCACGGGTTGTGCTTGGTACTTTGAGAACCATTGACATTACTGGTGGTCTCTCTCACGCTTGTTAATAGTTTACATCATCGACTGGTAATCAAGTGGTTTCTAACATGTTCGACATCAAATCATTTAATCACATGGCTAGAATCGTACCAATTCGGGAAGTAGAAGTGAAGACCCTGGATCTAGTTTCTACCATCCAGGCTGCGAGGAGTTTTGTATTCATTATCTATGTAGACTTATCATAAACAGATGGCTGCGTCCATACTTTGTCTACAAAAGTCTATAAAAATGATGTACTGCAAGATCATTCCTGTATCAGAATAGTTAGTCCATTAGTTAAAGTTTTGAATCTGAGTATGGGAATGCCTACCTCAGCGATGATATAATCTTATCCATGTATTTTGTGTTGAAAATTGCAGGTTCCAACCAGGCCATCCACAAGGCAATCCTTGAAATGATAAAGCGCTTCACCCTTCCTAGAATTACAAAACCCTATTCTATTCCAGGCTTCGCACTTTAGGGGGCAATCTGTTACACTAAAAAATGTCACCTTGACTACTTACAGTTAGTATGGCTCAAATCAATAGTCATGCTACCCTCTTAGGCAAGTCTCATGCCTCTGTTATCCATCTCAAACTCAAAGAAGAGAGAAAGTCTTGTAAAAACTATGTTTATCTCTGGGGTCGCAGGTTCTCTCTAGCCTTACCTGCGGGGACGCTGACCATGTTCACAAAATCTGCGTCCATGGACGCTCTGTATGTTAAGGGACAGGTGTGTCCCTCTGTAAAAGGCAAAATGCGCGAGTTTTATCTTGAAAAAGTTACTTGTGGTTACTTCTAGAACATTCTAGAGGTCGGTTTGATGAAATGGATGCGCCTCCAGTTGGTTCATGTATCTCTATTAAGGGGGAACTTATCCCATCAATACGGGAGCTATCCCACCCATAGAGGGGGATGATCCCATTGATAGTGGACCTGAATAACCTCTTTACAGCACTATAAATAAAGGCATTGAGCCAGAAGGAGAAGAGGTTGGAGCTATACATTTTCTTTGGGTAAATGCTGCAGGATTTAGGTCTTCCATTAGAGCCTTTGTGAGGAGAGATTGTCTTCACTTGATTCTACTTGGGAGAGGGTGAGCTTTGTCAAAGTAGAGGAAAACCCTTGATGGACCCTGGGAGGAACTTGCACAACACCAAGGCCAGGTTGTAAGAGTTTCTTTGTTTCGTTATTAATACAAACTGGTTTATTTTTCTCAATAGCTTGTGTTAATGAGTTATTTCATGTGTTCCTTGGTCTGCATGTTGAATATATGTTTTATTATATGAAATGCAAGTGCTTGGTAATTGTTTGATTGTTTGTGGTTGCAGGAATTGACTTGAAGGAGGAGCTCATCCGGATCGTCAAGAACGGACTTCAACAACAGCGTTTTGGAATAAGGTAAGCCTAAACACTTGTAGTTTTCATGTTGTAAAAGGTGTATTTAGAGAAAGATCACTCCATTTTGTCTTGTTTGTCATTAGAATGTCTTAGACTTCTAGGAAGGTCAGTCGTGTCCGCACCCTTGACAGATTCCGTGTGACAGAAGGATGATTCATTTTCTTGCGAGCAGCATAGCTTGAAATGGTTTGCTTGGTGCTTTTGCATTGTTCTGGGTGACATTCGATCGAGTTGAAATGGGGTGATTTTCCCGCTGTCAGAAGGGAGTTCAGTCATCAGAACTTCAGAAAAATTATTACGTGTATGAACGAGTGAAAGATGCATATGTGATCCTACAAACACACACTTACATGACTCGATGATGAGATGACTCAAACCATCCAGACACACATGCTCAACATGACTAATCGGCGGTGAGAGTGATATTCGTGACAGTTATGATTGAACGTTAGTCGACCAAGATGACGCTTGCGTGACAGTTTATGTGACTTTGTGTGTGAGTGTGACAGATGTTTTCACAGCGAACACAAAATGTACACACGAAGCGAAGACCTTGAGCATGACCAAAACATGGTCGCAAGGATGACATTGACATCAGCATGCAAAAGCTTAGGTGAAATGATCGAGCAAGGTGGGTATTAATATTCACATGAGCTCACAGAGTGAACTCGAGTGTGTGCAATCATCAAGTGAAACTCTAAAGGGAGGCTCCAAGATTGGATGCAGACCAAAATTTTGGAGGGTGGTTGTAGCCAATACAACACTTAGTGACACACTGATAGAACTCCAGCTTCTTTGTTTTGGTTCATTGCTAGCATGGGGACTTGGTCTTTCAGGGAGTATTGAATCGTTGTGTGGGTTATTTCGGCTTCCCCACTTACCCGATGGACATACAAGGTTCACCTTTTGCCAACTCAGTCAAGCACAATCAAAATTTTAGCTTGATCATAGTGCTTCAAGTTCAGGAAGGGTAGTTTAGCTCGTGAGTTGAAGAATTATAAGTTTTCATCTCTAGTGTTGCTCTGCTTCCAACAGGCCTTGATAGTACCCTAACAGAGTCACGTAGGAACACACGCATTGCTCCACTGCGAGCAAGCCCAGTTAGTACCTCGGTGGAGTTGTGTGCTTCACCTCTCTACACAGGAAGCCTTTCACTTCTTTTGCCTTTGTATTTTATCAAGAGGATTGTGCATAGGTACTTATTTATTTTTGGGATGGAAGAGGGATCCCGAATTATTCAGAGTAGAAGAAGTTGTTCCTTCAGAGAAGCATGTAAGACCTCTGACATAGGTTTGCTCGTTTAGATTTTCCTCTTCTCCATTTCTACTAGTTAGATAAGCTTGAACACACAGAGCAAAAGGCTAAGTACAAGCATGGGGCTTCCCAGTGTGGACACAAGTTCATGGTTGGATAGAAAATTCCCTTGCAGACTGTTCGTATTTTCTGTCAAGGCTTCATCAGCTGAAGGTTATAATCAAGCACAGAGAAGACGGACACAAGACTAGCCAAGTGCTGCAGGGTCACAAGTCTCTTCAAATCTCTGCCACGTACTCTATTAAAAAGCCAAAACGTAGTAGTTGGCAGCACTTTTTTCTGGAAACAAAAATAGTAAGGTATCAAGCAAACAAAAAAAATGTAAACAAAAATAGTAAGCAAAACAAACCAAACAAAAAAAACAAATATATTAAGCAAGGCAAACAAGATGAAAACAACAAGCAGTAAGGTTGTCAACCCTCCCACCAAGTGATTGCAGATGTACGTGTGGGGGCCAAGATTCTCCTAGCCTATGTACGGACCAATCCACAAGGACTAGAACTTCATATGTTTTCCTTTGTCCTCAAGGGGCTTATCCCATTTCAGAACTAAGTCACCAACACCGAAGTTAGCTTTCCCTACAGACTTCTTATCGAACTGTCTCTTGATATGGTTCTGGTGGAGTGTGAAATTTTATTTTTTTTTCATCCTTTCTTCCTGAAGCTTATGAAGAGCATCCATCCTACGTTGAACTAGCTGGCAAGGCTTGCATTGGGATTCTTGGGAAAGCTGAAGTGCAAAAAAGTATATATTTGGTGGAAGGATGGCTTCTTTACCATAAACCAGGAAGTACGGTGAGGTATTCAGAGAGGGCTTGGGTGTTACACAGTCAACCCATAATGCATTTGTTAGGGTGGTATGCTAGTTGCGCTACTCAGACAAAATGGTCTCGTTGATTATGCAGATGAGGTTTTTATTCATGGATTTTGCGAGACTGTTTCCTTGCGACAATGTATGTGACTCCAGTGTTTCAAGTTAGGGAAGGGTAGTTTTAATCGTGAGTTGAAGAAGTATAAGTTTTCATCTCTGGTGTTGCTCCACTTTTAAAAGGCCTGGACAATACCCCAACAGAGTCATGTAGGAACACATGCATTGCTCCACTGCGAGTGAGCCTGGTTAGTAACTCGGTGGAGTTGCATGCTTCACCTCTCTACAGATGAAGCCTTTCACTTCTTTCGCCTTTGTGTTTTATCAAGAGGATTATGCATAGGCACTTATTTATTTTTCGAGTGGAAGTGGGATCCCGACTTATTGATAGTAGAAGAATTTATTCCTTCAGAGAAGCATGTAAGACCTCTGACATAGGTTTGCTCGTTTAGATTTTCCCCTTCTTTGTTTCTACTAGTTGTATGAGCTTGAACACACATAGAAGAAGGTTGAGTACAAGCATGGGGCTTCCTAGTGTGGACAACACCGAAGTTAGCTTTCCCCATAGACTTCTTATCGAACTGTCTCTTGATGTGGTTCTGGTGGAGTGTGAATTTTTCTTTTGCTTTCATCCTTTCTTCCTGAAGCTTATGGAGAGAATCCATCGTACGCTGAACTAGCTGGCAAGGCTTGCCTTGGGATTCTTGGGAAAGCTGAAGTGCAGACAAGTGGATATTTGTTGGAAGGATGGCTTCTTTACCATAAACCAAGAAGTATGGTGAGGTATTCAGAGAGGGCTTGGGTGTTACACAGTCAACCCATAATGCATTTGTCAGGGTGGTATGCTAGTTGCATTGCTCAGAGAAAATGATCTTCTTGATTATGCAGATGGGGTTTTCATTCGTGGATTTTGTGAGACTGTTTCCTTGCGGGTAATAGTTAGATGAATGTTTCAACACAATACCATTCTGTAATGAAAAATCATAGAGTTTCGAAGACGAAAATTTTGTTGCATTATAAAAAAACAAGTGATACCAGAATGTCGAAGCCTGAGATGATGTTCTGTTGGAGGAAGCTGATGACCTCCTGGTCGTTCACTTGTTTGACTGGAATTGCTTCTGTCCACCGTGTGAAGTAATCAATTACTGTCAGAATGTAGCAGTGTTGATTTGACGAATGTGGGAATATTTGCCCAATGATGTCTAGGCCCCACTATTGGAATGGTTCAATGACTGCAACATGGTGCAGTGGGGCTGCTGATCTTCGTGTTTTGTTGGCACATCGCTGAAAAACTGGGCACTTGCGGGCATAAGCATGTGCATCGTTGAATAATGTGGGCCAGTAAAAGCTGGCTTGCATAACTTGTGCACAGTGGTGTTTCCCACAAAGTGACCCCCAGCGGGTCCGTCATATAGATCTTGAAGTACCTTCTTTGATTCATGTGCCCCCAGGCACCTGAGCAAAACTCCGTCACTGTGCTTTCGGTAAAGCACTTCGTGCACCGACTGATATGCTAAGGCTTTGAGGTGTAATTTCCTCTTCTATATCATGGAAAAGTGAGAGGGTATGGTGTTGTGCTCAAGGTACTGGTGAAAATCTACTTATCAAGAGGTTCCATCTTCAGTGGGTGTCGCTTGCCTTATATCATACATCTCAATTTCCTGCTCCTAGCCGACGAGCTCTTCTTCACTCTCTGGTGCATGTACCACTTTGGCTGCAAGTCTGTAGAGCCCAAGTCCTTTGGTCATGTGTACTGGATTGATTTCAATATCATACTCTTGCAAGCCTGTCATCCAGTTCACACGTCGTTCACCCAGTTCTTGTTGTACAAGCAATGTGCATATTGTTGGGTGAGGGACGAAGACTATGCAGTGGTTCTTCAGCAAGTAGGGCCTGAAGTGTTTCACCACCTTGTAAAATACATATGCTTACTTATCAATGGCAGGGTGGTTGAGCTCCAGTCCATGCATGCTTACGCTCATGAAGGAGATGGGAAGTTCATCATTCGTTTCATTCTTCTGAGTGAGCACTGCAGCTAGTTAATTATCGAAGGCAAAAGTTTATAATAGGAAATACTTCTTGAAGTTTGGGTTGTAGAGTGTAGGTTATTCTTCAATGGCCTACTTGATCTGAGTGAATGCATACTTTTCCCTCTTTCCCCAGTGGTAGACTCTATCTTTCTTGATCATATCCTGCATGAGCTTGACTATCTGAGCATAATCCAAGATGAACTTCTAGAGGAATTTTATCTTGCCCAAGAAGGACTACATTGCTTTCTTATTGGCTGGGTGAGGGATCTATGTAATTATATGGACCTAGTGCAGATCCACCTTGACCTCTCTTTTTGAAACAATGTGTCTGAGGAGGTTCCCCTCTAACACTTCAAATACGCTCTTTTTGGGATTCAAGAAAATCCCTATCTCCGGCATCGATCAAAGATTTTCTTCAAATGGCGTACGTGGTCCTCTCGTCTTCTCGAGAACATAGTCACATCATCGAGGTATACCACTACACTCTATCTGATGAGTCTACAAAAAGAGATGTCGATGGCATGCTAAAAGGTTTGCACCTACATTTACAAGCCCAAAAAACATTCGTCTGTAGGCGAAGGTACCCCACTTGGTACATAAATTAGTCTTAAGTATGTCAGGTTCTGCTACCAGAACCTAATTATATTCTGAGAAACCGTCGAGAAGAGAAAACATATGTGCCCCAGATACATTTGCAGAATGTGGTCCATACACGGTTGTCTTTGTCAGAGGCATGGTTTATGCTCCGAAAATCATCACACAAGCGGGTTTTCCCGGATTTCTTGCATATAGGAACAATATTTGAAACCCATGTGAAATGATGAACTTTTTATATGATCAGTGCATTCAAAAAATTGGTGAGCTCTTTCTATATGAGGGGTTCAAGTGACGGGTGTACTTTTCTCAGCTTCTGTTGATATGGATTGACCCCTTCTTTGATCAGGATGATGTGTTGGATGATCCACGTGTCATAAGTTTTTATATCATCATACGTCCACGCGAACACATCTCGATACTGTTTGAACTAGAGGACAAAAGCTTACCACTCTTGTTGTGTGCAACATGTACCAAGATTGATGAAATTTGGATCTGGTTCTATTCCCAAGTTGATTAGTTCATGCATCATGGTGGAACTGTGGGTCTTATTGTTCCTCGGCCTCCAAAAACATTCTTACAAGTCATAAAGCTTTTCCAATGTTTCCACAACTTTTGTGATAAGGTGGCCTTTCCTGTTACTAGCTTCTACTTGCGGAGAGCGCTCGTGCTTGTCATCATCTATCATTGCATTTTTAAAGACATCAGTGTTGGCCATGAAATGCAGTATCTGTTGATAATCATTAAACACACGTAAATTAGTTATGTTGTCCAGGATAGATGGCTTGTATAAAATTTCAATAGTAGATCTATCCCTAATCGGTGGCATTCTCGAAGCTACATTTTCTAGAGCATTAGCAACTGCATTACACATACGTGGTACAACAATGATGTTAAATGCTTCTAAGCTAGAGATTAGCTGCCATACCTCTTGCTGGTAACTCTTGAGATGCGGTGAAAAACAGTGAATGGTGTTATGTACCTAATGTACCACTATCTCTGAATCACCTACCACTTTTAGCGTGACCACGTTGAGGTTGATGGCTTTCTGTAAGCCCAACATGAGTGCTTCATACTCAGCAATGTTTTTCATGCACTCAAACTCCAAGTGACTTGAAACTAGATGCTAACAGTTGTAAGGGTCAATTAAGACACAATCGGCTCCTAAGTTGTCCCGTGTCTTTGATCCATCGAAGTACATGGTCCACAACTTGTCTGTACATGGACCGTTTGACATGCTAGTACTATTGCTACTACTACTATTACTATTAGTACAATGCACTGTACATGTTTCATTACCATTAGTTGGGCATGGAAGGAGTCCCAACTATGTGTCTGGTGGGGTTGGAGATGGTCGTGCAGGATAGCACCCCAATGTTGTTTCAAGGAGGCAGTTGCCAAACATGAGTTCTGTGAAGGCCAACGGTTCATTCTCACATTAAGGCGAGTGACATTGTGCTTCATATACCTCTCGAACACTGTTATAGATATTTTTGGGCACTACAACCCCAATCAAACATGTCGAACTGTCGTTTTTTATTTGAAAGTGTCGCAAGTGTCGTTTTCAATCAAAGAAAGGAATTCCATTGTTCTTGATGGTCAATTATACAGTTACTCTTGTATTTGATTTAAATTAGTAGTTTTTCAAGTGTCGAAAGCAGTTTTCAATTCAAAATAGTAAAGTGTCGTCATTATCTTCCTTTCGTTTTGAAGAGAAATTTGTTAGTACTGTCGCTTAGAAAAGATAATTCAGATTTGTACTTAGCATTCTTCTTGTCATCCACACATTAAGAAAGCTGAAAAAAAATACATGCATGTGCATTTGCATTTAGATTGCTCATTGGTTTGATTTAGGACAGTGCTTCTAGTGTGTGCTCTCTGCTCTATGTTGAAAGAATACCATCTCTCTTTCTTTAGTAGCTAGGATTTTCATTGCAAAGAGAAGATTAAATGATTGTTTATCATCTTAGATTGCATTTTAGGAATTGTACATCTACATCACGTGGTGAACCTGAAAGGAAAATTTCTTAAGAAAGATCAACTGTAAAATAAATTTAATGAACCTAAAAAAGATTTGGAATCTAATGCACAACATCTAGAAGTTTAGGCTAGAGACGTATTCCGGCGTCGTAAAGCCTAGTAACTGTCGCTTTCACTATTGGTTGGGTGATTCCTCCTGTTTGAGATGAAACGTGCCAGTACGGACTTGTGCTCCCATGTACCGTCAAGTATATATTGGGAGACCATAATAGGCTATATCCTTTATCCATAGGAAGCCGTGTCTGCCGCCCTATCGATCGCAATGCACTGAACACAGCATTCGGGAAGATTGACTGCCGTACCATAAAAAGTATTCTCCAGTTTTGCAATTGGTTTGGTAATCCCTTTGTCTAGATTTCCAAAGCAATCTCTTTCGTTCCTTTTCAGACTCCTTAAAGGAAAAGGTCCATCTGAGCACTTGTCACTTCAGGCTCATTAAAAATCGAAGGCGACTAGAGTCATCTTTTGTTTTTTCTCGACTCTTAAAAATTGAAAAAACAAGTTGTGTCAAAGCGTCTAAAATTTATTTTAATCGGAATAATATCACCATTCTTGCGTTGGTCTTAGGTTGAGAAAATGGAATCCACCAACCAAGGAATTCCCCTTGGAGGAAATCCTAGTCCTTTCTCCTCTTGGGGAGATGTTGGTGCACCTCATATGGCCACATTGTCACTCCCAGGATTGACAATTGGCTTGCCCGTATGGCTCTTCTTGACCTCCGTCGTTCAGAATACCGTGATTCCTGAACAATCGAGTCAGCAACTAGATGATACTAGAGTTACCTCCCAACCTTCTACTTCATCCGATTCTCCCTCTCCTCCTTCCTCTTCGCTTGATAAAGCTGGTAAGGCCCAAAACCAAGTAACTAAGAAGAAGGAGAAGAAGAAGAAAGAGCCAAAGGTGAAAGGGGGCAACCATGCATCGTCTAGCGAAAATCCACACACTGCACCGTCTAGGCCTAAATCACCATGTGTCATTAGGAAAGGAGACCACTACCACCGAGATTGTCCCTACATCCCTCAGATCTTAAGGGACTGGTCTCCTCGTTTGCACAACCTGGTGTCATCAACCTCTAAGGACCATGTTGAGAGTACACCATCAACTAGTGAAAGCGAAGCACCTGGACAAGAATGAAAATGTAAATTTCCTTGTAGACTGTGTGAAGGCGATCATGCCCTCCACCGTTGTCCCTTCCTGGACGAAGCTAAAAGAGTTTTGGATGACCGTCTGGTTTCACCGTTACGGCTTCCTCCTGGATATAAGAAACTCTTGCCAGGTCCATCACTGGTTGAAAATCTGACTGACATGATATTGTGTCCAGTCGAAGCATCTTTCATTGAAGATAAACCCCCCGAACCCATACCAGACGAAAGTCAAAAGGTTGAGGCAGCAGTCAACCCGGCCTTGTCTTTGGAAGGTCCATCTTCAGATGACACAATCACTGAAGAGAATGAGAACGACACCGTCCAAATTATTTTTGTAAACACAGACTCCGATGAACATGAGGGCAGTCTACCCGTTCCTTTACCATAGGAAGGAAGTTCGTCAAAGTCATATCTGGTCGTCTATTCGGTCCCACCTCCAAGCAACCTAGTTGTCTCCTTCGATTGGAACCTACTAGGCAGACCCTGTTTATTGGCTAGTGTACCATTCCGAATCATTACACAAATATACAGAATGGTCATGGCTGGTACCATCATAGATGAAGGGGCTTCTATGAGTATCCTTTCCTCAACTGCTTGGAAAGTGCTTGGTTCGCCATCGCTTCTGCCTGAGATGACAAATCTGACAAGCTTTGACAAAGGAACCAGTCGACCATTAGGGGTCCTTCCCAATGTGCCGATAACATTGAGAAAGAAAACCGTTCACATGAACGTAATGGTAGTCCAAGGACCTCTAGATTATAATCTACTCCTTGGACGTGACTATATTTATTGCATGGGAGCCATTGTCTCCTCACTCTTTAGAGTAATGTGTTTTCTGCACAAAGGCAGAGTGGTCAAGCTCGTAGACCAGATGTCGTTTCCTGGCTCACACATAGAAAATAGTCAAATACCATCCCTAAATGGTCTTTTCACGCAAGGAATATCTCATCAATCTCCAGTCCATCCACCTGATGAGCGTGAGTGATTCAGGAGGACATGACTGAAACCCAGGGGGCATGCACCCTGGTCTGTTTCGGCAGGAAAACCTTGGGTATAGAGTAAGCTTCCGTAGAGGATATATGACTAGTCTAACACACCCGTCCATTTAGGAAAATGGGATTAGACTGGAATAAGATTCCCTTGTCAAAGTTATGTGAGTGGAGGCGACTGCGCCACTCACCTCTATCTATTTCGGTAGACATCACCAAGGAAGCATTTTGTCTGCGATGCGGATGGAGAGCTTTCATATGGTAACCTGGAAATTTTTCGCTATACTTGGGGGAATGCAAACCTCTTGTGAGCAAGCGAGAAATGAACAACTAACGTTAACTCTATGATTCTGCTGACTTCAACCGCCTAGGTCGAGTGAATCGACCATTCATCTTCGTAGGGGCCACCATGGCATCGGCAAAGTAAAGGAAAAAGTTTCCTACCTAACCTTGATAGTGATCTTGGTAGTTAAGTAGGGGGGCATAGTTGGTCATTCCTATCTTGCATGCGAGAGGCACCGGGGCAAAGCTTTGTAAGGTGCAAGCCCCATAAAAATGGCATCTTAGATGAGACATCCTTATTATACGACTGGCACGAGCAGTTTTAATGCAGAATTCAAGATCGTTAAAAAATAAACATAAGAAATGAGCAAACGTTCTCCAAAAGTTTAAGCTCATTAAAAATTGAACCAATTCCCGGTAAATAACCATTGTGAATGCATTATCATCAGCTTTTGAGCCTTGGTCGTGTTCTCATCATCACCTCCATTGTGTTTAGCCGATCATTCACCTCCATTTGATTGTTTACCCCTTTTGAGGAACAGCTGCGAAGAGTGATCCTGTTAGCCATCCTCGTGACACTGTCGTGACTGGAAAATTCCAAACCTTACCTGGAATCGGCTACTACCCGAAAATTATCACTCGTTCCTCAAAAACGAGTCTCCTTTAAGCTCTTTTCAACTGGCTCATAAAATATGAAAAGATTTCCGAGCAATTGGCCTCTCCAGCTTGTTAAAGCGACCGGAAGTGCTATCCCTCCTCTAGATTTTAATCTTTTTGGACCTGAGGGATTATTACACAAAAAGATCGAGCGTTTTTCTTGTTTGGCTCGTTAAAATTACTGAAAATTCATCCCTTTTGTATTATTTTATACTTTTTTGGACTTAAGGGATTATATGACAAAAAGGGATCATTGGAGTTTCCTTTACCTCCCTTTTCAGACTCTCTAAAATTGAAAAGGACCGAGTTATCTTTGTTGTTAAACTCGTTAAAACCTAATAGCAACAAACTTGTCCATACAGACAAGAACGAGTTTCACTGTCGCTAGGCTCGTTAAAACATAGTGACAGGTTTGCTCGAAGGGAAAATTATAGAACAAGCATATGTTATCCTCCTCAAGCTTGACAAAAATAAAGAAGTACTAGTCAGCAATGACTGGGGAAAAATTGGGAAGAAAACTTGAAGAAACTTTATTTGTAGCAAGTCGCTCTTGAACATGGCACTTTCACTCCGCATCCGAGTCGGGTTGAGTTGTTCCGTTCACCGGTCATATCACCATTGGTCCATCACACCATCCACATTTGGGGTTAACGCTACCAATCCATCATGTCAGTGTCGCCGGTATGTTCAAGAGAAGTCGCTCAGAGAATTCACCTGTGTCTCATCCGCTGTAATACATTCACACTCCATTCTTTCATGACTGCCACCCTGAACCCTGTATCATCAGACCGTTTTCACCTCCAAAATCATTTACTCTGTTCCATGTCGTAGATGTGGGATTCATTAAGGCCCTCCTATGGCGGGTCACTTCTTGTTGACATCAGCTCATTATCCAAGAAGTCGACTTAGGAACAACCCTTTCAGTACTTTGAAGCTTGCATGCCTCAATGGCAAGTTTCTCACTTCCAGCGACAGGTTTACATCAATGGCCTTCGATCGAAAGATTTTGTGTGGTGTTCAACGCCAAGTCCCTTATTCACACCCCACGAATTGTACTGTAGTACCTTGAGGGTCATCATCATTGTCGGTGATTCCTCTCGCACCTGTTAACAGCTTACATCATTGGCTGGTAATCAGGCGATATCTTTCCATGTTCGACTCCATAACATCTTTCACATGGATCGACTTGTACTCCGAGTGAAGATTGAATGAGTTTGAAGACCCCGTATCTAGTTTCATCCATCCGGGCTGCGATATATTCAGGAAAATAAAGAGATCAAATGTACATTGTTGTTGCACAGATGATCATCCGAATCAAAGGATGATGGCTCTATTAGAATCATCAGTCTCCCGCATAGACGGTTATCTGTCTTATGTACATGAAAATGAATTTATAAAGCTGAGCATGGGAATGCCCGCCTCAGCTAGATCATGAAAAATACTATGAAGATAATGTATTGTATTGTATCTTATTACAGGTCACCTTCCAGCTCGAAAAAACTTTGGATCCTCATGATAAAGCATTTCACCCAACATCAAAAGATTAACGACCTCATGCTTTAAGGGGCAATTGTTATAGACATTTTTGGGCACTACAACCCCAATCAAACATGTCCATAAAACAAGGGCTCCTAAGTCCCTAAAAGTGTTGATCCATCCCCTAAAAGAACAAGGTCAGCTGATTACATCATCTCCCAGAAGTTCTCCATGAAAAACTACTCAGAACTGGTCAAAATTGGACCATCTCACCTGCTCCATGGTCAAAGTGCGATGCATCCCACCTAAATTCACACGGGAGGTGAGATGCATACTAAAAAGCCCTTCTATGGGGTGTGATGGATGAGAGTGGACAAATGGCAGAGATAGTTTGCGAGGTGGATAATCATGGAATCTTCTGGAATCTTCCAGAAACTTCTCCTGTGACACTTGCCTCTCTGAATTCACCCAAGGATGAGTAAGAGATCATCAATCTCCAAGTGGAATCAAGAACTATCAGAGAGAGGACACTAATCAAATCCCAGAAGCTGACTCACCCCCCTGCAATCATCTATATATGGATCCCTCATCCCAGAGATCCGAGGGCTGGAATTTTGTATCTTGTAAGGAAGTGCTGTTGGTTTCTTGTTGGAATATCATAGTGTTGGGTGATCTAAGCTTTTCATGAGGCGAAAAGAAGGGCTTTCATGTTGGAGGATGACACTGGGTCAGAACAATTGGATGTAATCCTCTTTGCTATTCTTGATTATTAATAAATCTATTCAAGTTTTCCTCCACATTCTTGTATGTTTGATGATATATGCATTTGTGTGGTCATTATGCATCTGGTCCTATATTGTTTATGATTGTAGATCTCTGTTCTTAGATAGTATTGTGCTGCTTTGATTCCACAGGTGCTCTTTGAAGCTGGGTAGACAAAGGAGAAGCGGCAAGGATCTGTCAGAAGGGAGAGGAACCGAGTAAGGAACCAAGCGCAAGACTGAGGTTGGTGTCCTTCATTCCACTCTTATCTACTTTTCATAAAGGGAAAAGAAAGTGGTTTTAGTTTGTTTGTTTCTAAGATAGCTACCAGTCTTAGTGGGACTAGCAGATCTGAGTGGACACTAGATTTCCTGATAACAGACACTACCCAGATTTAGTTGTATTTTCCCTTGTATGGAAGCCACATGTGTGACCAGTCTGTAGCAAAATATTTGTCCAGCTTGCTCGACTAGTATCTACTGAGTAGTAGACCTTATGCTTCCCGTATGTCCACAACAATTATGTTGATGCATTGGTGGACTTGACCATCATGAGATAGTCGGATGATCATGTCTTGTATTTCACCAATGGTTGGTACCGATGTTCGATCAAGTTGGATGATCCATTCGGATGTCTCACTCCATCGTGCATTGATCTTTTTCGCAATGGAGAGCGGCATGAAATTGGATGTCGTGCCAGAATCAACCGAGAAATTGTGAACATTGCAGTTAAAAATTTCAAATTATAGCAGGAATGCACGGCAACCTGAGTTTTCTTCTTCCATCCGGAGTGTGTTGAGCATAGTAGAAAGTGATTCGTGAGGTGTGCTTGCTCCCTTGCTAGTAGAGGCTGCATTATCCATTGTTGTCTATCCCAATGCGCGCAGCAGGATGTCTCGCTGACTCTAGATCTTAGCTAACTTGAACAAATTGATGTTCGCTCGAGTTTTCTTAATGTCATCTACAATGTTATAGTCTAGAGGTGGAAAAATCATGGAGGTGTCCATGGCAGGACTGATGTTCATGTTGTCTAATGGAGTGTTCTTCAGTTTGTTGATCACGAAGGTACTCTTGACTGTCATTGTCTTCCTGAACTTGTTTTGTGTTTTTTTCTTTAGGTGGCTGGTGGATTAGCCCTCCTCATCAGCAGTCTCATCTTTTCTTGTACTTCCCCAAGCGTAAGGGGATCCCCTTTACTCCTAAGATTGTAACGATCCTTTTGTCTCGGGGGCTTCTTCTCAGTGTTCATCTTCGACATTACGTGTGAGCACTAATATGCATTCAACTCATGCCCAGAACTTGATGCTTCATCAAGTGCAATACCTTCATCATAATATTTGTCATCCAGTTGCTCCTGCATAATTCTCTCTGCAACATTGAATGTATTACTGTATACTGAGTTTGTGACTTGCTTCTAGTCTAAACAGAAGTTCTCAGGGTGATGTTCTTCATGGAATGAATAGAACTCGGGATATGTGCACTGATTGACATTAAACACAGAGCTTTGCACAGTTTTTTGAGCGAAACAGTTGCTTCCTGATGAGCTTCTTCCCTGTCTCTTTCTAGGTAGATGTCTTCTTACAGATGTGTCTATTTTCCATTGTTTAAGCTCAAACACTTCCGTTCTTAAGTTCTCGATGAGGCGAGTGAGGGTTTCAATATCATTTGCTTCCTTGTCTCTATCCTTGCTCACCATCGCTTGGGACTTCCTTCTCACGTCTCTGGAGTCCTTTGTTGGTTCATCATCCTTGATGACTCCAATCGTGCGCAGGTCTTTCTCTACAACTATAGCCTCTTCGCAGTTTTCTAATAGTGTTGGTTTCGGAGCTCATTTGACGAACTGCGTAATGCTAGTCAATAGTGCGGATGTGTAGTAATCGACAGTGATAGAGTCATGAGGTTTGGTGTCCACTACAAATTTTTTAAATATGTGTGTAAACCTCTGATTGAAATATTTTACCTTTTCTTTCCCCTCCATCTTCAGGCTTCCCAATTCTTTGAGTAACATAGTTGGGGTCTTGTCATCAGCAAACTTTTCAAGAAATATGCGTGTTGGGCAGCATATCCCCCCATAGCAAGTTTTTGGGGCTTAAAGCCCGAATTTTGGTCAATGTAATGTAAAGACCCCATGAAATGTAGGCATGGAGCGCAAGAGTCTATGGTTGTCCGCCCTAGAAAAATGTAATTTAATGTATAGTGTGTCGGCCTACCAATGGTCCGCAGACCATGGGATTGTATAAATAGAGCGAGGCTCTAAGTGTAAAGATAGTTTGGATTGTTTTGGCAAGAAGATAGATGCGAAGGCATGGTTAGAGGATAGAAGTGGATCTGAAGTGTATTGGGTCGTAGTAGTAGGTAGAGGCTCTGCAGCTGAGTGCGCAGAGGCTTGGTAGAGTCTGCAGCTGAGTGCGCAGACCCTTGCAGCTAAGTGCATAGGTAGAGTTGGGTTTTTTTTGAACTGAACTTGAAAAGGATCATTAATAAAGCTAAGTTGATTCAGCATATTGCACATCTGTTTCGTAGATCTATATTTTGAGGTTTAGCGTTAATGGTATCTGTTTATCTATATGCACGCACTTGTATGTATGTTTATGTATGAAAAATTTCTAAGTAATTAACAAACAGAACCTAACTAAGGAAGACTCACTAGGGCGCGTAAGCTAGTAAGTGCGAAGGTTGAATCACGTACCCATCTCCGATATCAGACATCCCCAGGGTGCGGAAACCTGGTTCCAACATCCTCCCATACTACATTGGGTGAGACCTCAGCCCACTCTCCGTAGACTATTGCCAAAAGGGCCAGTAGTACCGGGGTTTTGCTTGGCCAAACTCACTGTTGAACCTGGGTCAAGCCCCACATATTCAACAAATGGTTCTGTTGCCGGGACTGGGATCTACCTAAGGGATTTCTGATGTTGTGCCACTAGAACCCAACAAAGAATGAAATTGAAGAGTGGTTAGACCAAAAGATTCATGAGTTCATGACACAGGAAAACAAAATTCTGCAAGCATCTGAGAAAAGGTGGCTAGATTGCTACATGTATATGGAAATCCACGACATTTTCTTTTCATCCTTTCCCTTTGAACTGTATGAGTGGATCGCGAGATTAGCTGATAACTAGGGAAGGTGTAAGCTCAACCAACTGATAGTGTAGACTCCAGAATTAGTGTGCAAACTAGAGGCATTAGAAGACAAGATTGCGAAAGCTGTGGACCACTGAATAATAGGGGGATTTATCACTGAGTTTGCGGTGGACACAATCGTGAGTTGCAACGAGGCAAAACAACATTTTCTCAAGGGACCACGAGGTAAGTATATTAAATATTTGAATACCTAGATTAAGATGCTGCTATGTCAAAAACGGGTTATGAGAGTACATTAATGTTTGGGATGACACGGAGTAGAAAGATATACAAAGGTAGTGGGGAATTAGCAAACTGCCCTTTAATTTCACCTTCACGAGAAAGTGAGGAAGAGATCGCTCGGGTCTCTCCGAGAAGTGCGGTCAGCTTGATAAGGCAACGCATTTCGTAGTTACCACCTCCACCCATGCCACCACCATCTTCACCTCCCTCACCTCCATCTCCACCAACCCCGCAGTTCAGCATGGCAAGTGCGATCAAGCTACCCGTATTCAGAGGAGTAGGGAATGAGGATCTAGACCAGTTCTGGTTCGTGGTAAGAGTAGTGTGGGAAGTGCAAGGGGTCACAGATGACAACATTAAGAAGGTTACATTGGTGAGCACGTTGCTAGCTCGCGCATTGACATGGTATATCAAGCACTGTAATGACCGCCCAAACACAGGGATAACAGAGATCCTGAATGCGTTGAACAGAGAATTTAGCCAACTGAAATCAAAGACACAGTCAATCATCGAGTTTAAAGAGATCGTGATGCTTCTATGCGAGACTCCCTGGGATATATATTAGTGGCTAAAGAGTATGATCCATGAGGCTTATATGACGCTAATGGATGCACAGCACCACACATGGTTTGTGGCATCTCTGACACCACACTTGAGGATGGCGCTGTCACAATAGAAGCTTTCAACCTAGGCCGAAGCGTTGGAAATGGCGATAAGGTTGCATGAGACCCCGATACAAGATCTTGGGTTGGGAGCTCAACAAATCCATGTGCAACTAAAAAATCTCTGCCTAGAAATGTAGAGCTTGAAGCAGGATAGGGCACTGCGGCCAGAGACACGCAAGGAAGTATGGTGCATAAAATGCAAAGGCTAGGGCCATGACAAGGATCACTATCTAGTATTCGCGAACTAATAAGTAAGAGGGGGGCCAATGCCATTGAGACTAGAAGCACATGCAGGGCTGAGTGCGACACCCATGTTATGGTGCGCAATCTGTCAGATAGGAGGAAAACACATGATAGACAATTGTCATTTGCTGCAGAAGTATACACATACTCTCCAGCAGTTGTTTTGTTATTTATACAGGTCAGTAGGCCATGATGAGTGCACTTAACATAGTTACGAGTTAATTATGGATCGGACCCAGCCTATAGGGTGCAGACAAAAACGTGACCCCTTGACCTATCTGCGGGGATGGTGCGCACTACATTTCAAGGGCGAGGTCGAGGACGAGGAGGAATGGGAACAAGAAGGGGCCACAGACAGTTAATCTGCTACAATTGCGGAAGACCAGGGCACTATGCCAATGATTGTACCAACCCGACGAGAATATCCTATTCATACTATGCTCAGTTTGATCATGAAATGATGGATTGTCCTAAAGAAAGGGGCACTCCATCCTACTCTGACTCAAAATATCCAAATGATGAGGTCTGAACCATGTGAAGAATACCTAAATGTGAACATGATGCTTAGAAGCGGTGCAACCAGAGGGGAAAATAAGAAGAAGCAGCCTAAGGAAGATACATGAGTTCGTAAGGCTCCCACAAAGGAACCTAAGTTTGACTTAGAACGCACAAAGGAGATGTTCATGGAAGCTAAGAAGAGCTTCACGGAGGCCTCCACTTCAGGTAGTAAGGATCAACCAGAGATAGGAATGGATCCTTCCATGCTCACTACCTTTTTGGAGACATGCATGAAACTGTTGCATGACAATAAGGCAGTTAAGGGACTACAAGAGTTGATCACTAGGTGCGCAGGGTCAGGGGAACCGCGCGTAGTCCAGAAACTAGGAAAGCATGCATTACGCACCGGGAGGGAAATGAGATTGATGGCGCAGATTGGTGAGTACGAAATGGATCAGGTCATCCTAGATCTGGGATCGGACATGAATGTGTTACTGAAGCAAACATGGGAACACATGGGCAAGCCTATGATGCAGTGGTCCCCTATTCAATTTCGAATGGTGAACCAACAGAAGATTTTGGCCATGGGGAGGTTGCATGGGGCAACAGTTGATATCGAAGGTGCGAGAACACAGACAGACTTTGAAGTAATAGAGATTGTCAATGACAGAAATCCCTATCCTGCGTTGCTAGGAATAGGTTGGGCCACTGATATGAATGGAGTCATTAACCTGAAGAAGCGAAAGATGATATTTGAGAAAAAGTCCCTACGCATAATATTCCCGCTAGACCCAGCCGAAGGAGCGCGCTACACCGAACCAGTGCGCGACAATGAAAGTGATGAGGAGTTGGATTGTATTTACCAGATAATGGCGCAAGACTAGGATTGGGTGAACCCAACTACAGATGGGATAATCTCGTGCGAGAACGATAGCTCCTGCACTTTGGATTCATACGAAGAAGTAGAGCACTAGCAGAACCGGTTGCACGAAGTGACAACGCTGAATTGCAACATGATGATTAGATCACTATGTTATGTGACAACAGAGGCTAGGGAATTGCCAACGTATGATGGAGTGAAAGGGGTGGATGAATGCTTGGACAAATTTGAAAGTACAGTACCGAAACAGCGTTGATACAGTGTACTGGAATGGGCAATGTGCGCAACACCCGCACGATGGTGGAGTACACATCAGGAGACCATTGCAAACTAGCGCGAATGTAGAAGGATTATGCACCTATGGTTTGGAAGCCCCCAGTTTTGAACGAGAATCAGGCAGCCAGGATGGAGCAGCTTCCATGCCCACCTATGTTGATGGGTACAGACGTGTGCTATGCAGTCCACACAAACACACCCCAAACTAGGAATCGAAAATCGGAATAGGACACAACAACAGGAAAAGTGATGTGCCCCACCAAGGTTCCATGTAGAAGCATTCAAGAAGGTATGCAAAATCTTGAACAAGGTCCACCAGGCGAGCCAAACTGATTGAGACCTGCACATACCAGCAGTCTGATGGGCCTATAGGGCCATGCAGAAAAACCTGAGCGCCGAAATGATTCCAAAGATGACGAGCAGAGTCGAGGCCATAGTTTTGGGGGAAAGGAATCCTCACGCAATACCTCCCATAATTGGGACAGCACACGAGGACCAGGACAAAGGAATTATGCAGCCGCGCGAGGACGAACATATGCAGATTCAAGAAGCCATTCAGCGAGGAAACCTTGAGCTTCGCAAACTCGAAGAAGATCGGGTACGAGTGAGGCAGAAAATCATGTTAATGGACGTGGAAAACAAAAAACTGGAAACAAAAATCACGCAAGCATGTCTTGTTGATAGATGGATAGGACAAGATATGGGTAGCCATACCACCACATTAGAAGATTGTTACCGAGAATTTCTAGCTCTCCAACCATGGCTGCAACCGCACCTTATCAGAAAAAGTAACCAGGGGAGCGCACCACATAAGGAACAACGCGAGGTGTTGACTAGTGCGAGGGTAACTGAGGAGGACCTGTGGATCAGGTTGGAAGGTGAATTTAAGCCTTGCACCAGTGGTGTGACCACATGACTATTTGTATAAAGCACAGTCTCAGTGCTCTAAGTAGTTGAAAGGGAGCGTGGGACTATAAAAGAGTTTGTATAGGAGATACGCAAAGGTTGCACGCAGGATCAGTACGACACATGGGTCACGTCCACGCACATGGGGCTGCGCTGCCGTGCGGGTAGGCTGGGAAGTGACCATTGGTGTCACTGTTCATGACAAGATGTCTAATTAAAGGCAATGAGGAGCAGGCAGTAGGAAATTAAGACACGAAGTTAGAACTAGATTTGGGACTATGTGTCGCAATTCCCGCATTAATAATCCGAATAAGGGGGGAACAGTCGAATTTGAATGAAAAAATGCCTATAAATCATAGGTGGCTCTCCACCGAACAACCATTGGCATTTTGAGAATTCAATTGTTGCACCATCAATTGGGCATGGACCTGACGAATTTGGAGGCTTTGAGAGCAAGTTCAGTGTTTGAGACATTGTCAAAGGAGACATAAGATTTCCTAAATAGAATGATGTCAAAAACCGAGGGAGCCGCACAGAGCCCTACGCTGTTTCCCTGGACACCAAGGCCCAAAAAGGCTCCATAGGCAATAGGACCAGTCCATTTGTCTCCGCAAAATCCACGGTTTGGTAAACTGTCTATGGAAGACAAGGGAAAGACTGTTAATCTTGAGACAGATGACGAAGAGGAGGATCTCCAAGAGTTCGTAGAAGAAATTGAGGCAGATGAAGAAATGGAGGAAGACATCCAGACAGTGCGCGCTACAGCAAAACTACCTAATTATGTCCCTCTGCGGAAAGGGAGAGTAAAAGTGCCCAAATATTTGGATGTTGTTAGGAGCGCACTCCAAACCCCGTTTCTCTGAGATGGAATTCTGTTTGAAGGATCGGTTCTGGGCCGCGTGCCCACGATGAAGTTTGAATATTGGGACCTCGTGAACAGTGAAAAGTTCCCACATTTGGAGGCCAGCCAACTCATGAAACAAAGCAAGGAGGGGTCAGTTACAGTACTAAAGACATAGAATTGGTTATGCGGTGTGGAGGAGGCCAGGCTACTCCACCTACTATGGATTCCACACTTTCATCAGGCACCAATCAAGATATTTGTTATCAGGAAACTATTTTTCTTAGGACACGATGGGTCCTTGTGGTTGGAGGAGCCTATTCCCATCATGGTGGAGCTTATTCATAGGATTTCGCGGCTCCCCTGTATGGGAAGGGGCCCTGCGGAAATAGCAGGAAAAAGTGGAGACTTGGCACTCGCAGAGGCCATGAAGAAGAAATACCAGTTGGAGTAAAAGTAGAGGGGCTATGTCATTACTAGCATTCAAGACAAAGGGGTGCGCATAGCCACCCAACTACTGGCAGGAAAAGTGATGAGAAAATGTCGTAGCAACGAGGTACCAACAACGGTCATCGCACTAGCCAAACAATACTCCAAGGGGGTACAGTTCAACTTGGCATAGTTCCTCTGTGAGGAGTTATTGACGAACTACAAGGAGGCCCAGGAGCAGGGTAAGACCTTCCACTACACGTGGTTGCTCTTATCCATCTTGTTAGTTGCAGGGGAATTGCCAGAGGACAGTCAGTTTCCTCCTCTTAACTAGGACTTGCCGAAGGTAGCAAAATATGTGTCGCTCTGGGCGACAAGGGACACTACACGAATCCACGAGACCAAGATCTTCTGGATACTCATGGAGGTGAGCATACGGATGTGGATCAACAAATGGCTGCGCCTATCCCCCATGGTATACGATAGTTTAAGGCAGATATGCACAATGTGTATATCAGGGCGCAGAAGGATCCGGAGCAGAAATGGACCAAACTCCCATTCATCATGATTGATGACACTGTCTTCGCGGTGCTCAACTCATGGCCACCTGAATTGCGTGCCCCGAAACTGGTAGCACGCGATGAAACGGTGATTCAAAGACAGAAGGATGCCACCAAGCTGTTGGCACAACAGAAGCGGAACGAGCAGTTCGTCGAGGAGGTAAGGGCTTCCCGCAAGGCAGTGAAGGTCGTCGTAGAGCAGACCAAGGCTGCGGAAAAAGCATTTGTAGCACCGACAACTAAGGCAACCATGACAAAGGAGGGAAGCGGCCCGAACCTGACCATAGGACAGGGGATAGATGACACGGTGAAAGGCGCAGACCCAAACACGTCATCGACACAGCTAAAATGGCCACATGGTATGGAACGGAGAGGGCCCCGGAAGAAGACCAAGGCTTCCAAATTGGATGGGGAACCTATTACACTAATAGAAGGTGACCTATATGACATCGGCAACACCATTTGCAAGGACACCAAGGAATCACTGCAGGAGGCAATGTCAGAGCAGCAGAATGTGTTGGGGTCACTCAGGGCACAACAGCAGGGACTTCAGGTGTGACTCCCACAAGAGGGAATGATATCCGCCTATGGTGCCATGGGAACATCGGTAATAGAGCAGTTATTGTGGGACAAAATGGCCAACACCATCACACTGCTAGAAGGAGCACTCACAATAGACAGCATGGAGGATAGAGCCACGGTAGGATGGATCAAGGGACTTGGCCTAAACTTGGTTGCCCTTCCACGGGATATTTTATACTAGTTGCAGGACGGAACAATAGCAAAACTCTGCGCTACAGAAGGATGCACAATGCAAATGCTAAGTGAACACCGAATCAACATCAAGCAGCTTAGCCTACAATGCGATGAAGCGGTGGTGTAGAACTAGCAGTTGGAGTAGATCATAGAGGAAGCATGTCGCTGCACCCCAGAGATGGAAATTATGACAGACGTACCAATAGGAATGCAGATCTACAAATTGGTGAATGGATTCCGCGAGCCAAAGGAGGAAGCTACAAGGATCCAGTTAGACCCCAACCTGCAAATTGTTGAACTGTGATTAAAGTCGCAGTCATCCACACCCCCGGAAGTTCGAGAACAAAGCACTGGCGATGTCCAAAAGGGCTCGGAGAAATTGAACAAGAAGACCAGAGCTGTACCACTTTGTTGGAAGAATGGTTCGGGGTCCTCATAGCCTTACAGGAGGACCCCACCATATAGCGGTTGGAAACAGAGATTTGGGAGCTTCAAATACAATATGATAGTGTGAATGGGATGACGCAAATAGTAGTCTTGACTTAGCAGCTCACGAGGCTACAACAGGCGAAGGCATTGAAAGAGAAAGTGGATGCAGCACACCAAAAAGAGGCAGTACTTAAAACACACATCCAGCCTTGGATTGATGAGGCCTTCCTCATCACCATCGCCATCGAAGGAAAGCTCGCACAGATGAAAGTATTGCATGCTCTCAGACAAGGATTTGGCCATGAAAGCAAGTATTCAGCCAAGCAGGTAGAGAAAATCTAGTAAACGGCAGAACAGTGTGCTACGGACCTTTGCGTAGCTCAAGAACAGTTGGAAGGGCTTTGTGCCCAGATCGCCACCCAGTGACTCGGGAGAAGTCACGATGATTGTGTTGGGGGCTTGTTGGGCAGCGGATACCCCCATAGCAATTTTTTGGGGCTTAAAGCCTGAGTTTTGGTCAATGTAATGTAAAGAACCCGCGAAATGTGGGCGTGGAGTGCGAGAGTCTAGGGTTGTCCCCCCTAAAATAATCTAATTTAATGTGTAGTGTGTCGTCCTACCCATGGTTCGCAGACCATGGGATTGTATAAATAGAGCGAGGCTCGTGTAAAGACAATTCGGAGTGTTTTGCCAAGAAGATATATGCGAAGGCATGGTTAGAGGATAGAAGTGGATCTGAAGTGTATTGGGTCATAGTAGTAGGTAGAGGCTCTGCAGCTGAGGTGCAGAGGCCTAGTAGAGTCCGCAGCTGAGTGCACGGACCCCTGTAGCTGAGTGCGCAGGGCAGAGTCAGGTCTGTATTGAACTGAACTTGGAAAGGATCATTAATAAAGCTAAGTTGATTCAGTATATTGTGCATCTGTTTCGAAGTTCTATATTTTGAGGTTCGGTGTTAACGTATCTGTTTATCTATATGTGCGCACTTGTATGTATGTTTATGTATGAAAACTTTCTAAGTAATTAACAAATAGAACCAAAGTAAGGAAGACTTGGGTAATTAATACTGGTCGCACTGTGGCTAGATCTGCGTAAAGGCAGTTCCACAGGACGCAAGGAGCTCACTAGGGCACGTAAGCTAGTAAGCGTGAAGGATGAATCACGTACCCATCTCCCATATTAGACATCCCCACGATGTGGAAACCTGGTTCAAGCACCCTCCCATACTACTTTGGGTGAGACCTCAGTCTGCGCTTCGCGAACTATTGCCGAAAGTGCTAGTAATATCGAGATTTGCTTGGCTAATCTCACTGTTGAACTTGGGTCAAGCCCCACATAGCCAACAATGCGTTTGAATGCACCCCAGTTATGTATGGAGTTTGGTGGAAGGTTGTGATACCATGTAGTTGCGCGACCTTCCAAGTTACATGGAAACAATCTACATGCTACGTCGTCATACCGTGCCTCAAGGGTCTATAGCTGCAGGTAGATTTTGTCCAAATGGTCTTCTGCCTTCACCGTGCTATCAGGGTTGAACATGATTTTCATTCTCTCTGCTCTCTTTGGCATCTTGTACAAGACACCCAGGAGAGCCAATGGTCCCTGAGTCATCCATTCCAGATTTTGGTCAGCCAACTCTTCTTCTTCTTCTTCCTCCTCCTCTCCTTCAGAATCTGATGGTTCCGTCTCTAAGTCTGCTAGTCAGTCTCCGCCTCTGCCTCCTCCACTGCCTTCCCCTCCACCTCCTATACCGGAGACTGATCCCAAGATCACAAGGGTGTCTTGTTCCCCTTGTCGGAAGACTAGAGGTTCCTGTCCATCTTCAATAGCTTCTTCCAGACCTTCAAGTGAGGAAAGAACTGCTTCTTCCACTGATGATACAACAACCCCTCTGGGAGTGGCTTTTGGCTTCCTAGATACATATGGAAGATTTTGTATGCCTGGGATTAGTCTGACTGCTTTCGTGAGATGGAGAGTGATGGGATGGATGGAGCGAAGTTGATGATATGGAATTTCGTGTTCAGTTCTGGGAGGTGAGAAGTAACCAGCTGCAGAGTCATGTGTAGGTGAGAGGGAGTGTGAGTTACTACCTTGACCAGATGGTTGATGAGTGAGCATGAGAGGATGTTCAGCCATATACAACTGGCTACCCTCCTTCTAGTGCCAAAAATGTTGATGGTGTTGGACCCACCAACATTTAGGGGATCAACCCAGTATGAAGTCCCAACTATACCTTACACCATTTGGTGTGGGAGTCCCATCCGGTATGATGACCCGATTGCCATTATCTTAAAGATTTGCCTCAACTCTAATTGTCAGCATAGGAGAGTGGTCTACTTTATCTTCGAGAAGTGAGGTTCATGTGCCTGGTGATTGTTAGTGTTACTTGTGTCAATGATTCTTTCACTGTAGAGGGAGAGGGTGGGAGTGAGTCCCAAATCAGTTTGGAGGAAGCCCCAACTCTGTTAGGAACACACAACATAATAGGATGTGCACAACTTCTAGAATTAAAGTCGACATGGATGTGGCAGTCACAACACACAAGGGAAGATAACACGTACAACACTTAGCGGATGAGTCCGTGTGAGTGAAACAGTTGCTATAGCAAGTATTATGTGAAAGGTATGTCTGATGTTCAGAGAGGTAACCAACATGGGCAAGACAACATTAACATCATATACAACACATGTTCATTAATAGATATGTATTACAAAAAATGAATGAGGTCAAGTATTAAACACAAGTTAAAGAAACATGCATTACAAGTGTTCAAGATTAGTCTTACAACAGTTACAATACATGTGTGAAAACGTGTTGGACTATTAGCAGGCTTCTGAATTAAGCAAAAGTTCCAAGACACATCGCTACGCCATACATCACTAACCCCATGGACGGGGCGTTGCAGCCACTACTTACTCCTCAAAGAAAATATTATAGACTCTCAAGGCTATGTCGGAGGAAATGAGGTGAAAATTCCTTTACATGTAGAAATGAGGGGGTATTTATAGCTAAGGGTGAAACTAAACCTTGTGGTTGTTCAACTACCCTCATGATTGTTTGACTTCCATGACTTTTCGACTTTACATTACTCTTCATACAATAAGTGGGTCTCTTGGACTTCCACATTACATTACATTGATTGACAGTGTGGCCCACAGTAGAGATGTGGATGACATGACTCATGACATGACTCGACATGAAAGTGCTGGTATGTTCATGCTGCTATTGGTGTGCATGTTAAGCTGCAGTGTTGTTGGGTGATGGATGTCCTCATGGTGTGTCCCAGCTTCACCTCTGCATGGAAAAGTGCGTAGAGTCTTCGATGGCCATTGGTTCTCTTGATGTTGCATTTACAAATTGCTCCTTGCTTGTATGTTAGTAAGATTGACAGTTTCATATATTCATGAAAGGTGCATGTCTGTCCGCCCATCCTTTCGTGAGAACATCTTTCATGTTTTCTCGTTTGTCTGTCCATGAACACAACTTTGCATGATCATCCGTTCGCAATCATGTCTCTTTTCTTGCATCGTTTTTCCATCTTTTGGTGAACCTGTCCTTCTGCTTGTGCTCCCTTCGTTCATCCCATCCGTCATCGCGCTATGTTCATTTGTGTACCTGTATCTGCAGTCACTCATGATGAGATGACATCAAATCCAGAAACATCCTAGTCTACCATGATGCATGATCATTTCGGATGTAGGTGATTGGGAAAGGTAACAAGATTGTTAGGTGGGATGGAGGCTCCAGGCACTACTGATGAAAACTGCGCAAGAGTCATTGGATGATCAAGATGGGCAATCCGAATTGATAATGACTGTCCACGGGGTCTAGCTCAACTAGAGGAAACAAATGCGTAGTTTTTGGGAGGAACAATCTGCGTTGCGGGAAAGTTGCGCAGGAAAAATATGCACAATTTCTGGAACGAGCGGGCAGTGGGAGCTTGGCAACAAAAACTATGCAATTCCTGGAGGGAACTGACAGCTAGCTTCCTGACACTGGCAGCAAAACTTCACAATTCCTGAGGGGAACTGACAGTCAACTGCTGGGTCACTAGCAGTAAAAATTGTGCAATTCCTGAGGGGAACTAGAAGACACCTGCTAGAGCTCACCAGCCAAAACTGTGCAATTCCTGAGGGGAACTGTCAGTCAGATGTCGGGAGCTACTGGTAGGAAAAACTGCACTGATGCTGGGAGGATGGCCTGCTAATCACCTCTGCACAGTTTTTGAGGTGAGTGGGTTGTTGGGTAGCAGAGGACTTGCTCATAAAAACTGCGCAATTTTCTTGGTTAGCATTCGGTCGACTGTCAGGAGGTCTGGCTGGAAAAACTATGCAATTTTCTGAGGGAGACAGGGATGAGCACTGGGTGTATGTCCAATCTATCTGCACAATTTTCGTAGTCAATGGAGTGGGCATGGTCTGCAGCATCTGTGCAATTTTTGAGGGGAGTCAGTCCCGGGGTGGCTAACAAGTCAAACTCTCTGATTTTCCAGCATGAAGGATGATTGATTTTCTTGCGAGCAGCGCCACTTGAAATGGCTTGCTTGGTGCTTCTACACTGTTCTGGGTGACAGTCGATCGAGTCAATGGTGAGGCGATGGTCTGACTGTTAGAGTGGAGTTCGGTCATCACAACTTTAGCAAAATGAATAAGTGTGTGAACGAGTGAAAGATGCATATGTGATCCTACAAAAACACACTTACATGACTCGACAACGAGACGACTAAAATCATCCAGACACAGATGCTCAACATGACTGACCAACGGTGTGAGCGACAAGCACGACAGTTGTGATTGATCATTGATCGACCGTGACGACACTTGTGCGATAGTGTATGTGACTCTCTGTGTGAGTGTAACAGATGTTTTCATAGTGAACACAACATGTACACATGAAGCGAATACCTTGAGCATGACCATAGCATGGTCGCAAGCATGACATTGACATCAACATGAAAAATCTTGGGTGAAATGATCAAGCAAAGTGGGTGCAAATATTCACACGAGCTCATAGAGTGAACCCGAGTGTGTGCAATCATCAAGTGAAGATCTCAAGGGAGGCTCTGGAATTAGATGCAGGCAAAAATTTTGGAGGGTGGTTATAGCCACTACAACACATCTATTTGATGTTTGAGTGTTTGATTTTGTCATCTAGTTGATTTATTTAACATGGTATGTTTGCAAGTTGGTTGAATGTTTGATGAATTGCATAATATGACTATGTGTTTGTAAGATTTCTCAAAGGAATGGTCTTGTTTTAAGATGGTTTTACTCACACATATGTGTTGAGATAGTTGATATGTACCTGACTATAAGTAGGTGACAATTGTATAATTATGTCTAATGTCTATGAGTTGACTATGGATTATCATGATTGCTAGTCTTGGTAAAGGTTGATTCAAATTAGTAGATATGTTGTCTTGATCTTTGGAACATGTGGCTAACATGTGTGCTCAAGTATAAGATAGAGTGATTGGCACAAAAAGGTAAGATAATTGGTATAATGTTACATTTATTTATGCACTGATAGTTATGTGTTATGGAAGTATGATACAAAAAATTGCATGGCAAAGAAATTTCCATGGAATCTTGAAGAAGGCTCAGGTTAAGATTTCCCTTGGAAGCACTGGGAACCCATGGGGATTGAGTTATGGTGTCTGTTGAGAGTCTTGTGCTTTTGGTACCTTGTCATTTTCTTGTGCTTTGTTTGCAGTTATGTTATGTATAGTGCATGATCATGACACTCTGTTTGTGGTGTCATATTGTTATTGGTTTTCATGATTTTCTTCTAGTTTTTTTCTTGTTCTTTCCTTTTATGTTTGAGGGTCTTGGGAATTGGTTGGGAAAGAAGAAAGTTAATGGAACTCTAGGAGAGTTATGTGGAACCCAACAGGTAATGTAAGACTTGGATGAAGTGGGTGCATGTATTAGGGTAGTTGAAGGCAAGAATATGATAGACGATTGAGTTGGTTGGGTCCATTGGGATAAATGAAAGATGGCAGAATAGTCATGAGAAAGGTAATAGGAAAGGTAAAGTAAATGGACTTGAGGTGTCAGATGCCTTGACTATGTTGGGAATGGTTTTTCTCAATGTTGCGCATGTTGTGCATGTATAAAGGGAATTCTCTTAACCTTGACCTTATGGTATCTAGTAATTATGTAATGATCATGTTTATGATAATGTTTATACATATGAATGTATATGTGTATGTATGTATGTTGTTATTTGACAGGGTCATTAGGAATCATTCTTGTGGAGGAAAGATTTCTTATGAAGTGAATGGCATGAAAAGATTCCTGGTTCTTGAGGAATCAAGTGGGAAGAGTAGCCTGATAGATCTCTGAGGTCAGTATCATGTGGATATGAATTGATATTATGTGATTCTACTATGTCTATGTTTATGTCTGGGACAAGATAATGATAAGAGATACATCAGTGGAATGAAAATAGTGTGATATACGACATGCTAGGATATGTAGGTTTTAACCTCGTATAGAAATTACCTGCATACAAATTCTAAAACATAGAAAATAAACAATACGAGAGCATAACACATAAAACATATATACACAGAGATTTTCCCCTGGATCCCAAAACCAGGACTACCAGCTTGATTTTTTCATTATTTTCCTTTCAATGTTACAATACATATTTATACATGTCAAAGCATCCAATACCATGGGCCGAAAACCATCACATCCAAAAGCATGGACCGAAAACCATCACGTCCAAAACTATGTTCGAAAATCATGCAAAAAACCATAGGTAGGTCTGCCCAACCTAATATAGGGTCTAAAAACAAAATTTTCTAGGGCGCTACCCTGAACCCCATAGAGTGGGGTTACCTACACCCCCCAAAACCCCTGTGACACCACCCCCCCGCTATGCAATCAGCGCAACGAAGGGGGGGCTCCACCCCCCTTCTAACCCCCCAGTTAACTACATGGACTAGTCGTGGAAAGAATATAACACAACCCAATAGGATAAGCATGGATGGCAGAGAGACACTAGAAGTAAGGCTACTTAGTAGAGGTAGTGTGGTCTTGGATGTGAAGTGATATTGTTGTGTATATGTTATGCATATTTTATATTCAGTGATTGTACCTATGGTGTTGTGTGCATATTGCATATGCAGTGATAGGTATAGATGGTGTTATGTAGATGTTGAATATGAAGTGTTGTGTACATATCATATTGTGCACATGATGGATATGTGGCGTAGTGTGCATATGTTGTTGTGCGCATGTTGGATATGCAGTGTTGTGTACATATGCTACTATGTGCATGTTTTTTATGCAGCGACATGTACATATGTTGTTGTGTGCATGTTGTACAAGTGGTACTATGTACATATGGTGTTGTGTGCATGATTCTACATGTGGTATTGTGTCCATGTGGTGTTGTGTACATGTTTTACATATGGCGTTATGTGTAGTGGGTGTTGTGTACACGTTGTTCATGTGATATTGTGTACATGTGGTGTCGTGTACATGTCGTGCATGGGGTACTGTGTACATGTGGTATTGTGTACACATTGTACAGGTGGTGCAGTGTACATGTGGCATTATATATGTGTTGTGAAGGTGGTGTCATGTACATGTGATGTTGTGCACATGTTGTGCAGGTGGTGTTGTGTATAGGTGGTATTATGTACATGTTGTACATATGGTACTAGTGTACATGTGCTAATGTGCACATGTCGTACATTTTGTGTTGTCGACATGCGATATTATGTTTGTGCATTGTTTAGTTGTGATATCGTGACATATGAATTCATTGTGTTGTACTATGTGTACATGTTTGTGTTGTAGTGTACACCAAATATAGGAGTATGTATTGTTTTGTGTTGTACACTAGGTGTAGGTGTATATGTTGTATATCAAGTATAGGTACATTGTGTGGTGTTGCATATCATGACTAGTTGTATGCATGTGATGTCCACTATGTGTACGTGTACATGGTTGAGTAGAAGGCACTGGGTGTTTGTCGTGTGTGGAAACTAATCTGGTGTGCATACAAAATAAGGACAAAGGTAGAAGCTAAGGATTAATTAAAGGATAAGTATCAATATTTTATTTTAGTTTTATTATGCATTTGATTTATGATTCTAGTCATGATGATTACACGTGATCTATGATTTTGGTTTATGATGGTTACATGTGATTTATGATTTTGATCTATGATGGTTTTGTTTTGAGCTAACCTGATGTGATATGTTTATACATGATGATTTGGTCAAAGACACTAGTTTGACTTGTTGTGAAAAGAAGTAAATGGGATTACTAGTGTAACTTATTGGCGATATACCAATGAGGTATTATGTGAATTTATTTCAATGTATTTTCAATCTAATGGAAATAATGTGCTTGGTACAGGAAAGCATAGAAATCCCTAGACTAGGTGGTTGGAACTTACTGCAAGCATTAACAGAAACGACAAAAGGATTGGAATAGGTAACGGTATGCTGGTAAAGCATTCAGGAGTAAGGCCATTGTGGGACACTAGTACCCAATAGTATCCATTGATTTCCCTGAGCATGTTACAACCGGTATGATGGTTTTAAGATAGGGATATGCCTTGGTTTTTGGACCTTCCAATGCAAGGAAACCTTGCCAAGTGATGGACTGCCTAGGATCGGGGTTCTAGTGGAATGTGTAAGGTGTGTGACTGCATATAAGGGGATGACCGAATTTTCTGAGGGACTGTGTAGTAGAGAAGGGAAGGTCGGGGATATATTTGTTTTGGTCATTAGCATTGCCAGATGGAATCAAAGGCAGATTAGGAATGTGTCATGGAACAATGAGTCAATAGCTATTCATTGAGAGGAAAAGTGTTGCATGATTATAACGCTGGAAATTGGATGCAGATTTGAACTTGTAGTGTATTCTGGACTTCCTGGGAAGGAGGTGAATCATGGTACTACTTTTGAGGGTGGAGGTGTGAGCCTATAGATTCCCTTGTTGATTGATACGAGCATCATATCCTTTTATTTTCTAGATGGGAAAATGTGCATATGTGTATATTATTGTAAATATTGTATCAAGATAGATTTATACAAATCCATAGACAGCATGGTTATTTTCTCGTTGAAGAAAATGTCCATAAGTATATGTGGTTATTGTAAATATCGTAATGAGCTATGTTATAAAGCTCCAATAAGCAATATGCTTTTCATGTTTTCAGCAGTGGTCATTGTAAATATTGCAACGAGATGTATTATAAATCTCCATGGGAAGTATGTTTTGTTTTTAGTGATCTTGTTGGTTATAGTTGACATTGAACATCGAGGATAGTGTTCCCCCAAGGGGAATGGTTATGTAATAACCATGGTTAAAAATTCATGTAAAATTATATATAAGACCATGGTCATGGGACACATATTCCAAGCTGAATGGTGGGAAAAAACATCCTAGTGGGGTGTCACTTCGGTTTGTTATGGCTAAGGAAATTGGCAAAGGAAATGGAAAAGTCTTTCAAAAGGCATGAGGCATTTATTTGCATTTTATTTATGAAAATAAAGGAAATTAGGAGTAAAGGAAGCTGAAAGTTCACAAGTTGCATGTGAGGAGGAAAATGAAGGAAAATAATTGAAGAAAATAGAGGCTTTATTTACAAAAAGGCTTCTAAGGACTAGTTGGCAAGCTTTTGCTCAAATTTTGGTCAGCATAAGCTTTTGCGTAAGGTTTGATCAGTGTAGCTTTTTTTTTAAGTTAAGTTTTGGAGCTATCATTGTATTTACTCTCTCTCTCTCTCACTCTTGGACACTTAGAGTTTTCTTGGAGCACTCTTGGAGAGTTTGTCATACTTGGATGATTGGAGCACGAAGGCAAGGAAGAGTAGGAAAGTGCAAGAGGACATCAGGATCAGCAACTACAGGGGGTTTTTCTTGCAGGTACTGAGTGGCATGTATGTTTTCCTCAAAAATATTGGCATGCATGTCATATGCATGTGATTTATTGGTCATTATTTTTCATTGGCATGGAGGATTTCCTAGATTGACAATGGATTTTCCTATACTTTCCATTTCTAGGATAGTCATGGTGTTGTGGGTTCATTTCTTTGTTTTTCTAGCTAGTTCTCATGTTTCCTTTAGCTTGGGTTGAGTTACTAGTTCCTGGAAGCCTTGGTTGGACAAACACTCTGGAAGCCCTGTAACAGCTTAGGTTGAGTTACTAGTCCTAGAAGCCTTGGTTAGAAAAACACTCTGGAATCCCTTGGTGGGTTGAGTTACTAGTCCTGGAAGCCCTAGTTCTGGAAGTCCGGCAACAGCTGTGGGTTGAGTTACTAGTCCTGGAAGCCTTGGTTGGAACATTGATGCTTTGGAGCCCTGGAAGGCTTGGGTAGAGACCAATCTGGTGATGGTTTGTGATGTCCAACTATGAGGTGGAATCATTGTTTGATGGGTTGAGGTGGTTTGGCCTCTAGAAGCCCTAATTCAGTTTTTATGGATTTTATATGAGATCCCACATTCATGCTTGGAATATGGAATGGGGGTGATTGGATGAAAGAAATATTTGGCTCAGCTAATATACGGTCGAGTGGTTCATGGAAGTCTCAAACCTCGTTGGTTGTTGCATTCATTAATATGAGGTTATTTCTCCTTGTTAATTCATGAGTATTGTACTAGTTTATATGTGTATTACATGGTTGTTGTTTCCTTGGTATTTCTGTTGTTAATATGTTGGTTATGAGTATGTATTATGACAGTGGTGATGTATGGATCTCATTATGTTTTTACTTGTAAATGAATGAACAATGTATCTATGGCCTAACAGATGAAATTGCAGCTAATGTGTTGAGGCATCAATGCTTCTTAGCGATTCTCAGATAAGTATGATAACCCTTGCTCAGTTTTTCTCTTAAGACCTATATATTTCATGTTCGTGACATGTTTGACAAAATTCTTGACATGGCTAGTAGGGGTCTAGTCTAGTCCTTGATGTTTTTGCAAATGTATCTTAGTTTCGCTGTGAAATTTCATTTCTGAACCTATCATTGAGTTATGGGAAATGACCTAGGCTCTGGGCCTAAAAAGTGGCACAAATCGTGGAGTCGCAGGGACAACATTAGGGAAAAAAGTCCCCGGAAGCTCCCTTTCCCTTGTTGTGGGACCTTCTAGAGCCTCGCAGACGCACCCTTATCCATATCAAGGGAGTGCCCAACAGTTTGATGTACTAAAACTTGAGTTGGTCTCACGAGCTAGTTACCTAAGTGGTTGGGATGGCTCCTGGGAGTTCTCTTGTAGATGTGGGAGGTCTATGTGGTGTTTTTCCGTCGATTCCACTTCCTTAAGGTGACTTAGGAGGTTGAATCCCATCATAGTGGCCTCTCGTCAAATTTTTACCTTGGTTTGTTGATTACTTGAGTAGATGTGGGATGAAGGTGTTACATTTCCTTTGCTATGATAATGTGAAATATGGACAAGTGAGAATGCCTTTGTTATCTTTATGTATTTTACCTTACACATGTGAGTTATGGACGGAAAAAGATGTGCCATAACCATACATATGTAAAAATAAATAGACGTGTTTTTGGTAATTACGTAGCTTAAATTAATGCACGTGTAGTGTTGTTAAAAGCGGCAGGCATGTATCGATACTTTGTTACAATTTATTTATGCACATGAAAAGATATTTGAAACATCACTAGTACAGATTATTTATTGATTAATATTTTATCTAATCATGATATCAAAGTTTGTTGATGGTAAAAATGGCAAGGACATATAGTGACTTATGCAAAGGATAGATTATGTTTCACATTATGGCATGCAAAGAACCTGTGGTCTAGGTATATTGAAGGAATGTCAACTGCATGATAATCCACTTATGGGGATAACCAATCCAAAAAGACATATTTGAGGATTTATGGGTAAATGATTTCATGATTGATGTAATAGCTTATAGTTAGTTATGTTGTATTTAAATTATATTTATCTGTAAGATTTTATGAAAGTGGACAAGGGATGGACTCCCTTACAACCATTCAGTGAGCGGTGAACACCCTCACAAGCGTTTAATAAAATTAAATGTTTGTTGGTTTTCACCCTGTGGAGTTTCTAGAGTATATCAATGTTCAATGATGTGATTTCCTATTGTGTCATTCAAATGATGTTGCTTCCTTTTATAATGTTGAATTTTACATTATTAAATATGTAAATAGTGGTCCTAGTTAAAAGAATCTAGATGATGGAATAATATTACAATAGGAAGTTCATGTTAATATACTACAACAATGATTGTTATGTTATGTAACATACTATTCAATTCTTAAATTTTACTCTATGTAATGATGATGATTTTATATAATGGCCAATTAAGGGCATGAAATAAGTGATTTGGATTTTTACATGCTAATAAATTCTAAGAAAATTATTTAATCCTATGTATTTTTACACCAGGTTACCGGGGATGTTACACCGATCCTGGGCCTTTCCCAAAACTATTTGAATACCTTGGTATTAGGGTGAATAGTAGCATCTCGATCATTGGTTTTGCGTATAATAGTCCCCCAAATTTAATATCTATGCAAAATAAAAAGGCTTATGAATACCATATACCCAAAAAACATAACACCATGTTCATATGGTTTTTTCTTTAATTAATCAGTGTAATTGAGAAAAAGAAAAAACATAACTATTTTTAAAATGAATTTTAAATCACCCATCTAATAACTATTGATAATTTTAAAAAATTTAAATTTAAATAGTAACACAACAAATTACATAAATAACCATAGATATAGATACACAGTGGAAATAATACTTCATTTCATTAATGTAAAATACTGAAATATGCTTACAAACAGGAATGGAAATAAACCATCTAGGGCGATGGTAGCTTATCTCTGAGAATAGATGTGGCGGCTACATGCCTCTGAACTGTGTTACAATGAGGCTTGAAGGCCTATTTATTGTTGAGAAACAATGGAAAACCCTAGACATCCAAAAACCTAACCCTAGAAGATGAAGCACCAAACTGTGGGCCCCGTTTTGGGTAAATTGGTACATCAACTTCCCGGGGTCGTAACTTTAGCACCTGATCTCCGTTAGATGCATACAATAGCTCGTTAGAAATATCTATTCGAGAACTATAATTTTTGAAAGTGAAACATTAGTCCAGGGACCCATGTTGCTCCTAGATTTCCCAAAAAACGTCGTTTAGGGCCTCAAAATGGCTTAGGAAGTTGAGGACCCAAAAAACTGCTAAAAATAGTAAAATGTGCTACAATTAAGGAAACTGAAAAGTTCAAAGAGACAGTTGTGGGGGTCCAAGTGGGATAGGTGGGTGGCCACCAACATCCACCTGGATCATTCCTACCCCCCTAGGAAGCAATGGTCCCCATTGCGTTGAATTCCTCCATCTGCTGAACTTGGTCCCTGGTGAGCTGTTCTGCAATCTTTGATGTGTCCAGTAATGGTGGGAAGCATGGTCGATGACGGTCTGCATTGAACACTTGGCGCAGGTGAAGGAATGAGGGAATTTTGTGCTCCAAAGCATTGTTTCACACAGCCTTGGTAATGGTGTAAGGACCATGTCGGAGTGGTCTGAGCTTCTAATGGGTTCTGGTAAGGCATTCCTTATGCCGATGCAACCATACTTTTTTGCCCACCTAAAACGTGTGTAGTACCCCTGTGGTGAGGAGAAGTTTTTCCTATGTTCTGTCATGACCGTATCTCTTTGTCGTTGCTACTACGTGGAGGAAGCCTTCGCAGGGGTCATGGATGTGGCAACGATCTTCCCCTTACTTTGGGAGCGAACTAGATAGAAAATAAATTTCCTAGTCTGTGAGATGAGCTTGCTGCCTTTCTTAGCAGTGATCAAAGAGGTGCTGGTAGGTGGGGCTTCCTCTGGTATGTTGTATAATGAATTACCCAAAGAAATAATAACAGTGCGAAGCCTTGACTCATACACAGCATGTCGCCTCCACAAGTATGGTTGGCCTAATAGTACATCACAAACATCCAAAGGTGTAACATCACACAAGACCTCATCTGTGAAGGGTTTGATGCTATAAGGAAGGCGACATTGTTGGCAAACTCAGAGATCTCGTCCTTGGTGAAGCCAGCCGATACTATATGGTTGTGGGTGTGGTGTAGTCAGTAGGCCCAACCGCTTCATGACCTCTACTGAAATGAGGTTCTTTTGGCTCCCACTGTCAACAATGAATTGCAACGGCGAACCCTTCACCCACATCTGTGAGTGGAAAAGACGCTCCCCCTCCTCTGGATCTTCGGGCTGATTCTTCTAGATCTTGGCAGTGGCAATAGTGGCGATGGGCTCTACATCAATGATCTACTTCCCATTTCCATTCCCCTTGTTGGGTTTTGACTCTGGGTCGAAACATGCATTTGATTCTAAAGCCTTCAACTCAGCCACTAGCAACTACTTGGTCCGACACTCACTTGTGTTGTGAGTGGGGCTCTTATGGAGCTCACACCACTTTCCTATGTCCCTCTTCGATTTCGTGGTGTTGTTATTTTCTTGCGGCTTCGACATGTTGTCTTGGTTCACCCTGCCTTAGCTTTGTCCTTTAGTCTTCGGATTTGCAAATCCAAAGTACCGCTTCTTCTGTTTGAACTTCTGCTCAATTTTGACAGTGTATCGGTATGCAGTGCCGAGAGAGGAGATGTTTAGGAACTCCATCTCTCCTTAGATGTACCTGTGTAGGCAGTCGTGGTATTTGAGTACCAAAAGTAGCTCAAAATCCTTGATACCCAACTGTATGTGAAGGGTATGAAAAATGTTTGTGAACTCTCGCACATCTTAGTCCCTTCCCTACCGCAGCATGGTCCACTTTATGTATTTTTCCTCATAGCTTTTGAAAGGGTAGTACTACTCCTTGATGGCATCCCAACGGGAATCCCAAGTGGGTATGGCTAAAAATAGTGAGCCCGTACATCCATCCTTCTACTCGCAGTAGGTTTCCCACCAGTCCTTGACGTGGGGGGCTGCTTTGAGAAGAGCGAAAATAATCTTTTCCCGACTGGAAAATCATGAACAGAAAAATACCCTTGTAGCAAATTTAACCATTTATTGACGGCGTCTATGTCTATTTGACCCTTGAATATGGGGATTTCAAAATTAACTTGTACCTTAAATGGTGTGGCGTTTCCAGAGTAGCTGTTGGAAGTCGATGCATCGCCTTTGGGTAGCCGTTGAAGGAAATGCGCAAATTTATCCATCATCACGTTCCTTTGTCGCTCGAGGGCTTCTTCGAGCAATATTTTGATAGGATCTCCTTCCCTCTCATCTTTATTTTCATCCACCATGGGAGGCCGTCAAGATTTGTGAGGCTGGTCTTGCAAAGGTTCAACCAATTCAAGCCCTAACTCCTTATATCCCGACCTCATTGGGGACATGAAAAGAAAAACAAAGAAAAAAGCATACCACTCTGATACCATTGATCTGGATTCAAATGGGAATGCAAAAAATTACATAAATAACCATAAATATAGATATGCAGTGGAAATAATATTTCATTTCATTAATGTAAAATACTAAAATATGCTTACAAAGAAAAATGGAAATAAATTAGCTAAGGCGATGGTAGCTTATCTATAAGAAGAGATGTGGCGGCTACATGCCTCTGAACTGTGTTACAATGAGGCTCAAAATCCTATTTATTGTTGAGAAACAATGGAAAACCCTAAAAATCCAAAAACCTAACCCTAGAAGATGAAGCGCCAAATTGTGGGCCCCATTTTGGGTAAACTGGTACATCAACTTCCCAGGGTCGTAACTTTGGCACCCTATCTCTGTTTGACGCATACAGTAGCTTGTTAGAAAGACCTATCTGAGAACTATAACCTTGGGAAGAGAAACATGGGTCCGTGGACCCATATTACTCCCATATTTCCCAAAAAACATCGTTTAGGGCCTCAAAATGGCTCCGGAAGTTCAGGACCTGTTGCACAAAAAATTGTCACCTTCGCATTCTGCAATCTGTATGAGTCCATTACCACTCATACTTTCCTCCTTTGAAAGTCTTAAGCCTCAGTTCTTCATATCAAGCCTTGAAAATAAGAGAAAGTCCTCAAAAGTTTCTAAAACTCTGGTTCCGCACTTTCTCTTAGCATTACCTGCAGTCCCACACTTGAAGCTCATCTCCCCTACGCACCTGACCACTCTGTCTCTATGTTATGGGTTCAGACCCCTATAAAAGTTAAAAAGGTGCAAGTATATTCTTAAAAACTCACTTTGAGTCATTTCTAGAAGCTTCTCAAAGGAATCTTGAGGTGGCAAGTTCGCTCCCTTAAGGTTCATGCATCCCATACCTTAAGAAGCTAACCCCTTGATGTGAGGAGCTTATCCCTTTGAAGGAGGACTCTATCCCTTCATAGGTGGACTTCTAACCTCCTTCCTATGCACTATAAAATGAAGCATTGGGCTGGTTAGTTGGTAGGTTGAAAGCTGAATATTTTTGAGGTGAAATGCTGCTGGAACTTAGTCTTCCTAATTGAGCTTTTATGAGGATAGATTACATACCTCTTTGATCTCATTTGGAAGAGCGTAAGGCTTGTCAAAGTAAAGGAGATTCATGTTTCGGACCCTAGGAAGAACTTGTTCAACAGCAAGGCTGAAAAGGTTGTAAGTTTCTTCTACTTCAAAGTTAATACAAATAAGTTTGTTTTTCTCAATAAGCTGTGTTTTATGGTTTATTTTATGGATTCCTTGATCACCATAATGAACATGATTTATGATATTAGATATGCAGGTGTTATTTGATGTTTTCTTCTTTGTGATTGTAGGTTCTCAAAAGAAAACTCGTTCGGACGGTTGAAGGATGGCTTCTACAAACTAGCGTTGGACTTAAGGTAGGGTCTAAACACCTCTATAGTTTTTATTTATGAATCGCATATGTTTAGAGAAAGATATATTTATTTGTCTGCTTGTTGCTAGATATATTTTGATACTAGGGAGATCGGCCTTGTCCACAAGATCGATTTATCCAGCAAACAAATTGGCGACGTGAAGAGACTTGTGCAAGTCTATTTCATTAAGTAGGTTGTCGAGGTAACTGTTCCAACCACCCTTTCTGTATTAAAATTCTACGATGTTGGATTTCATCACCAACTAGTGTTTTTAGTATGGGAAGTTATTGTTTATGTGTGGCTTGAACTCTTAGATTTTTTAGGTGTGTGTTTCAATTGTTTGTTTCTTTAGAGACTTTAAGTGGTTTTATTGAAATTTTTCTTTGTTTGCGTGTGAATAATTAAATATTTAGTCGTGGCTGAATTACCGAGACAATCTCGTAGAATCCAAGGGCAACCTCCTGAGTATACACCAAGCCAGCTTGAAGGGCTACAAGCTCTTGTATCACCTAGTGATAATAGAGTTGGGTCACCAGAAGCTGGAGAGTCATATTTAATTGTTCATACTGATTATCAAGTACAAACAACAGATTATATTTCTGAACCAATTTCATTTTCTGAAGTTACTGGTAGTATTTCTCCTACCAGTGAATTAGCTAAAGAGCCTAAAATTTTTGAGCCTGAAACTGAACCTGCTATTACTCCATCTTCAGGATTTTCTTCTCCAACTTCTAGTGGTCCTGGTTCACCCAGGGTAGGAAATATCATTACCCAAAATCTTCCTTCTGGCCTCATTTCTATTGAAGAACTTGTTAGTCCGGACGAAGATATAATTCTTCCCGAAAATCAACCAACTTTAGAGCTTAGGGAGCATGAATCAATATTCTACAGTCCTTTTAGGAGTGGCATTTGGTATGTATCATTGACAAATTTTTTAGAAAACCCAGGTCTTAGTTTTTCACCACCTTGAATTCCTTTTCATCCAACACCCAAAGGTTATTATCCTCCGTTGAATATGTCGAGACAGTCATCTATGTTTTCCCAAACACTGGAAACATTTTTATATGGCAGTCCTTCTGTTCCTTTGAGGTACCAGTCACTCACTAGTACCTTTTCAGGAGCATCTCCTCAACCAATCGAACATGAGCTATCAACTGGTAATAATGGAACTCAAGCATTGAGCGTAGAAGAAATCCTTATGATGTCTGGTAGTATTCCAAATCCTCAACCTCAAGGTAGTCAGTTACCGCCTAGGGGGCAACCTCAAGGTAGTTAGTTACCACCTGGGGGGCAACCTTAAGGTAGTCTATTATCGCCTGAGGGGCAACCTCAAGATATTCAACTACCACCTAGGGGGAAACCTCAAGGACAGTACATATCGTTAGGACAGTACATACCTCAAGGTCAACCCCAGACTTAGTACATACCTCAAGGTCAACCTCAGTATCAATATATACCTCAAGGTCAACCCTAGTTTCAGTATGCGCCTCAAGGTTATCAACCTCAAGGTCAGTACCCAACTCAGGGTTTCCAACCACCTTTTGGTCAACCATTTGTACAAGGAGTTGAAATGTACTGCTTAATTATCAGCCCTACATTCAACCCAGTTATGGTCCTCCATATGCACAACCTTTTATGGGTCCATACCCCAGAATGAATATGGTGTGGGATCCATCTCAAACTCAACAGACTATGCAACCTAATGTGCAGTTATCAAGTCAACCTAGACAACCTTTGGTTTTTGGTCCAACCTAGCAACCTGTCCAGCCTACTGTTCAAACCTCTGCACCTGGTTTAGTTCAGCAGCTTGGGCCTAGTTCGCCTCGAACTCCCCCTCAAACTACTGCTACAACTACTGCAGCGTCTGTTCAACCTACCACACCTGTTTTTGGAGTATCAGTAGCTCTGGTTTCTACTATTCCTGCATCAGTGCAAACTCCTCAAGCCTCTTTACCACAATCAGGACCTACAGTTCAGACTTCATTCCAGATGCCTGCATGACAAGCTAGTCTAAGTACGGTTGTCACAAGTCAACCGCAATTTACTTATCAACCGTACCAGGGATAGTATCAATTCGGTCCTACTATACAAAATCCAGTTTATCAGTATCAACTGTACCCTGGCTATACTTATCAACAGCCTCAACAACCCCAATTTGGTCCAGTTAATCCTGGTTTTCCAAGAGGTTATAATATTCCTAACGCAAATCCAATTCCAGGTTATCCTGGATATCCTCCTCCTGGGGCTGGTCTTGTTACCCAAGGTTTTCGCAACCCTAACCGTCAGATACCTTTTATTGCAACTTTGGATTTACCTGATTTGTCGCACATTACGAACGATTCGATTTACTATCTTCTGTATTGGCCGCCAACGCCTAATAAGTTGCCCAGTGATATCCCAAAGCTTGAGGGTAAGTCAGGAGAAGATCCGTCAAATCATGTGATGACTTATCATCTCTGGTGTGCATCTAATTCCGTTATTGATGATTCAATTCTCTTACGTCTTTTTCAACGAACTCTAATTGGTCTTGCTACCAAATGGTACATTGAGTTACCACGAGGCTCTTTTTATAATTTTAGTCAGTTAGCTACTTCTTTCTTAACTCATTTTCAGTTTCCTGTCAAATACGACAATGGCACGGAATTGTTAACTTCACTAAAACAATCCACGTCCACATATATTTCTGATCATATTCATGAATGGCGACGTAGAAGGCGTTTAGTGAAAGTTTTTATTCCGGATCAAATTTTAGCGGAATGGTTTGTTAAATCATTGTTACCTAAAATCACTGAAGATGTAGCTAAGGCAGGAGTTGTTACTGAAGAGCAAGTCATTGCTCAGGCTCAATACCTTGACCTTGTCTATATGCAGTCAGGTAATTTACATTTAAAAATCCTCGATCTTCCGAAACACAATCAAATAACTACACCTCCTTTAGGGTCTCATGCCGCTAATGGTATGATCGGTTCAGTTAGTACTAAAAGCAAGAAGAAATATTCAAAGAATTCTTCTCCTATTATAACTTTACCAGCTTCCCTGACAGGGGACTCTTCCGCTGAAATTCCTGCCGATATTCATGTCGTAGATTCATCTACGGCCAAATAAAAATCCAGTGGTAAAAAGAAGGGGAAGAAGAAAAACAAACAAAACTCAAAAGAGAAAACAGATAAAAATGAATCTACTGACGAGAAACGTAAACCTCGCTATCCTTGTCTCATTTGTGACGAGGATCATTTTACCAAAGACTGCCCACATCGAGCAGAGGTTTCGAAAATCGTCAAAGGTTCTCAAACGCCTGCTATCTTGAAGGATCCTTTTCCTAATCAAGATAGTAAGATGATCGGTTCTTCCTCAAATGCCTCAGAAGAACCCATTATGATGATGTCTCATGTCAGGATTGTGATGTGATCATAAGATTATGGTAGTAAAGATCCTATTGGTGGTAAAGAAGCAGAATCTTCTAATTCAAACCCATCAACTACAACTCGTCCTGGTTCTAATCCGCTACAGATCGAGAAACCTAACCCTCACTTAGTAATCAAACAGCCTGCTAAAGGTATAATTCAAAAATCAGCTTTCAATCCACATGCGAGAGCTGCTCAGAATTATAACATTGTTGAAGACTTAGCTATTTCTCCTTTAGCAATGTTAGCTTTGGAAGTGCTGCAATCATGCCTAGCATAGCGTAAATTACTATTGTCTGCTATAGGAGCTGTTGATATTCAGGATTCGAACCTAATAATCTTCGATTTAGAGAATAGTACACCCCACCTACCTCATCAAATGGCTTTCCAGATTCCAGTGTTAGTAAAAAACATACCTTTCTTTTGGATTGTGATTGATGAGGGAGCTTCTACGTGTATTATGTCGATCCAGTGTTGGATATTGCTTGGTTCTCCTACACTCAATCAATCTCCGATGATTCTAAAGGCTTTTGATGGCCAAGGGTTCCATCCTTTTGGTATTTTGCAGGATTTACCTATAGGGGTCGAAGGCAAAACTGTAAATCTAGATGTGGAAGTGGTTGATGCCCCTCTAGATTACAACCTTCTCTTGGGTCGCAGTTTGTCTTACGCTATGATTGCAATTGTTTCATTGGTCTTTCGGCTTATCAAGTTTCCTCATAATGGAAAGATCGTTACTATAGACCAGCTGACTTATTTCTCATCCGACCCAGCCTCTTCAGATAGTATTTAGCATGTCGGTAAAACAACTATCCCTTACAAGGATGTTGGGGTAGGTTTGATTAAAGATTCCGGTTTACTAGGAACTTTTTCTTTCCCTCCTCCCAACGTATCGCCTTCTATTACAACTATTCACATGATTTCATTGAACACTATTGCTTGTGATGATCCTTAGATCGTACCTTCTAATTCTGAGGTGGACTCATTTAATGGCGCGATGCCTTTGAGTCCCTTTGAAATTGCATATCAGGCTGTACAGTCGTTTTCTGACTCTTGTTCAATCGAAACTGATCCAATGAATGTGATTCATGGAGAATCACTTTCGATATCAACCTCAGCTTCAACAACATTTTCTGAGCTTGTTCATACTGATGAGAAGATTTGTGAACTTTTGTCTGTTGATGATTTGCCATGGGAAGATCTTCATCATCGATCTTCATTTTTACCTGAGCTTGATCATTTTGAAAATGATTTTTCATCTATTTTTACCACTGACTATGTCAAAGAACCATAGAATCCATTGCAACATCCTGATTCTGAGTTAAATTTGGGAAATATCTCTCGAATGGTTCCTATTGACATTTCAGTTAAACCTGGAATTATTGAAAACATTCATATAGGTGCTTCCTGTACGGACGATGAAATCCAAACTTATAAAGCCCTATTTCAATAATTTTGTGACGTGTTTTCCTAGTCATATGAATAAATGCCAAGAATCGATCCGTTAATTTTTTTCCATGAAATTAAAACTTACCCAGATGCTAAACCTATCTGGAAACATTTGCGTCAGATACATCCGAGAAAAGCTGCTGCTATTAAAGCTGAAGTTGAGAAATTACTTCAAGAAGATTTCATTTATCCAATTCCTTTAACATATTGGGTATCAAATATTGTTCCTGTTAACAAAAAACAAGGAACGATAAGAATATGTATCGATTATATGGATATTAATCAAGCTTGTCCTAAAGACAATTATCCAACCCCCTATATCGATCAAATTATTGATGATTGTGCCAGCAGTGAAATGTTATCCTTTATGGATGGTTTTTTTTATTACAATCAAATCAACATACTCCCTGCTAATCAACCTAAAATGACTTTCATTTGTCCATGGGGGACTTTTGCTTATTGCAAATTACCTTTTGGATTGAAGAACGCTCGAGCAACTTTTCAAAGGGATATGTCTTATGCATTTCATGACATCAAGCACTTTGTGCAACCTTATCTCGATGATTTACCTTCCCATTCATACATAGATCCGATCATCTCACTCATTTACACGCTATCTTTATGAGATGTAGGTGTTATCGAATTAGACTGAATCCACACAAATGTGTATTATGTGTAGAAACAAGTCGTTTACTAGGATTTTTCGTTTCAAAAGCTGGCATTTGTGTCGATCCCTCGAAGGTTGAAGCTATCGTCAAATTACCTCCTCCTTCGACTCTTCGCCAACTCCAAAGTTTGCAAGGGAAATAAAACTTTTTACGTCATTTCATTCCTAACTACACCGAGATAATGAAAGGTTTTACTAGGTTGTTGAAATAGAACACTCCATTCTTTTGGGATGAGATCGCTAACAAATCTTTTAATGCACTTAAACACGCGTTAACCCATGCACCGTTATTGCATCCTCCCAATTACAACCAGGATTACTTTTTGTACCTCGCCACTTCTCATTCTACCATTGGGATGGTTTTAGTTCATGAAGATGAATTCAACAATGAACATGTGATTTACTATCTTAATCGAACTCTGAATCCGACTAAGCTTAAATATTTGCATGTGGAGAAATTGGCCTTGGCAGTTGTTCAAGTTGTCCAAATATTTCATCATTACATCTTATTACGCAAAACCATGGTAATTTCTGACTGTAACCCTATGATGTACATCTTGACCAAACAATTGCTAGGGGGCAAGTATTCCAAATGGATAGTTATCCTGCAGGAATTTGACTTGGAATTTGAAAAATCCAAGGCAAATAAATCTTTGGTTTTTGTAGAACTAATGTGTGATTTCCCGCATACTGATACTGAAACTGTGGCGGAACAGCCCATTACATACGAATCCTTGTTTCTTATCAGTACTCTTGACCCATGGTATGGATATATTATTGTTTATCTCCAAACCCAATCTTTTCGGCCTGAAATCTCACGATCTCAGCGATGGAAAATACGTTTCCAATCCCAACAATACAATATTATTGGAGATACACTCTATCGTCATGGGGCGGATTTTGTTTCCAACGTTGTCTAACTCATGAAAAAGCTGAAAAGGTTTTGAATGACTATCACTCTTGAGCATGTTGTGGTCATATGTCTGGGTATGCCACAGCCCAAAAGATATTGCACGCTGGTTATTTCTGGCCATCCTTATTCAAATATTGCATCTATGCAGTCTGGAAATGCCACAATTGTCAAATTTTTTATCGTAAGATGCACACTCCACCCACTCCTCTCCACCCTATAATTGTTGTCAGTCCTTTCGCAAAGTCGGGTATTGACTTTATTACATGTAACTCTCACTCGGCCGGGGGGCATGCGTATATCATCCTAGCAGTAGATTATTTTACTAAGTGGGCCGAGGCAATGCCTACATTTTCAGTAGATGGCAAAAATGTTGCAACTTTCATATTCAATCATATAATTGCTAGATTCGGTGTTCCTCAAGCTATTATTACTGATCATTGAAGTCATTTCCAAAACATCATGATGACTGAACTGACAGATCAACTTGGACTATGTCACGATAGTTCTACTCCATATTACCCACAGGCTAATGGTCTGGTTGAAGCTATCAATAAAGTTCTAGTCACTATGATCCAACGAATCATTGGTATTCATAGGTCAAATTGGCATAACATGTTATTTTCAGCACTTTGGGCATATCGAACCTCAGTGAAAACATCAACTGGTTTCACTCCTTTTCAACTGGTTTACGGTTTGGAAGCAATGTTACCTATTGAATGTGAAATTCGTCATTACAAATAGCCATAGAATTACTCCCAGCCACTTCTGAAGAGGAGAAACATTTTTTGTACTTAGCTCAATTAGATGAGAATCAATGCACTACTGCATTAGCAATCGAAACTCATGCGAAACGGATAAAAGCTCAGTATGACAAAAATGTTACACCTCGTAATTTTTCAGAAGGATACCTAGTTTTAATATATGATCAAGCAAACGATAAGCTAAGGGCTGGAAAATTTGTACCAATGTGGCATGGTCCTTATATTGTTAAGCAAAAGCTAGCAAAAGGGGCCTATGAATTGGTAGATTTTGACGGTGTCTCTTTGGGTAAACCCAAAAATGGGCTTTATCTGAAGAGATATTATGCTTAAATTTCGGTGTGGAGATTTTTGTTAGATTAGTTCTTTTATAGCTGGTGTGTTTTAGATTAGAAAAGCATGCCTAGTTTAAAGAGTGTTTTTATCATTATTCATGCTTATCTTGGTTTTACTCTTGATATTACAGATGTCAATGTCTCTTCAAACATACATTGGTTTTGCTGATGGTGCTTTTCGTAGTACATGAAACATTTCTTCCGCAACTTGGGTTATCGATTCACCCTCTGATGAGTTAGTATCTATGCATGGGGTAAGCCTCGGTCAAACAACGAATAACATTGCAGAGTATAGTGTAGTGATTGATTTATTATCTGAATCCATCCCACGTGGGATTCAGAATTTGATTGTTAGGTTAGATTCTGAACTCGTTGTATTACAGCTTAACAGGGTTTATGCCATTAGAAATCCAGTGTTATTAAGATTATTTTTGAGAGTTCATCTCTTGGAACGTGAATTTGATTACATTGAATATCAACATATTCCAAGACATTTAAATACATTAGCAGATGTAGTTGCTTCTTGTATGATAAATAGACATTTGCAATAATCAAAACAGTAAATTTAAAACATTCAATAACATGTTACACAAGATAGCTGGTAATAATGATATATCATAGCATAGAAGAAGTGTGTCAAAATATACATCGTCTTCGATCATAGGTTGAAAAACACCTTATGATCGACAAAAATGATAGTACAAAAAGGAAAAAATGTCATGTGAGTCTACAAAAGCGATCATCCTATCCCTAGTGATGATCACGATAAGAAACCACTGCACGAGCCACCTTACAAAGGAACCTCCTAAAAGGTCCTGGGACCCCAATCACATATCGTTGTAACCTAAGTGGAATATCATCTATGCCAGTCTCTAGAATATCTGCTGTCAAATGCTCTAGATGATTCTCCAAATCGGTCAGGATCTCTGTAGATTGGTCCTGTGGGGCTGGTACTGCTGCAGCTGGGTGTCTCCTCTCATAAGGCTAGAGAGTGGCTAGTCGTCGTGGACCCACATCTGCATTTAAAACTTTTTATTGTCAGTTTTGGACAATTTAAACAACAAAAAATTAGTTAAAACTTAGAAAGTGTTGAAAATGATTTTACCTGAATCATCCCACTACTCTCCTGGTGGAAGAATCATGTCTGGGTCACCATGATAATCCATCCCGGCATATGGAAAATCTTGAATCACAAAAATTTGGTTCCTCAACCAACGAAAATACTCAGGCAGAAATCGAACAACCTCTGAACCCTCCTCAAGATGACAGGCCATCACTGCAACCCAACGCATTATCCTAGGCTCTCGAGGAAGACCAACCTCAACAAAAAGCTGTTGTGGGACCAGCATAGGGACCCTCTCTAGACCAAAGCTCACAACTAGGAAACCGTATCAAAAGTTTTTTAGTTGTCCGTTCTTTGCTCTAGTTAGTTGGCCTTTTACATTCACGAACACAGCCTCGCACCAGTTGAAGATGGTACCTTGATAACAGTCTACAGTCATTTGCATCTGGGATCCAGTAACTACATGCAATGTTGCACTCCCGCATAGTCTGGTGATAGTGAATGCAATAACCTTAAGTTCAGGACGGTCGATAGTTTTAATATCGATCCATTTGTCCTTTTTTTTTTTATCATTGCAAAACTCTAATCAGAGACTAGCGACAAACTGGCCACCTGGTCTAGTCCCGAGAAGAGATAATCGTTCGCCTCCCTTGAGCAAACCAGTCAAAAAATATATGTCCTTTAGCTCAATTTCAAGCTAGTGGCCACCAATCATGAAACACTGGTCTTGTATGTTCCACCTATCTACCAGCCATTGCAAAAAGTCTACTTGGGCCCTCATGCCTGGTAAGGCCCAGAACTTAAATAGTCTGCATGCTTTCAATGCATTCCATGTGGGTGGATGATTTATTGTGGCAAGATCCACATCCTCATGCTCACGTTCCCACCAAATAAGTATTTTGTATGTCCTACAATGCAAAAAAGACATATTAGAACAATTTAGTTCGAAAATTTTTGGGCGAAAATGGAGAAATTTGAAATTTGAAAATCCATTTCGCAGGGTCTGCACCCGCTGGTTATAGACAGTGCGTAGGTCCGCATGCGTCATAAGGAATAGGTGCGGACCCACGGCTTTTTTCTTTGTACAAAAAATTCGGGGTCCACAGGGGCCGCATGTTGCACTTGTGGACCCCCACGAGCGACTTTCTAATTCAAATTCTCCTTCAAAAATCAATTTTAAACCCCTAAAATGAAATGTAAATGGTTGAAATGCAAGATAAGGATGATGTGGATTACCTGGAGCTGACGGTTTTCGATTCCAACGGATGGATTTTCCGCAATCTTCACAGGAAGTTTTTTACCCAAAAGCTCTCACTTCTCACTCTGAAATCAAATGGTAAAAATGAATTTACAAAAGCCCTTTTTATAAGATTTTTTGAATAAATGAATTTTTAATTTATTTATTTTTCACTTTAAAAAGGTAACTTTTTGATACATTTTTATTTATCTTAAAATAGGTATGAGTAATGTTTTGAGTTTTTGTGCAGAATATTGGATTTTTCGGGGAAAATTGATCATTTTCAACAAAGAGTACTTTTATCACTTTTTCGGGCTCTTTCAAAAACTTACGAAAAAGCGAAACATTGGAGTCCTCTTTAAGCTCTCTTCTAACTCGTAAAATATGAAAAGATTGCCGAGTTTTTTCCTTTTTAAACTCGTTAAATGGAATTAAAAAGGCAGTCCACTTATAGCTCTTTTCTGACCGTATAAACATGAAAAGATCGCTGGACTTTTACCATTTCAAGTTCGATACTGGTTCTAAAACGACGTGTCTTCGATCGCTTTTTTACTTTCTCGGATCAGAGCCACTAATTATGGAAAGTACTCCTTGATCGTAGTGGTCAATTGGTTCTCTCAAGTATTATTTTATACCTTTTCAGGCTTGGGGGACACAAATTTACGAAAAAGGACACCCATGGAGTTTTCTTAAGTTTTTCTTCTGACTCCCTAAAATTGAAAAACACTGAGTTTCTCCTATATTGGACTCGTTAAAATTTAACAATAAAGAACCCGTTCAATTTTAAACAGGAACGAACCACTCCTTCTTAGGGTTCGAATTTTAAACTAAGTTGGACTCATTCGAAGGATGAGCTTATAAACAAGAAAATGTTGTCCTCCTCAAGCTTGTCAAAAATAAAGAGGTACTTGCCAGAAATGGTGGGGGAAAAGAGAGAAAAATGACCTTGTTTGTTACACTTTGTGTTTTAGAAAAGCAGTTAAACACTCTTGAACACAACACTTTTTGTTCACCTGGGTTGGGAAATCCTTTGCCTAACAGTTAATCAAACCATATTGAAAGTCTTCAGCCGTTTTTTGGGTATTAGCTTTGGGTCAATTGTCACCAAACCATCTGTAGTGTTGTTATGTGTTTAAGAGGTCAGTTCAAATAAACCATTCATCTGCAAAATATCTGTCATCCATTTTGACCATCCCTGAGTTAGTCCTTGCCAAATATATTTCTTCAAAACTTGATCTATGATTTTGTGTTGTGAGCTTGCCTACAACAAATTGCTTTCTATCGACTTCGGCTCATTATCTAGAAAGATGATCTAGAAATCATCAATACCTTGGCATCTGCATGCCATAATGGCAGGTTTCTCACCTTCGACGATAGGTTGCATCATTGACCTTCGATCAAAGGACTCTATGACATGTTTGACATCAACTCATTTATTCACATTTCATGGATTGTACTGGGTACTTTGAGAGCCATTGACATTACAGGTGGTTTCTCTCACACTTGTTAATAGTTCACATCATTTACTGGTAATCAAGTGGTTTCTACCATGTTCGACTTCGACACATTCATTCACATGGATAGAATCGTACTAGTTCAGGAAGCAGAAATTAAGACCCTGGATCTAGTTTCTACCATCAAGGCTACGAGGAATTTTGTTATTCATTATACAGTGGACTATTCATAAACAGATGGTTGCACCCATACTGTGTCTACATGTGTCTATACTCGTGATGTATTAAAAAATCATTCCTGTATCAGAACAATTTAGTCAGTTTTGATCTGAGTATAGGAATGCCTACCTCGGCGATGATATGTTCACATATATATATTTTTCATTGAATGTTTTTTGCAGGTTCCGACTGGGGTGTCCACAGGATGATCCTTGAAATGATAAAGTACTTCACTCTTCATAGATGACAAACTCTATTTTCATCTATTACAGAATTCACACTTTAGGGGGCAATTTGTTGCACAAAAAATTGTCACCTTGGCATTTTGCAATCTGTGTGAGTCCATTACCACTCATACTTTCCTCCTTTGCAAGTCTTAAGCCTCAGTTCTTCATATGAAGCCTTGAAAATGAGAGAAAGTCCTCAAAAGTCTCTAAAACTCTCGTTCCGCACTTTCTCTTAGCATTACCGGTGGTCCCGCACCTGAAGCTCATGTCCCCTACGCACCTGACCGCTCTATCTCTATGTTATGGGTGCGGACCCCTGTAAAATTTAAAAATGTGCAAGTATATTCTTAAAAACTCACTTTGAGTCATTTCTAGAAGCTTCTGGAAGGAATCTTGAGGTGGCAAGTTTGCTCCCTTAAGGTTCATTCATCCCATACCTTAAGGAGCTAACCCCTTGATGTGAGGAGCTTATCCCTTTGAAGGAGGACTCTATCCCTTCATAGGTGGACTTGTAACCTCCTTCCTCTACACTATAAATGAAGCATTGGGCTGGTTAGTTGGGAGGTTGAAAGCTGAATATTTTTGAGGTGAAATGCTACTGGAACTTAGTCTTCCTAATTCAGCTTTTATGAGGAGAGATTTCATACCTCTTTGATCTCATTTGGAAGAGTGTAAGGCTTGTCAAAGTAAAGGAGATTCCTGTTTCGGACCCTGGGAAGAGCTTGTTCAACATCAAGGCTGAAAAGGTTGTAAGTTTCTTCTACTTCAAAGTTAATACAAATAAATTTGTTTTTCTCAATAAGCTGTGTTTTATGGTTTATTTTATGGATTCCTTGATCACCATAATGAACATGATTTATTATATTAGCTATGCAGGTGTTATTTGATGTTTTCTTGTTTGTGATTGCAGGTTCTCAAAAGGAAACTCTTTTGGACGGTTGAAGGATGGCTACTACAAACTAGCGTTGGACTTAAGGTAGGGTCTAAACACCTCTATAGTTTTCATTTATGAATCGCATATGTTTAGAGAAAGATAGATTTGTTTTTCTGCTTGTTGCTAGATATATTTTGATACTAGGGAGATCAGCCTTGTCTACAAGATTGATTTATCTGGCCAACAGGACCCAAAAAACTGCTAAAAATAGTAAACTGTGCTATAATTGAGGAAACTGAAAAGTCGAAAGAGGCAGTTGTGGCAGTCCAAGTGGAATAGGTAGGTGGCCATCAACATCCACCTGGACAATGAGAAATAACTATAAATACAGATATGCAGTAGAAATAATACTTCATTTCATTAATGTAAAATACTAAAATATGCTTACAAACAGAAATGGAAATAAACCAGCGAGGGCGATGGTAGCTTATCTCTGAGAAGAGATGTGGCGGCTACCTGCCTCTGAACTATGTTACAATGAGGCTCAAAGGCCTATTTATTGTTGAGAAACAATGAAAAATCCTAAACACCCAAAAACCTAACCCTAGAAGATGAAGCGCCAAACTGTGGGCCCAGTTTTGGGTAAATTGGTACATCAACTTCCCGGGGTCGTAAATTTGGCACCCGTTCTCCGTTTGACACGTACAATAGCTCATTAGAAATATATATCCGAGAACTATAACTTTTGAAAGAGAAACATCGGTCCATGGACCCATGTTGCTCTCAGATTTCCCAAAAAACGTTGTTTAGGGCCTCAAAACGGCTCCAGAAGTTCAGGCCCTGAAAAACTACTAAAAATAATAAACTGTGCTACAATTAAGGAAATTGAAAAGCTAAAAGAGATAGTTGTGGGGGTCCAAGTGGGATAGGTGAGTGGCCACCAACATCCACCTGGATCATTCCTCCCCCCTTAGGAAGCAATGGTCCCCATTGCGTTGAGTTCCTCCATCTGTTGAACTTGGTCCATGGTGAGCTATTCTGCAATCTCTGATGTGTCCGGTAATGGTGGGAAGCATGGTTGATGATGGTCCACATTGAACACTTGGTGCAGGTGAAGGAATGAGGGAATTTTGTGCTCCAAAGCATTTTTTCCCACGGCCTTGGTAATGGTGTAAGGACCATGTTAGAGTGGTGTGAGCTTCTGATGGGTTCTGGTAAGGCATTCTTTCTGCCAATGCAACCAGACTTTGTTGCCCACCTTAAACGTGTGTGGTACCCCTATGGGTGAGGAGAAGTTTTTCTTGTGTTCTTTCATGACCGTATCCCTTTGTTGTTGTTGCTGCGTGGAGGAACCCTTCGCAGGGGTCATGGATGTGGCAATGATCTTAACCTTACTTTGGGAACGAACCAAACATAAAATAAATTTCCTTGTTTGTGATATGAGCTTCACAAAGGATGAGATATCCAAGTCTGCCAGCAATGCCACCTTCCTTACAGCATCAAGCCCTTCACAAATGAGGTATTGTGTGATGTTGCACTGCTTGATGTTTGTGATGTACTATTTGGCCAACCATACTTATGGAGGGGACATGTTGTGTATGAGTCAAGGCCTCGCACTGTTATTATTACTTTGGGTAATTCATTATACAGGATACCGGAGGTAGCCACACCTACTACCACCACTTTGATCTCTGCTAAGAAATGCAGCAAGATCGTCTCCCAGACTAGGAAATTCATTTTCTGTCTGGTTCGCTCCCAAAGTAAGGGGAAGATTGTAGCCACATCCATGACCCCCACGAAGGGTTCCTCCATGCAACAGCAACAGTAAAGGGATACGGTCATGACAGAACACAGAAGCAACTTCTCCTCACCCACAGGGGTACCACACAAGTTTCAGGTGGGCGACAAAGTCTGGTTGCATCTGCTGAAAGAACGCCTAACAAGAGCCCATCAGAAGATCAGACCACTATGACATGGTCCTTACAACATTACCAAGGTTGTGGGAAACAATGATTTAGATCACAACATTCCTCCATTCCTTCACTTGCACTAAGTGTTCAATATAGAATGCCCTCGACCATGCTTCCCACCATTACTGGACACATCAGAGATTGGAGAACAACTCACCAGGGACCAAGCTCAGAAGATGGAGGAACTCAACACAATGGGGACCATTGCTTCCTAAGTGGGGAGGAATGATCCAGGAGGATGTTGGTGGCCACACACCTATCGTAGTTGGACCCCCACAACTGTCTCTTTCATTTTTTAAATTTCCTTAATTGTAGCACAATTTACTATTTTTAGAAGTGTTTCAGGTCCTGAACTTCCGGAGTCGTTTTGAGGCACTAAATGACGTTTTTTTTGGAATCTGGGAACAACGTCGGTCCAGGGTCCATCGATCGATGTTGCTCTTCCCAAATTTATATTCCTCGGATAGATCTTTCTAACGAGCTATTGTATGCGTCAAACGAAGATCGGGTGCCAAAGTTACAACCCCGGGAAGTTGATGTACCAACTTACCCAAAACGAGGCCCACAATTTGGTGTTTCATCTTCTAGGGTTAGGTTTTGGGATGTTAAGGGTTTTCCATTATTTCTCAACAATAAATAGGCCTTCGAGCCTCATTGTAACATAGTTCAGAGGCATGTAGCCGCCATATCTCTTCTCATAAATAAGCTACCATTGTCTTAGCTGGTTTATATCCATTTCTGTTTGTAAGCATATTTCAGTATTTTACATTAATGAAATGAAGTATTATTTCCATTGCATCTTTGTGTTTATGGTTATCTCTATAATTTGTTGCATTCCTGTTTGAATCCGGATCAGTGGTATCAGAGCAAGTTATGATTCCATGGGAATGAGGGTTTGATGCATATTTCAAATTCAAATTTTGCAGCAATATTCAACAAACTTCAAGCATGTCCTACGTCCTCCACAGAGCATTTTCTTGGGCCAAGCAAGAAGAATTTTCTTTTTTCATTTTTTTGCAGAAATGTTTTTGGGTGGCAACTTTGTAGATCAGATCTGAAACATTTGGTACAAAATTTACAAAAACAAATACCAGATCTGGATTCCTTGCGAAAAAATACCAAAATTCAAAAAATAAATCGGCCAAATCAGAGTCCGAATGAGGGAGATATTGCTGATACCACTAATCTGGATCTTGTGGGGGGACCCCCAAGATCTAAAAAATTAAAATGCCAGAAGAAAAAGAGGAGAATGCCCAATGAACAAAACCACAAAGATTTTTTTTATTATTATTAAACAGAGAATAACTATAAAAGCTACATTGTGGCGGACAAAACTATCCTTTTACAAAACACGACTTGTTACTTATAGTATTTTTCAGTTACAATACCATGGGTCAATTCCATGGGTGAATGAATACCATGGGTGGATTTCACAATACCACGAGTCAATTCCATGGGTGAATAAATACCATGGGTGGATGTCACAATACCATGGGTGGATGTCACTTACAATACCATGGGTGGATGCCACTTACAATACCATGGGTAAATGCCATCGGTGGATGAATAACATGGGTGGATGAATACCATGGGCTGATGTCATTTACCATTTAGATCATTCCTCCCTCCTTAAGAAGCAATGTTCCCCATTGCATGAAGTTCCCTCCTGCGAAGTCTCTTTTGAATATGAAGACCCATTGAAGAGAAGGGTTTTATGTGGTTAACCCATAACCATGACGAACTAAGATCCAAGGATAGAGATACCCTATAATGCCTATGACCAACTATGACACTAAGAGTGTGCGGCCTAGCAAATGGATTTCGATGAAGTGTGGGTTTGTGGACGACCCGTAACCATGATGAACGAAGATCTGAGGACAAAGATACCTTGTAATGCTTGTGACCAACTGTGATACTGACAGTGTGCGGCCTAGCAAATGGACTTCGATGAAGTGTGGGTTTGTGGATGACCCATAACCATGACAAACGAAGGTCCGAGGATAGAGATACCCTATAATGCTTGTGACCAACTGTGATCTAAAAGTGTGTGGCCTAGCAAATGGACTTTGATGACAAGGATTTTGTGTGGTTAACCCATAACTGTGATGTTGGTTATTGATGAAGTACTAGGTGCCTACATAGCCTGAGGTGGGAGGGCACGTCTCTAAAGAACCCAAGCTAAATGTTGCAATGATGAAACTAATGAATTTGAACCAGGTGACTATTAAAGCGAGGTGGGAGGGCATGTCTCCAAAGGGAACCCGCTCCAAATGCTGCTCTAGAATTAAAATGGACATAACTCGATCAATATAAATAAGAATATTTATTATAACCTGTTTTTGGAAATAGAAGGATCATTTTGCATCTTCCCATGTGTTGGAAATAATTATCTGGACACTCTGAAATCTCATATTCGCACTGCAACTGTTCCGCTGTCACAAAAGTTCTAAAAAATAACTGATTTTAAATCAGCGATACCTCCCACATCCGAACTCCAATTCAACCCATTTTTTCTTGAAATTGGATGATTTTTCGAGAGGAACTCAGATCTGTAATCATTGTTTTGAAATTCTTCATAAAAACTGCAAAAAATTATATGAGAGTAGTCGTCCAACAATTGTCATCGGAAAAAAAATCTACAACATCGCTGATTTTAAATCAGCGATAACTTCCTCATCCGGACTCTGATTTGGCCAATTTTTTTTTTAATTTTGGTATTTTTTGCAAGGAATCCAGATTTGGTATTTTTTTTTGTAAATTTTGTACCAAATGTTTCAGATCTTATCTGCAAAGTCACCGCCCAAAAACATTCCTGAAAAAAAATGAAAAAAGAAAAATTCTTCCTGCTTAGCACAAGAAAATGCTCTATAGAGGACGTAGCACATTCCTAAAGTTTGTTGAATATTGCTGCAAAATTTGAAACTGAAATATGCATCAAACCCTCATTCTCATGGAATCATAACTTGCTCTAATACCACTGATCCGGATCTTGGGGGCAGACCCCCAAGATCTAAAAAATTGAAATGCCAGAAGAAAAAGAGGAGAATGCCCAATGAACAAAGCTAGAAAGATTTATTTTTTTTATTAAAATGAAGAATAACTATAAAAGCTACATTGTGGTGGACAAAACTGTCCTTTTACAAAATGTGACTTGTTACTTATAATATTTTCAGTTACAATACCATGGGTCAATTCCATGGGTGAATGAATACCATGGGTGGATGTCACAATACCATGGGTCAATTCCATGGATGAATGAATACCATGGGTGGATGTCACAATACCATGAGAAAATACCATGGGTGAATAAATACCATGGGTGGATGCCACTTACAATACCATGGGTAAATTCCATCGGTAGATGAATAACATGGGTGTATGAATACTATGGGTTGATGTCATTTTCAATTCAGATCATTAATGATCCAGGTTGATGTTGGTGGCCACCCACCTGTCCCACTTGGACCCCCACAATTGTCTCTTTTAGCTTTTCAGTTTCCTTAATTGTAGCACAGTTTACTATTTTTAGCAGTTTTTCGGGTCCAGAACTTCTGGAGCCGTTTTGAGGCCCTAAACGACTTTTTTGGGAAATTTGGGAGAAACATCGGTCCATGGACTGCTGTTGCTACTCCCAAAGTTATAGCTCTCAGATAGATATTTCTAATGAGCTATTGTACGCGTCAAACGGAGATCATGTGTCAAAGTTATGACCCCGGGAAGTTGATGTACCAATTTACCGAAAACGAGGCCCACAGTTTGGCACTTCATTTTCTAGCGTTAGGTTTTTGGATGTTTATGGTTTTTCATTGTTTCTCAACAATAAATAGGCCTTTGAGCCTCATTGTAACATAGTTCAGAGGCATGTAGCCACCGCATCTATTCTCAGAGATAAGCTACCATCACCCTAGCTCGTTTATTTTCATTTTTGTTTGTAAGCATATTTCAGTGTTTTACATTAATGAAATGAAGTATTATTTCCACTGCATATCTGTATTTATGGTTATTTTTGTAATTTGTTGTATTCCTGTTTAAATCCGGATCAGTGGTATTAGAGCGACCTGCTTTTTTCTCTAATTTTCTTTGCATGTCCTCAACGAGGTCGGGATATAAGGAGTTAGGGCTTGAACTGGTTGAAACTTTGCAAGACCAGCCTCGCAAATCCCAATGGCCTCCCATGGCGGATGAAAAGAAATATGAGGGGACAAGATATCCTATCAAAATCTTGCTCGAAGAATCCCTTTAGTGACAAAGGAACACGATGATGGACAACTTTGTACAGATCCTTCAATGGCTACCCAGAGGTGATGAATCAAATTCCAATAGCTACTTTGGAAACGACACACCATTTAAGGTACAGGTTAATTTTGAAATTCCCATATTCGAGGGGAAAATAGACGCAGATGTCGTCGATAAATGGTTAAATTTGCTAGAAGGGTATTTTTCTGTTCATGATTTTTCTAGTCTAGAAAAGATTATTTTTGCTCTTCTCAAAGCAGCCCCCCACGTCAAGGACTAGTGGGAAACCTACTCCGAACAAAAGGATGAAAGTATGGGCTCACTATTTTCTGCTGCACCCACTTGAGATTTATTCGGGATGTCATCAAGGAGAAGTACTACCCTGTCAAAAGCTATGAGGAAAAATACATAAAGTGGACCACGTTGCGGCAGGGAAGGGACCAAGATGTGCCAGAGTTCACAAAAAATTTTCATACCCTTCACACACAGTTGGGTATCAATGATTCTAAGCTACATTTGGTACTCAAATACTACGACTACCTATCCAGGTACATCCAGGAAGAGATCGAGTTCCTGAACATCTCCTCGCTCAGCACGGCATACCGATACACTGTCAAAATCAAGTAGAAGTTCAAATAGAAGAAGTGAGACTTTGGATTTGTAAATCCAAAGACCAAAGGACAATGCCAATGTGCGGTGAGCCAAGACAACCCGTTGAAGCCGCAAGAAAAGAATAACACTACGAAGTTGAAGAAGGACACAGGAAAGTGGTTTGATTTCCATAAGAGGCCCACTCACAGCACAAGTGAGTGTCAAACCAAGTAGTGGCTGAGTTGAAGGCTTCAGAATCAAATGCATGTTCAGACCCAGAGTCAGAACCTGACAAGGGGAATGGTAAAAGGAAGCAGATAATTGATACGAAGCCCATCGCCACTGTTGCCACCACCAAGATCCAGAAGAATGAGCCCGAAGATCCAAAGGAGGGGGAGCATCTTTTCCACCCACAGATGTGGGTGAAGGGTTCGCCGTTGTAATTCATTGTTGATAGTTGGAGCCAAAAGAACCTTATTTCAGCAGAGGCCATGAAGTGGTTGGGCCTACTAACTACACCACACCCGCAGCGATACAGTATCAGGTGGCTTCACCAAAGACGAGATCTCTGAGTTCGCCAATAGTGCCCCCTTCCTTATAGCATCAAACCCTTCACAGACGAGGTATTGTGTGACGTTACACCTTTGGATGTTTGTGATGTACTATTAGGCCAGCCATACTTATGGAGGCGACATGCTATGTATGAGTCAAGGCCTCGCACTGTTATTATTTCTTTGGGTAATTCATTATACAAGATACCGAAGGTAGCCCCACCTACCACCACTTCTTTGATCGCTGCTAAGAAAGGCAACAAGCTCATCTCACAGACTAGGAAATTTATTTTCTATCTAGTTCGCTCCCAAAGTAAGGGGAAGATCGTTGCCACATCCATGACCCCCGCGAAGGGTTCCTCCACGCAGCAGCAGCAACAAAGGGATACAGTCAAGACAGAACATAGGAACAACTTCTCCTCACCCACAGGGGTACCACACACGTTTCAGGTGGGCAACAAAGTCTGGTTGCATCGGCAGAAATAACGCCTTACTAGAACCCATCAAAAGCTCAGACCACTCTGACATGGTCCTTACACCATGACAAGGCTGTGGGAAACAATGCTTTGGAGCACAACATTCCCTCCTTCCTTCACCTGCGCCAAGTGTTCAATGCGGATCGTTGTCGACCATGCTTCCCACCATTACTTGACACATCAGAGATTGCAGAACAACTCACCAGCGGCCAAGTTCAACAGATGGAGGAACTCAACGCAATGGGGACCATTTCTTCCTAAAGGGGGAGGAATGATCCAGGTGGATGTTGGTGGCCACCCACCTATCCCACTTGGACCCCCACAATTGTCTCTTTCAACTTTTCAATTTCCTTAATTGTAGCACAGTTTACTATTTTTAGCAATTTTTCGGGTCCTGAACTTCCGAAGCCATTTTGAGGCCCTAAACGACATTTTTTGGGAAATATGGGAGAAACATGGGTCGATGGATTCATGTTTCTCTTCCCAAAGTTATAGTTCTCGAATAGATATTTCTAACAAGCTATTTTATGCATCAAACGGAGATCGGGTGCCAAAGTTACGACCCTGGGGAGTTGATGTACCAATTTACCCATAGTTTGGCGCTTCATCTTCTAAGGTTAGGTTTTTGGATGTTTAGGGTTTTCCATTGTTTCTCAACAATAAATAGGCCTTCGAGCCTCATTGTAACACAGTTCAAAGGCATGTAGCTGCCACATCTCTTCTCAGAGATAAGCTACCATCATCCTAGCTGGTTTATTTCCATTTCTGTTTGTAAGCATATTTTGGTATTTTACATTAATGAAATGAAGTATTATTTCCGTTGCATATCTGTATTTATGGTTATTTCTGTAATTTGTTGCATTCATGTTTAAATCCGGATCACTTATAGATATAATTGTATATGTAATATATAAAAAGTTAAAATTGTGAAAGATTTACCAAACACAAAACATATTAATCCATCAAAGTGATATCCTCAAGTTTAATGTATCATTTCAGTTACATCCACCCTAAAGCATTACTGCAAGTGGATCATAACAACAACGATAACAACGGTTCTTAACCTACTGAACTTTATATGTACATTGTGAGAGATCAAAGATTCAGAAGAATAACCAACTTGGACAACATCAAGAATAAAAATAAACCAAAAATTACAAAAGCAAAAAAATGAGGTTGTCATTCAGTCCATGTGATTTATAGTTAAAGGAGTACACATGTATATGAATCTTTACAACTGACCCTACACAGACAAAGAGTTTTCCAATTTCTGGGGTATTAATGAAGTGGCAATGTCACTTAATCTCTTCCATCACATCTTTGTTTTCTTCATGATTATTATTTCTTCAAATGCATAAAAGACACTGCATCTTCATCCAGGGGAGAGATTTAATTGTTTACGATGTTGTGCTGAAAATATATGGGATTCAGATGAACTCACTCCAAAAAGCCTTACTCCTTTCCTAGTCAAGGGATCAAGACTCTATCACACTTTCTTGGTCACAAGATCGAGATATGGTACCACTTTGTACTCTGGGGTTACCAATTCTTGTGTCATTAAGGGTTCAACAGGTTTGAAGAAAGGATGTAGAGGCTCAATATTAGCCCTTTCGTTGTCGAAATTGAGTGAATTCTTTAGGTTGAGAGGCAATTCCATAGGTTGTGGTGAATCATAATTAATTTCATAAAACCTGGGTTGGACCATATCAATCGTAGGCGGTGTCAAGAAATAAAAATGAATCTAGCCTTTAAGGGGGGATGCACAGCGCTGAGATATCAGGACATCAACAAGAACAGTTTGGTTGATTGAAGAGGAGGCGGAATGGAATTGAATTGCGTAAGGGCATTGAGATTGCTAGAACTGGGCCAAAAGATGGGAATCCATTGAGATGCATTATTAATGACTGGAACCAATGTTATGGAATTGAAAATATTCAAGAACAACGACCCTTTGATGGGATACACCACTCCAACCTTGGTTTTTTGGTAGTGGGGATCGAATCTGAGTCCCAATTGACCCGACGGACTATGACTCCAGCTATTGGAGGCAAACAAAGATTTATCGTCATGATCCTCTTTCCATGATGGTTAAATTTTGTGTCATATGTATTCTTTCGGAGCATGTCGACAATTTCTCCCTTGTTGTATTCCCTCATGAATGAAGACTTTGAATCCCCATATCTTGTAGCACTGAAGTTAGTAATGGCATATCGGCCCCAGAACTTGAGTTCCACTCGGTTATAGGTCTTGGCAGTGTTTTCTTCCTTGTAAAACATTCCTAACCACACACATTTGTGTTTCTCATAAATCTATGATCCCCATTGGCTATTTGGATGAGGAACCATGCCTATATACTCAGAAGATGGCAGCTTCCTAGTTTTCTCCATCAGCATTGAATACTTTCTCAATCCTGAAATATGCTTGACTCTATTAGATCCCGATGCCACTCTCATTTTTCTCCCCATTCTCTCTGCCCTTGAAGGTTCTTTTCCATTGATCTAGATGAACCTTAATCCTTCAACATAACTCCATATTGCTTCGACAACCATCTGCTTGCTGAGATCCCCATGGCCAAAGAGTTCAATTCTTCCATCATAGCACTTTCGACATCATCATCATGCCTATCTTATGTGGAACACCAACCCTTCATCACTTCATTTGTTGTCTGCTCTTGAGCTTTTATCTCTAGCACACTAATATTGGTAGGTAATGTCGTGATTGGTAGGGGCAGATGTAGAGGCATCCTTCTCACTATAAATGGAAAAGCTCATTTCCATGTTTGTGACATAACACACCAAGATTAGTGCCTCATTAGTAGAATCAATCTTTGACTACCACAGAGTGGTTGTAGAAGTAGACCTCTTACCTCTTGTTAGAAAGGCAGAGGAGGTAAGGCACAAAATAACACAAATATTTCACACACACAATAACACAAGCTACGACTCTTCTATTGATCACACAAACTTGATTCTACTTGATTATAATTAACCCGGTGAGGGGTATTTAAACTTTTTCATCTAGTGACTTGCTCAAAATAACTTAACATACCACACACACACACACACAAAATTTGGACTTCTCCAGATATAGAATGAACTCAACCTAACTCACACTTAACTCAGATAACTCACACTCTAAATATAGACTCGGTTGCATGCGAGAGTAATTACTATTTCCAACACTTCCCCTTTATTACGACTATGTGACTCGTCATAACTCAAACATGACTCAGTTATGTCTATTAGGCTTACAATATAAATTGACTCAATCATCACTCAAACATGCCTGCTAGTCTATGTCTCAGCTAGGTTTACAATGACTCAAAACTTTTACAATTTTGCATTTTCTTTTTCTTTTCTTCCTGATTCTATATCCTTGAAATTGTTTCAATTTCACCTTCATTTTTAGCTTTGATTGGTTGTTTAACACTCCATGCTTGTTCAACTTCTGTTGTCGCAGTTTCTCCTTGAACTTGCTTGTAAACATTCTGAAAATTATCTCAGGATTCTTGAACCTATTATGATCACTTTCTTCTTCAACAATTATTTTACTTGTGGACTTCTGCCACAACTCTTCATCTTCAAACTGTCTTCTTTGTTATGCTTCTTGTGTTTCATATTCTTAATCCTCTTTCTATCATATTTCTTGATAGCAAAATTTTATCTCTTCTTAATCCATTGTTGAAAATGGTTTTAATGCATTCTTCCTTGTTCTCAGAAACTTCCATGTCCTTCTCTTCACTTTCATTATCAGGTACTCTTGTTTTTTTCTAGTAATATTTGTCTTCATCTTCTCTTTCAACTAGACTACTATCATGTTTACTTGCACAATCGAAATCAATGTTAAAAACATCTTTATTATGCTCTACAATGAGAGCTTTCCTCTTCCTTCTTTGTCTTCTTTTGTTCTGTCATTGCATCATAATTTTAATTTTCCACCCTTTTACCAACCTTTGTTGTTGCAAACATGTTTTCTTCCACTTTACTTCCAATCACAAGTGAGTTTCACTCACAAAATAACAACATATCAATATGTTCTTTATGTTGGATCATGTGCAACCAGTCATCACTAGTTAATGGTTCTTCGCCAAATTTAACATCAACAATTCTAATTGTTGAATCCACCAAACCAGTTGTTTCTCTATTGATAACTTTATCTATGTCAAACTTAGTTGTTGCTTGTTCACACATTTCTTCATGAGTAGCCCCAACTGCTTCATAACTTATTGCTACAGTGGCAGCTTCAACCTTCTATGCTTCATCAAACATGATGCTTACTATATTTCCACAATCAATCCCTATTTCACAAATTTCATTACCATAATTTTCATCCACCTTATGGTGGGATATCCGAGCATGCATGTTCTCATTGAAAATTTCAACTTCAAAAAATTCATCAGTTGTTGCTAAATTCAACAATGCACATATCAGCTTGCAATCATCATCCACATGTGTTTCGTCACAGTGGGATTCAACATCATCTGCACCTTCCATGTTACAGTGGAGTCCTTTAGCATTTATATGTTCTTGCTCTACTTCACACACAGAGACTTCAGCTTCTCTTTGCAATATTGGTTGCATCTTCTTCATTCATATGCATTCCTGTCACACGGAATAAGTCGATCTTGCGGACAAGATAGACCTTCCTAGAATCTAAAGAAGACCTAATGACAAGCAAACCAACCAGACACTATCTTTCTCTAAATATGCTTTTATAAACAAAGGCAAATAAGTGTTTTAGGGCCTACCTTAGGTCCAACACAAGTTTGTGGATGCCCTCGCTTCTTCGATCCAAATGAGTTCCTTTGTCGCGAATCTGCAAACACAAACAAGCAAACAAATTAAATAGCACCTGAAAAGCCAATATCATAAAACATATTCAACATGAAAGTCAAGGAGTCCATGAAACAAATAACATGAGATACTTGTTGAGAAAAATAAGTTTGATTGTATTAATTCAAAAGAAGAAGAACTTTACAACCTGTGCCTTGATGCTGTACAAGCTCCTCCCAGGGTCCAGCAAGAAGTCTCCTCTACTTTGACAAGTTTCACTCACTTCCCAATGAAGCCAAAAAGGTATGTGATCTCTCCTCTTAAGCTCAATTAGGAAGTCTTAATTTCACTAGCATTTACCCTCAAAAATCTTCAGCTTCTAACCTCCCTAGCAACCAGCCCAATACCTGAATTTATAGTGCAATGGAGGGAAGTTACTAGGCCGTCCTTCAAAGGGATAAAACCCTCCTTCAAAGGGATAGCTCCTCTCATCAAGGGATTAGCTCCTTCTCTTTTGGGATGCATGAACCACCTAAGAGCAGCAAATCCACGTCAAAATTCCTTCTAGAATCATCTAGAATTAACCCAAAGTGAGTTTTTTAGAATAAACTTGCGCCTTTTTGACTTTCACAGGGGTTCGCACCCACACCTTTAGGGATAGAGCGGGCAGGTCCGCAGTTTTTGTCAACAGAAGGTGCGGGACCGCAGATAATAGTGAGAGAAAGTGCTGAACCAATGTTTCATTGATTTTTAATGTCTTTCTCTTATTTTCAAAGCTTGACTTGAAGAGCTGAGGTCTGAGACTTGCTTAGGAGGACAGTACAAGTGATGATAGACCCATACTGATTGCAAATAATCATGGTGACGATATTTTTGTGTAACAGATTGCCCCCTAAAGTGCAAAGTTTGTAGTAGATGAGGATTTCATTTATCATTTAGGAAGAATGAAGTACTTTATCATTTCGAGGATCATCTTGTGGAGAGCCCGGTTGGAACCTGTAAAAACATTCAATGCAAGATATATATATGAGATCATATCATCGCTGAGGTAGGCATTCCCATACTCAGATCAAAACTGACTTAGAAAACTAACTACTGCTCTGATACAGGAATGATCTTGTAAAACATCATAAGTATAGACTCATGTGGACACAGTATGGACGCAGGCATCTGTTTATGAATAGTCCATTATATAATGAATACAAAATTCCTCGCAACCTGGATTGTGGAAACTAGATCCAGGGTCTTCATTTCTACTTCCCGAAACAGTACGATTCTATCCATGCGAATGAATGTGTTGATGTCGAACATGGTAGAAACCACTTGATTACCAGTCAATGATGTAAACTGTTAACAAGTGTGAGAGAAACCACCCGTGATGTCAATGGTTCTCAAAGTACCCAGTACAATCCATGAGATGTGAATAAATGTGTTGACGTCGAACATGTCACGGAATCCTTTGATCGAAGGTCAATGATGCAACCTGTCATCAAAGGTGAGAAACCTACCATTGAGGCATGCAGATCTCAAGGTACTGACGATTTCTAGATCATCTTTCTAGATAATGAGCTGAAGTCAATAGAAAGCGATCCGTCGCAGGCAAGCCCACAACACGAAATCATAGATCAAGTTGAAGAAATTTAGTTGCAAGGACTGACTCAGGGATGGTCAAGATGGATGACAGATATTTTACAGACGAATGGCTTATTGGCAGTGACCTCTTGAACACATAACGACACGACAGATGGCTTGGTGACAATTGACCCAAAGTTAATACCCAGAAACTGGCTGAAGACTTTCAATGTGCTTTGATCAACTGTTAGGCAAAGGATTTCCCAACCCAGGTGAATAAAAGTGTCGTGTTCAAGAGTGGTTACAAAGTATGACAAACAGGCTCATTTTTCTCTCTTTTCCCCCACCATTTCTGGCAAGTACCTCTTTATTTTTGACAAGCTTGATGAGGATAACATTTGCTTGATTATAAGCTCATCCTTCGGATGAGTCCAACTTAGTTTAAATTCGAACCCTAAGAAAGAGTGGTTCATTCCTATTTGTAATTGAACAGGTCCTTTACTATGAAATTTTAACGAGTCCAGTATAGGAGAAACTCGACGTTTTTCAATTTTAGAGAGTCTGAAAAAACTTAAGAAAACTCCAGGGTTGACCTTTTTTGTAAATTTGTGTCTCCCAAGCCCGAAAAAGTATAAAATAATACTTGAGAGAACCGCTTGATCTTTTACAACCAAGGAGTACTTTTCGTCATTAGTGCCCTTGACCTGAAAAAGTAAAAAAGCGATCAACGACACATCGTTTTATAACCAATATTGAATTTGAAACGACAAAAATCTGGTAATCTTTTCATGTTTTTACAATCGGAAAAGAGCAGTAAGTGGACCGTCTTTTAATTCCGTTTTAACGAGTTTAGAAGAAAAACTCGGCAATCTTTTCATGTTTCAGGAGTCAGAAAAGAGCTTAAAGGTGACTCTAAATGTTTTTTCGTTGAAAATGATAGAATTCGCCTGAATAATCCGTTATCCTAAACAAAACGCAAACATTACTCATACCTGTTTGAAATGGATAAAAATGTCGCAAAAAATACCTTTTCAAACTGAAACATAAACAAATTTGCAATTTATTTACTCAAAAAACTTATAAAAAGGGCCTTCGTCAATTCATTTTTACCGTTTGAGTTTTGGGTGAGAAAATAGTGCTTTTGTTTAGAAAACTTCCCGTGAAGATTGCGGAAAATCCAACTGTCGGAATCGAACGCCGTCTTCTCCAGGTAATCCACATCATCCTACTCTTCATTTTTAACTATTTCATTTTTTGTTTTAGGCATTCATTTCATTTTTTGGAGGGTTTTTAGGCTTAAAACCCACGCGCGGGGGCCCGCAGGTTTACCACTGCTGGCTTGCGGACCCCGACTTTTTCTCCATTGGGAAAAAGTCAGGGGTCCGCACCTTCCATGTAGACAAGGTGCGGTCCCACGCACTGTGTCTAACCTGGAGGGTGCGGTCCCCACCGCAAGGGTTTTTAACCCAAAAATTCTCAAAATTGGACCAAACAAAATAATTTCTAGCATTTTAATTTATCTTTTTACTTGATGCAGAGAGTACATCATGCTAGATTGGCGTGAACGAGAGCATGAGGATGTGGATGCTGCCGCATGGAATCATCAGCCTTCACTTGATGCTTTGAGGGTGTGCGGCTTGTACAAATTCTGGGCCATTCCTGGCATGAGGGCTCACGTGGATTTCTTACAGTGGCTGGTTGACAGATGGAGCATACAGGACCAGTGCTTCTTCATTGGTGGCCACCAGCTCAAAATCGAGCCGGCGGACATATATTTCTTAACTGACTTGCCTAAGAGAGGTGAAGACTTGACTCTGTTTGGGGCTAGGCCAGGTGGCCAGTCTGTTGATAGCCTCCGGCTAGAGTTCTGCAACAGCCAGGCTAGAGACAAAGGGATAGACATAAAAACCATATCCCGTCCTGAACTCATGGTGATCGCGTTTACTGTCACCAGACTTTGCGGGAGTGCCGCATTACATATTTCCAACGGATCCCAGATGCGTATGGCAGTTGATTGCTTTCGAGGCACCATCTTCAACTGGTGCGATGTTGTGTTGGCCAATGTGAAAGGCCAATTGACCAGGGCCAAGAACGGACAGCTAAAGACCTTTGGTTATGGGGCTTTGGTCGTGAGTTTTGGTCTGGAGAGGGTTCCCATGTTGATCCCGCAGCACCTTACTGTTGGAGCTGGGCTTCCTCGAGAGCCCAAAATGATGTGATGGGTCGCAATTATGGCCCGTCACCCAGACGAGAGGACAGAGGTTGCTCGATTCAAACCTGAGTATTTCCAGTGGTTGGAAAACCAGGTCTTTTCTATTCAGACTTCCCTTACGCTGGGGTAGATTTTCGTGGCGACCCAGACATGGCTCTTCCACCAGGAGAGCAGTGGGATGACTCAGGTAAAATAATTTTCAACATTTTCCTTATTTTTAATTTTTTTATTATTTTTCTGTCGTCCCAAAACTGATAGCAAAAGTTTCAAATGTAGATGTGGGTCCACAGCAACCAGCCGCTCTCCGGCCTTACGAGAGGAAACAACCAGTTGCAGTTGCGCCAGCCCCACAGGACGAATCAGCAGAGGTTTTGGCCGAGTTGGAGGGTCATCTCGAGCGCTTGACAGGAGATATTCCAGAGACCACTATAGATGACATTCCTCGTCGACTTCAGCGCTATGTAATTGGGGTCCCAGGACCTTTTAGGAGGTTCCTTTGCAAGGTGGCCCGTGCAGTGGTTTCTTATCGAGATCATCACCAGTGATAGGATGATCGCCTATTGTGGGCACATATGACATTTTTGTTTTTTGTACTTATCATTTTTGCCGATCATAAGGTGTATTTCAACCTATGATCGAGGACGATGTATTTTTTGACACACTCCTATATATATCACTATTACTAGCTTATCTTGTAAATCATGTTATGGAATGGTTTTAAATTTACATGTATGATTATTGCAAATGTCTACTTAACATTCGAGAAGCAATTGCATCTGCTAATGTATTTAAAGATCTTGGAATATGCTGATATTCAATATAATCAAATTCACGTTCCAAGAGATGTACTCTCAAAAATAATCTTAATAATACTGGATTTTTAATGGCATACACTCTATTAAGTTGTAATACAACGAGTTCAGAATCTAGCCTCACTATCAAACTCTGAATCCCAAATGAAATAGATTCAGATAATAACTCATTCACTGCACTATACTCCGCAATGTTGTTCATTGTTTGACCGAGGCTTACCCCATGCATAGATACTAACTCGTCAGAGGGTGAATAGATAACCCAAGTTGCGGAAGAAATGTTCTGTGTATTACGACAAGCACCATCAGCGAAACCAATGTATGTTTGGAGAGGCATAGACATCTGCAATATCAAGAGTAAAACCAAGATAAGCAGGAATAATGACGAAAAAAAAACTGTCTAAGCTAAGCACACTGTTTAAACTAAAACACACCAGCTAGAAAGAAAAACTATCCTAACTAAAAATCTCCATACCCATTCGTTAAACATAATACCTCTTCAGGTAAAGACCATTTCTGGGTTTACCTAAAGAGTCCCCGTCAAAGTCTACCAATTCATAGGCCCCTTTTGCTAGCTTTCGCTTGACAACAAAGGGACCATGCCACATAGGAACGAATTTTCCAGCACCTAATTTATCATTAGCTTAATCGTAAACTAAGACTAGATCTCCTTCTGAAAAATTTCGAGGGGTCACATTTCGATCATACTGAGCTTTCATACGTTTTGCGTGAGTCTCGATCGCCAATGCATCATCACGTTGATTTCATCTAATTGAGCCAAGTATAACAAACGCTTTTCCTCTTCGGAAGTGGCTAGAAGTAACTCGATGGCCATTTGCAGTGACGGGATTTCGCATTCAATGGGTAACACAGCTTCCAGACCATAGACTAGTTGGAAAGGAGTGAACCCTGTTGATGTTTTTACTGAAGTTCGGTACACCCAAAGCGCTGAAAATAGCATGTTATGCCAATTCGACCGATGAATCCCAATGATTCGGTGGATCATGATGACTAAAACTTTGTTGATGGATTCAACCAGACCATTAGCTTGTGGATAATAAGGGGTTGAACTATCGTGACGTAAACCAAGCTGGCCTGTAAGTTCGGTCATCATAACGTTTAGAAAATGACGCCCATGATTAGTGATTATCGCTTGCGGGACACCAAACCTAGCAATTATATGATTGAACACAAAAATTGCAGCTGTCTTACCATCTGCCTCAAATGTAGGCATCGCCTCTTCCCACTTGGTAAAATAATCTACCGCAAGGATGATATACGCATGCCCCCCGACCGAGTGAGGGTTACATGTAATAAAATCGATACCCCATTTGGCAAAAGGACCAACGGCAATTATAGGGTGGAGAGGAGTAGGTGGAGCGCGCATATTTCGTTCAAAAATTTGGCAGTTGTGGCATTTTGGGACCGCAGTAATACAATCTTTAAACAAAGACGGCCAGAAGTAGCCAACGCGCAATATCTTTTGGGATGTGGCATATCCAGACATATGACCGCCACACGCTCCAGAGTGACATTCATTTAGAACCCTTTCAGCTTCCTAGTGAGTTAAGCAACGTCGAAAAATAGAGTCCGCCCCACGGCGATAAAGAGTATCCCCAATAATCCTGTATTGTTGGGACTAGAATCGTATTTTCCGACGTTCTGACCTTGAAATTTCTGGCCGAAAGGATTGGGTCTGGAGATAAACGATGATATCCCCATACCACGGATCTAAAGTGCTGATTAGAAACAAGGATTCATCTATAATGGGCTCCTCCACCACAGTTTCCGTGTCAGCGTGTGGGAAGTCACACATTAACTCCGCAAAAACTAAAGATTTCTTAGACTTGGATTTCTCAAATTCCAAGTCGAACTCCTGCAGGATAACAATCCATTTAGAGTGCTTGCCCCCTAGCAATTGCTTGGTCAAAATGTAGATCATAGGGTTGCAATCCGAAATTACTGTAGTTTTACGTAGTAAAATGTAGTGACGAAAATGTTGGACAACTTGAACAGCTGCCAATGCCAATTTCTCCACATGTGAGTATTTTAACTCGGTCAGATTTAAAGTTTGACTAAGGTAATATATCACATGCTCAGTACCGAATTCATCTTCCTGAACTAAGACCATTCCAATGGTGGAATGAGAGGCGACGAGATACAAGAAGTAATCCTAGTTGTAGTTGGGAGGATGCAATAACGGTGCATGGGTCAACGCGTGTTTTAGTGCATCAAAAGATTTCTGAGCTATCTCATCCCAATAGAATGGAGTATTTTGTTTCAACAACCAGGTAAAACCCTTTGTAACCTCGGTGTTACACTAAAAAATGTCACCATGACTATTTACAGTTAGTATGGCTCAATCAACAGTCATGCTACCCTCTTAGGCAAGTCTTATGCCTCTGCTCTCCATGTCAAACTCCAAAAAAGAGAGAAAGTCTTGTATAAATGTATTTATCTCTGGGGACGCAGGTTCTCTCAACCTTACCTGCGGGGACGCTCCCAATGTTCACAAAAGCTGCGTCCAAAGACGCTCTGTATGTAAAGGGACAGGTGCGTCCCCCTGTAAAGGTTAGAATGCGCAAGTTTCATCTTTAAAAAGTTACTTGTGGTCATTTCTAGAGCATTCTAGAAGGTTGTTCGACGTGTATTGGGCGCCTCCAGATGGTTCATGCACTCCTATCAAAGAGGAACTTATCCCATCAATAAGGGAGCTATCCCACCCAAAGAGGGGATTATCCCATTGATGGTGGACCTGATTAACCTCCTCTTGAGCACTATAAATACAGGCATTGGGCCAGAAGGAGGAGAGGTTGAAGCTATACATTTTCTTTGGGTAAATGCTGCAGGAATTAGGACTCCCATTTAGAACCTTGTGAGGAGAGATTGTCTTTGCTTGATTCTACTTGGAAGTGGGTGAGCTTTGTCAAAGTAGAGGAAAACCCTTGATGGACCCTGGGAGGAACTTGCACAACACCAAGGCCAGGTTGTAAGAGTTTCTTTGTTTCGTTATTAATACAAACTGGTTCATTTTTCTCAATAGCTTGTGTTAATGAGTTATTTCATGTGTTCCTTGGTCTGCATGTTGAATATATGTTTTATTATATGAGATGCAAGTGCTTGGTAATTGTTTGATTGTTTATGGTTGCAGGAATTGATGTGAAGGAGGAGCTCATCCGGATCGGCAAGGACGGACTACAACAACAGCGTTTTGGAATAAGGTAAGCCTAAACACTTGTAGTTTTCATGTTTTAAAAGGTGTATTTAGAGAAAGATCGCTCCATTTTGTCTTGTTTGTCGCTAGAGAGTTTAGACTCCTAGGGAGGTCAGTTGTGTCCGCACAAACGACTTTTTCCGCCATAAAAAAAATTGGCGACTCCGCTGGGGATTCCATTGATGTGAAAAGTCTTTTCCTTTGTATGAACTTTGCTCTGAGAAAATTGGTTTATTTTTCTGGTTTTTGGCTCTGTGACTTTGTCTCTGGGTGGGTTAGCTTAGGATTAGTTTTATTTTGGTTTATCTTGAGTTTTTCAGTAGGACGCACCCTCTGAGTGCTGCACAGTGCGTCCCTGGACGCACTTTTGCTGTGTGCACAGAGCGGGCCCGCACCTGTGCTAACGGGTTGCCTGCGTCCCCTGCCAAAATTTGAGAAAATTCCATTTTTTACACTTTTTGCTCTTAGATTTTGCTTTTTCTTAGTTTTTACTGCCCAGATCCATTAGTCTCCTGTCAAAGATCTTCACCTAAGCTTGTTTCATTGGCATTCCTGCTTTAAGCTTTCATCAATTGGGTGTTTTGAGTCTCTTTTTTGAGAAATTCTTGATTTATTTTCCCTTGGTCATTACTTGGATGTTTCTATCAGTCCTTTCACAATTTTGCATCTTTTTGCTTGTGTTTTTGCGTATGAGTGTTAATCGCCTTTGAGTGTTTTTATATTTTGATCTTTGGAACTCTCATCCTCTCACCCAATTGGTTCAGATGCACTTGATTTTGTTCATAGATCACACAGAATTAGTTTGAGAATTCAGCATAGATGAACATTTGCATAATTAGAATTCTGCATTTTCAGAATAGTGAATGAAAAATGTGCATAGATTACATTTGCATACTTTTCAAGTGAATTGTGCTTAGATTACCATTGCATAGTTTACATTCTGAAAAATCAATCGTAGATTTAGATCAGTTTTCTTTGATTTGAATTTACACAAAAATAAAAATAAAAAAATTGGTTTGGAATTGATTTGCATTAGTTTTTCTTGATAAAATTAGTGCATTAGAGAATCTGTTATATTTTCTCTTAGTGATCAATTTTTTGCATTGTTGGAAGTGAATGGAAACTCTCTCCTTACTTTAGTTAGGATTCATCGAATTGAAAAGATTACATTATCATATTCGATTGCATTCAGTTGAGTCGGGTCATAACACCATTGGTTTCGTATCCATTTACCCATTTGAGTAATAACAGCCTTAATAACACAGCGCTTAATTAAAATTCATCTAGTAATTTTTACATTTCTAGGGCTCTGAAGCACCAATATAGATCAGGCTAGTGTCTTGGAGTAGGAGAGTAATTAACTCTCCAAGACAGCAAAACCAAACAAGTAGCTGATCTTGTGATAGAATCAAATCCAATTGTTACATTTACACTCTGGGAAAGCTCCTCTTAAAGGAGAAGCACGAGCTCGTGTCCGAACCAGTGAGGGGATCCATCCTCCCTCGTTGGGAACGACGCCAGACAGTACGTATTACAAACGGTAAACCTCGGATTAACCATTGTCGAGGAGCCAGGGGTCACTTATCGGTAAACCTTGGATTACTGTCAAGGAGCCAGTAAGGGGATTGAGCTTGCTACTCTGCCCTTGCGTGCTGTCGGAGTTTAGACTGTTCCCCCAGGTGTATTTGCTGCCGTTGGTAACCTTAGTGACCATAATCTTTAGGATTCTACCCAAGGTGACGGTGGAGGGAAGATCCCACTGTACCTGGAGCAGACGTCGGTTATACTCACTTGGATTTTCCGGGGGGTTCACTTCACTTCGAGACGGTTAAAGTGGAGGAACTTGTGTCGGTCTATTCATTACGCAGGTTGCCGGGGTAACTGTTCCACCCTCCACTTCTGTACTGAATTCGGCGAGGTTGGGCTTAATCACCAACTAGTGTTTTCGGTCCGGAGAGCTTACTGTTTGTGTGTGGTTTGACTCCTAGATTTGATAGCGCGTGTTAATTTGTTTGTTTTTACTTTTAGAGACCATAGGTGTGAATTGTGAATTTTAATTGTTAGGTGTGAATTGTGAATTGTTAATTTTAGTTTTAAAATTGTTAATAAAATTCACTGAAGTTGAATATAATGGCAAATGTTCCGGAATTTATCAACCTAGGAACCCCTCCTAATGAGAATCCTAGTACTTTTCCTTACTTTGGAAATGTTGGTCCTCCTTATATGGCTACTTTGTCATTACCTGGATTTACAATAGGATTACCGATATGGTTATTTTCAACTTCGTTGGCCCAAACTACTCCAATTGTTCCATCTCAACCGGATGCTTCACCTCAACAGAGTTCACCATCTCAACATCAACAACCTTCTGTTGACCCTTTACCTTCTTCGCCTAATTTTTCCTCCTCCATTTCTTCCTCTTCGCCTGGTAAAAGCCTTGATGCTAGTAACCAGGAGGCTAAGAAGAAGAAGAAAGGGAAGAAGAAGAAGAAGAAGAAGAAGAAGCAAGATAAGAAAGAAGTCAACCAACCAACCATGGCTGTAAGTGTTAGTTGTGTTGAGGAAAATTCCGACAAGCACCGTAAACCCAAATACCCTTGCAGGCTTTGTAAGGGTGACCACTTCCTTGTCAATTGTCCTGGTATTCCAAAGGTCTTGGAAGTATGGTCAGAAAAATCTCATCAACTTTCCATTGATCCATCAACCAGTGATAGTCAGGTTTCTGGGAAAAAGGGTAAAGTTAGGTTTCCTTGTAAGTTATGCAAAGGGAGTCATCAAACTCACATTTGCCCTCACATGGATGAAGCCTCAACATTATTGGAAAAACTTACTGTTCCACAGCAAGAATTTCCAACTGGTTACCGTAAACTTTCTCCCAACCTACCGTCAACTGACGGAGTGATTGATCTAAATTCAAGAACGGTCGATCACACTCTTCCATTGGAGAGTGAAACTCATGTCACTCAGGTTGATGATCAATTAGTTGATCAAGTGGTCGATTCAATTTCACATTCGGTCGATCACACTCTCCCTTTCGAGAGTAAATTTCATACCGCTGATGTTCTTCTTGTTACATCAGATTCTTCTATGACGGGGGGCATTTCACCTGTTTCTACAGAACCCCCTCCAAGTACTGAGGTCTTTTCCTTTGATTGGAATAGACTGATAGAACCTCGTCTTCCTTCCTCCATCCCTTTCCAAATCATTGTCAAGGCTGGTGGTAGGGACATACATCGCACACAGGTAGATGAAGGTGCTTCTGTTAGTATTTTATCCTCAACTGTTTGGAAAGCTTTGGGTTCCCCTCAGCTTGCGCATATTACGCAGAATCTGAAAGCTTTTAACAGAACCATTAGTGAACCTTTAGGGATCCTTCCTAAGTTTTCTATTACCTTGGAAGGTAAAACTGTCTGTATTGATCTTATGGTAGTTCGAGGTCCCTTGGATTTCAATTTACTCCTTGGGCGAGACTATGTTTATGCAATGAAAGCTGTCATATCGACATTCTTTCGCGTGATGTCTTTCCCTCACAATGGAAATATTGTGACTGTAGACCAGCTTTCGTTCCCTAGTCTTGTCTCAACTACCAATAATATGACACCCCTAAATGTTCCTGATTCTAAAGTGGTATCTACCCTACCACGGGTTAATCATGTGGCAACTGGTCCCATGTTTTCAGTTACCGAAGTAAGTGAGCCTCTCACTGTTTGCTCACCTTCCTTTGATTTAGATCCGATAATTGACATGGAAAACTCTATGGGATTACTTGAACATGATGTTCTTATCCCTTTTGAGTCCCTTGACATGTGTTCCTTCCAAAGAAGTATTCTTCCTTCTGATGAAGACCTCTTGGAAGCCATGATCAAGGTGTGTCCATTGACATGTCTTTCTTCCAGTTGGAAGCCATGATCAATGAGCGCGAGGACAGTTCCTTTTCCTGTGCCAACCTCGTTAAAAAATGAAACAGGTGTCTGTGAGGATAGTTTCTTCTAGTCTCAACCTCATTAAAAAATGAAACTGGAAGTCATGAGCATAGTTCCTTGTCTTGTGTCAAGCTCATTAAAAAATGAAACAAGGAGTTGTGAGGATAGTTTCTTCTAGTCTCAACCTCATTAAAAAATGAAACTAGAAGTCATGAGCATAGTTCCTTGTCTTGTGTCAAGCTCATTTAAAAAATGAAACAAGGAGTTGTGAGGAAAGTTCCTTTTACTGTGTCGACCTCGTTAAAAAACGAATCAGTGAGCGTGAGGATAGTTTCTTCTAGTCTCAACCTCATTAAAAAATGAAACTGGAAGTCATGAGCATAGTTCCTTGTCTTGTGTCAAGCTCATTAAAAAATGAAACAAGGAGTTGTGAGGAAAGTTCCTTTTACTGTGTCAACCTCATTAAAAAATGAATCAGTGTGTGCGAGGATAGTTTTTTCTTGTATCAACCTCGTTAAAAAATGAAACAAGGAGTGTGAGGAAAGTTCCTTTTACTGTGTCAACCTCGTTAAAAAATGAATCAGTGGGTACGAGGATAGTTTTTTTTCCTGTACCAACCTCGTTAAAAAATGAAACAGGCTAGTATGAGGATAGTTCTTTTACTGAGTCAACCTCATTAAAAAATGAATCAGGTAGATTTTAGGTTGAGTAGATAGATTGTAGAAAATAGGTTTTGAGGACAGTTCCTGTTACTGAGTCAACCTCGTTAAAAAATGAATCAGGTATGAGGACAGTTCCTGTTACTGAGTCAACCTCGTTAAAAAATGAATCAGGTATGAGGATAGTTCTTTTCTTGTGTCAACCTCCTTAAAAATGAAACAACTCCCTTTTCAAGTTAAATATTGAAAGTAAACCTTCATTTCATCCAGCCGGTTGAATGCAATGAAGCCTGGGGGGCATGTACCTCACTTTGCATCATTATGCTGGGGGCATGCGAACTTCTTGAGCATAGTTCCTTGTCTTGTGTCAAGCTCTTTAAAAAATGAAACAAGGGTAGGTTAAGTAGGTAGATTGTAGAGAATAGTCATGAGCATAGTTCCTTGTCTTGTGTCAAGCTCATTAAAAAATGAATCAAGGATTTTCGAGCATAGTTCCTTGTCTTGTGTCAAGCTCGTTAAAAAATGAATCAAGGTTTTTAGATTATAATTTTTGTTAGGTAGATAGTAGAGAGTAGTTATGAGCATAGTTCCTTATCTTGTGTCAAGCTCATTTAAAAAATGAAACAAGGGTTTTGAGGATAGTTCTTTTCCTGTGTCAACCTCACTAAAAAATGAGACAACTCCCACAAGTCTTTCCATGATCTTGAAAGTAAAGCTTCATTCCATCCACCTCATTGAATGCAATGAAGCTTGGGGGGCATGTACCTTGATTTGCGTCATTATGCTGGGGGCATGTGGACTTATAACAAGCATAGTTTTTCGTTTCAAGCTTGCGTAAACATGAAACCGAATCCGAGCATAGTTCTTTTCCTGTGTCAAGCTCGTTAAAAAATGAAACAAATCCTCCTCTAATTGAGTCGAGAGTTTGACTCGATCTCGTAAATGTTAAGTTGTATGTTTAGGTTAGTTATTTCAGTGTTTTACATAATTTTCTTACAGTTTTAGTTCGAATCTTTCAAATGATCTCGCACTTGAACCTTCATTTCATCCACCGTAGTTGAATGAATGAAGCTGGGGAGCATGCGCTCTAGCAGTTATGCTTAGGGGGCATCAAGCACAGTTTTCTCTCTGTTTCAAACTTGTGTAAAAATGAAACTACTTTGAAGCATAGTTTTTATCTGTTTCAAGCTTTTGTAAAAATGAAACCTATCTCGAGTCAATTTCAGTTATTTTCAAGACTCGTTAAACTCATGAAAATCCCGAGATTATTTTGCTATCTTTCATTCTCGTAAAATAAATGAAAATGCCGAGTTCTTTCCGTCTTTTCCTGCTCGTAAATTAAATTGAAAGTCGGCCATATGAGTACATTTTTATCCCTTTTTCGAACTCATTAAAACTTACGAAAAAGTGAAAACTATGAGTACATTTTTATCCCTTTTTCGAACTCGTTAAAACTACGAAAAAGTGAACCTTGGAGTTCTCTTTTAAGCCCTTTTCTGACTCCTAAAACATGAAAAGATTGCCGAGCGTTTCTTTTACACTCGTTAAAACGGAATTAAAAGACGGTCCCCTTATAGCTCTTTTCTGACCGTAAAATCAGGAAAAGATTGCCGGGTTTTTGTCGTTTCAAACTCGATACGGAAATAAAACGACGTGTCCTTGATCGCTTTTTACTTTTCAAGTCAGAGACACTAATCATGAAAGTACTCCTTGGTCGCAAGACTAAGCGGTTCCCCCAGGTATTATTTTATACTTTTTCGGGCTTGAGGGACACAAATCTACGAAAAAGTTCACCGTGGAGTCTTCTTAAGTTTTTCAGACTCTCTAAAATTGAAAAACGCCGAGTTTTTCCTATACTGGACTCGTTAAAATTTCACAGTAAAGGACCTGTTCAATTACAAACAGGAACGAACCACTCCTTCCTAGGGTTCGAATCAAAACTAGGTTGGACTCATCCGAAGGATGAGCTTATAATCAAGCATATGTTATCCTCCTCAAGCTTGTTAAAAATAAAGAGGTACTTGCCAGAAATGGTGGGGGAAAAGAGAGAAGAATGAACCTGTTTGTTACCTTTTGTCTCAAAAGAAACTTTATTACCACTCTTGAACACAACACTTTTCATTCACCTGGGTTGGGAAATCTTTTACCTCACAGTTGATCAAACCACTTTGAAAGTCTTTAACCGGGTTCCGGGGATTAACTTTGAGTTATTTGTCACCAAGCCATCTGTCGTGTCGTTATGTGTTCAAGAGGTCTGCAAGCAAAACTTTCATCTGCAAAATACTTGTCATCCATTTGACCATCCCTGAGTCAGTCCTTACAGCAACATTTCTTCAACTTGAACAATGATTTCGTGTTGCGGGCTTGCCTGCAACGGGTCGCTTTCTATCGACATCAGCACATTATCTAGAGAGATGACTTAGAAATCGTCGGTACCTTGAAGTCTGCATGCATCAATGGCAGGTTTCTCGCCTTTGACGTCAATTTACATCAATGACTTTCGATCGAAGGATTCCGTGAAATGTTCGACATCAACTCATTCATTCACATCTCATGGATTGTACTGGGTACTTTGAGAACCATTGACATTACTGGTGGTCTCTCTCACGCTTGTTAACAGTTTACATCATCGACTGGTAATCAAGTGGTTTCTACCATGTTCGACATCAACTCATTTATTCGCATGGCTAGAATCGTACCAATTCGGGAAGTAGAAATGAAGACCCTGGATCTAGTTTCCACCATCCAGGCTGCGAGGAGTTTTGTATTCATTATCTAAGTAGACTAATCATAAACAGATGGCTGCGTCCATACTGTGTCTACAAAAGTCTATGATTATGATGTATTGCAAGATCATTCCTGTATCAGAGTAGTTAGTCTGTTAGTTAAAGTTTTAAATCTGAGTATGGGAATGCCTACCTCAGTGATGATATAATCTTATACATGTATTTTGTGTTGAAAATTGCATGTTCTGACCAGGCTCTCCACGGGATAATCCTTGAAATGATAAAGCACTTCACCCTTCCTAGATATTACAAACCCTAATCTATTCCAGGCTTCGCACTTTAGGGGCAATCTGTTACACTAAAAAATGTCACCATGACTATTTACAGTTAGTATGGCTCAATCAACAGTCATGCTACCCTCTTAGGCAAGTCTTATGCCTCTGCTCTCCATGTCAAACTCCAAAAAAGAGAGAAAGTCTTGTATAAATGTATTTATCTCTGGGGACGCAGGTTCTCTCAACCTTACCTGCGGGGACGCTCCCAATGTTCACAAAAGCTGCGTCCAAAGACGCTCTGTATGTAAAGGGACAGGTGTGTCCCCCTGTAAAGGTTAGAATGCGCAAGTTTCATCTTTAAAAAGTTACTTGTGGTCATTTCTAGAGCATTCTAGAAGGTTGTTCGACGTGTATTGGGCGCCTCCAGATGGTTCATGCACTCCTATCAAAGAGGAACTTATCCCATCAATAAGGGAGTTATCCCACCCAAAGAGGGGATTATCCCATTGATGGTGGACCTGATTAACCTCCTCTTGAGCACTATAAATACAGGCATTGGGCCAGAAGGAGGAGAGGTTGAAGCTATACATTTTCTTTGGGTAAATGCTGCAGGAATTAGGACTCCCATTTAGAACCTTGTGAGGAGAGATTGTCTTTGCTTGATTCTACTTGGAAGTGGGTGAGCTTTGTCAAAGTAGAGGAAAACCCTTGATGGACCCTGGGAGGAACTTGCACAACACCAAGGCCAGGTTGTAAGAGTTTCTTTGTTTCGTTATTAATACAAACTGGTTCATTTTTCTCAATAGATTGTGTTAATGAGTTATTTCATGTGTTCCTTGGTCTGCATGTTGAATATATGTTTTATTATATGAGATGCAAGTGCTTGGTAATTGTTTGATTGTTTGTGGTTGCAGGAATTGATGTGAAGGAGGAGCTCATCCGGATCGGCAAGGACGGACTACAACAACAACGTTTTGGAATAAGGTAAGCCTAAACACTTGTAGTTTTCATGTTTTAAAAGGTGTATTTAGAGAAATATCGCTCCATTTTGTCTTGTTTGTCGCTAGAGAGTTTAGACTCCTAGGGAGGTCAGTTGTGTCCGCACAAACGACTTTTTCCGCCACGACACTCGGCGTAGTTAGGAATGAATCGTCGTAAAAAGTTTTCTTTCCCTTGCAAACTTTGGAGTTGGCGAAGACTCGAAGGAGGAGACAATTTGACAATAGCTTCGACCTTCGAGGGATCGACGCGAATGTCGGCTTTCGAAACTACAAACCCCAGCAATCGACCCATTTCTATACAAAAGACACATTTGTGTGGGTTCAACTGAATCCGATAATGCCTACACCTCATAAAGATTGCTCGTAAATGGGCGAGGTGATTAGCTCGATGTAATGAATGAGTAGGCAAGTCATTGAGATAAGGTTGCACAATGTGCTTGATGTCATGAAACACATAAGACATGGCCCTTTGAAAAGTTGCACCGGCATTCTTGAGCCCAAAAGGTAATTTGCAATAAGAAAATGTCCCCCATGGACAAATGAAAGCCGTTTTTGGTTGATCGGCAGGTAGAATTTTGATTTGATTGTATCCAGAAAAACCATCCAGGAAGGAGAATATTTCGCTGCTGGCACAATCATCAATGATTTGATCGATATAGGGAGTTGGGTAATTGTCCTTTGGACAAGCTCAATTAATGTCCCTATAATCGATGCATATTCTTATTGTTCCCTACTTTTTGTTAATTGGAACAATATTCGATACCCAATTCGTTAACGAGATCGGATAAATGAAACCTGCTTTCAGTAATTTTTCAACTTCTGCTTTAATTGCAGCAGCTTTTCTTGGGTGAATCTGACGCAAACATTGCCGAACGGTTTTAGCGTCCGGGTAAGTCTTGATCTCATGAACAACAATTGCGGGATCAATTCCTGGCATTTCCTCATAGGATCAGGCAAACACATCGCAGAATTCTTTAAATAGGGCCTTATATATTTGAATTTCATCATTTGTACACGAGGCACCTATATGAATGTTCTCAACAATTCCAGGCTTAACTGAAATGTCAATGGGAATAGTTCGAGAGATGTTTCCCAAATTTAACTCTGAATCAGGATGTTTCATTGGATTCTGAGGTTCCTTGACATATTCAGTCGTAAAGATTGATGAAAAATCATTTTCAAAACGATCATTCTCGGGTAAAAACGAAGATCTGTGATGGAGATCTTCCCATGGTAAATCATCTACACATAGGATTTCACAAATTTGCTCATCAGAGTGAACAAGTTCAGAAAACGTGATTAAATCCGAGCTTGATGTGAAGAGTGATTCCTCACGGACCACATTCATGAATTCATTTTCAGTTGAAGATGGGTCAGGAAACGATTGCATGGCCTCATATGCAATTTCATATGGACTCAAAGGCATGACATCACCAAATGAGTCTATCTCATATTCAGAAGGAATGATCCAAGGATCATCATAAATAATGGCGTCTAACGTAATCATATGAATGGTTGCAAATGAAGACGATCCGTTGATTGAAGGAAAAGGAAAAGTTCCCAGTAAACCGGCATATTTAACTAGTCCTACTCCAACATCCTTATACGTGATAGTCGTTTTACCAACATGTTGAATACTTTTAGAAGAGGCTGGGTCAGATGAAAAGTAAGCCAGCTGGTCTATTGTTATGATCTTTCCATTATGAGGAAACTTTATAACCCGAAAGACCGATGAAACGACCGCTGTCATAGCGTAAGACCAACTTCGACCCAAGAGAAGGTTGTAATCTAGAGGGGCATCAACCACCTCCACATCTAGATTAACAGTTTTTCCTTCAACCCCTATAGGCAAATCCTGTAGAATGCCAAAAGGATGAAACCCACGGCCATCAAAGGCCTTTAGAATCGTCGGGGATTGATTTAGCGAAGGAGAACCAAGCGATCTCCAACACTGTATCGACATAATACACGTTGAGGCTCCCTCATCAATTACAGTCCAATGAATAGGCTTGTTTTTTACTATCACTGGAATTTGGAAAGCCATTTGATGAGGTAAACGCGGTGTACTATTTTCTAGATCGAAAATTATTAGGTTCGAGTCCTGAACATCAACAGCTCCTATAGCCGACAAAAGTAATTTGCACTGTGCTGGGCATGATTGCAGCACCTCCAAAGCCAACATTGTTGAGGGTGAAACAGCTAAATCCTCAACAATGTTATAGTTCTGAGCCGCTCTCGCATGTGGATTGAAAGCTGACTTTCGAAGTATACCCTTGGCGGGCGGTTTGATTACCAAGTCTGGATTAGGTTTCTCGATCTGTAGTGGATCAGAACCGGGAGCTGAGGTTGATGGATTAGAATGAGAAGATTCTGCTTCTTTACCATCAACAGGACTTTTACTACCATAATCTTGCGATCGAGTCGCAATCCGAACATGGGACATCATCAGTATGGGTTCTTCATTGGCACTCGAGGAAGAACCTATCATCTTATTGTCTTGAGCTGGAAAAGGATCCTTCAAAACAGCAGGCATTTGGGAACCCTTGACAATCTTCGCAACCTCTGCACAATGAGGGCAGTCTCTTGTAAAATGTTCATCGTCACAAATGAGACAAGGATAATGAGGTTTTCGCTTTTCGTCATTGGATTCTGATTTTTCAGGTTTGTCCTTTGAATTTTTGTCCGTTTTATTCTTCTTCTTTCCTTTCTTCTTTCCACCGAATTTTGATTTGGCTGCAGATGACTCTACAACGTGAATATCGGCGGAAATTTCTGCAGAAGAATCTCCTGTTGGGGAATCAGGCAAGGTTATGATAGGAGAAGAATTCTTGGAAGATTTCTTCTTACTTTTAGTGTTAACCGTACCAATCATACCATCGGCGACATGAGATCCCGAAGGAGCTGCAGCGATTTGATTTTTCTTGGGAAGATCGGGGATTTTCTCGTGTAACGTTCCTGACTGAGTATAGACCACGTCAAGGTACTGTGCTTGAGCAATTACTTGCTCCTCAGTAACAACTCCAGCTTTAGCTACATCTTCAGTGATCTTTGGCAACAAAGGTTTTACAAACCACTCAGCCAAGATCTGATCCGGAATAAAAACCTTCACTAAATGCCGTCGACGTCTCCACTCATGAATATGATCTGAAATGTAAGTGGACGTCGATTGTTTTAACGAAGTTAAGAATTCTGTGCCATTGTCATATCGGACTGGTAACTGAAAATGAGTTAAAAACGAGGTAGCTAACTGACTAAAATTATAAAAAGTGCCTCGCGGTAACTCAATGTACCACTTGGCCGCGAGACCAAGTAGAGTGCGCTGGAAAATTCTAAGACGGATTGAATCATCTGAAATGGAGTTAGATGCACACCAGAGGTGGTAAGTCATCACATGGTTCGACGGGTCCTCTACTGATTTACCTTCAAACTTAGGAATGTCACTAGGAAACTTATTCGGCATTGGCGGCCAAAACGGAAGATAATTAATGGGATCGTTCGTTAGGCGTGACAAGTCTGGTAAGTCCAAAGTTGCGATAAATGGTAACTGACGATTAGGGTCCCTAAAACTCTGGGTCATGAGACCAACCCCAGGAGGAAGATATCCAGGATAACTAGGAATAGGAATTGCATTTGGGATATTGTATCCTCCCGGAAAACCAGGATTAACCGGACCATACTGGGGTTATTGAGGTTGTTGATAAGTGTACCCAGGGTACGGTTGATACTGATAGACTGGCTGCTGCACAGCAGGACCGAATTAGTACTATCCCTGGTATGGTTGATAAGTAAATTGTGGTTGACTTATGACAACCGTACTTGAACCAGGTTGTCCTACAGGAATCTGAACCGAAGTTTGAATTGTAGATCCAGATGGTGGTAAAGATGTCTGAGGAGTAGATACAGGAATAGTAGAAACCAGAGCTGTCGATACTCCGGAAGTAGGTGGGGTAGATTGAACAGATGTTGCGGCAGTTGTAGCAGTCGTTTGAGGCGGAGTACGAGGCGTACTAGGCCCAGGCTGAGAAACTACCAAAGGTACAGACGTTTGAATGTTAGACTGGACTGGTTGCTGGGGTGTACCAGAAACTAAGGGTTGTCCAGTTTGAGATGACAACTGTACATTTGGCTGCAACACCTGTTGAGTTTGCGATGGATCCCACACTATATTCATTCCGGGGTACGGACCCATGACAGGTTGAGAATATTGAGGACCATAACCGGGTTGAGGGTAGGATTGATAATTCAAAGTTACATTTCCCGTTCCTTGAACATATGTTTGACCGAAGGGTGGTTGGAAACCTTGGTTCGAGTACTGACCTTGGGGTTGATACCTTTGAGGCACGTACTGATACTGGGGTTGACCGTGAGGTATAAATTGATACTGGGGTTGACCTTGGGGTACATATTGAGTCTGGGGTTGGCCTTGAGGAACGTACTGTCCCGTAGGTATGTACTGTCCTTGAGGTTGCCCCCAGACGCAAATTGGGTACCTTGAGGTTGCCCCTCAGGCGATAATTGAGGCTGCCCCCCAGGCAGTAACTGGCCACCTGAAGGTTGAGGATTGGGAAAAGAACCTGACATCATGAGAATATCTTCTACGCTCAATGGCTTAGTACCATTAGTTCCAGTTAGTAACCCTTGCTCAATGGGTTGAGGAGATGCTCCCGAAAAAGTACCAGAAAGTGACTGATACCCAGAGGGAACAGAAGGACCGCTGTACAATAAGGATTTGGGAGATTGAGTAAACATGGATGACTGTCTTGACATATTTAACAGAGGATAATAACCTCTAGGTGTTGGGTGATAAGGAACACGAGGTGGTGAAAAACACCCTGGGTTTTCTAAAAAATTAGTCAAAGAAAGATACCAAGTACTGCTCTTAGGTGGACTGTAAAAAATTGATTCACGCTCCCTTAGTTCAATAATAGGTTGATTTTCAAGGATAGGGATGCCTACTTCTTCTTCCGGAGTAGCAAGTTCTTCAATAGCTATAAGTCCAGAAGGAAGATCTTGGGTGATTACTCTTTCTACCCTAGGTGAACCAGGACCACTAGAAGCTGGAGAAGCAAACCCCGATGTCAGAGTAGCAGCAAATTCACTTTCAGGTTTGGATATTTCAGGTTCCTCACCTATATCACTAGTAGATGAAAAGCTAACAGTAACTTCGGAAATAGACACTGACTACGGATTGTAATCTGCTACTAATGCTTGAAAATCAGGATGTACCACCAAAGAAGACTCTCCTTCTTCAGGTGACCCAACTCTACTGTCTCTAGGAGTTACGAGGACTTTCAAACCTTCAAGCTGGCTCGGTGAAAACTCAGGAGGTTGGCCCCGAAGTCTACGGGACTTCCTCGGTAATTCAGCCACGGTTAAAAACTTTTAACTACTTCAAACGCAAACAAAGTAAAATCTCAATGAAAACCACCTAAAGCCTCTAAGAACCAAACAAATTTGAATCACACGCCTAAAGAATCTAGGAGATCAAACACACACAAACAGTAACTTTCCGTAGTGAAAACACTAGTTGGTGATGAAATCCAACGTCGCAGAGTTCAATAAAGAAATGGCGGTTGGAACAGTTACCTCGGCAACCTGCTTAATGAATAGACTGGCACAAGTTCCTCCACTTAACCGTCTCGAGTGAAGAGAACCCCCCAGAAAATCCAAGTGAGTCTAGCCGACGTCTGCTCCAGGTACAGTGGGATCTTCCCACCACTGTCACCTCAGGAAGAATCCTAAAGAATATGGCCACTAAGGTTACCAACTGAAACAAATATACCTGGCGGAACAGTCTACGATCCGATACGCACGCATGGGCAGAGTAGCAAGCTCAATCCCCTTGAAGGCTCCTTGACATAATCCAAGGTTTTCCAACAAGTGACCCCAGGCTCCTCGACAATGGTTAATCCGAGGTTTACCACTTTAATACGTGAATATCTGGCGTCGTTCCTAATGAGGAAGGATTGATTCCCACACTGGTTCGGACACGATCTCGTGCTTCTCCTTTAAGAGGAGCTTTCCCAGAGCATAAATGCAACAATTGGATTTCTTCCCTACCACAAGATACAGCTACTTTTTTGTTTTTACTGTCTTGGAGAGTTAATTACTCTCCTACTCCAAGACACTAGCCTAAGCTAAGTTGGTGTATCAGAGCCCTAGAAATAAAAATGTTGCTAGATGAATTTTACTTTAAGCATTATTTTTTATTGGTTTTTGTTTAAGTCAAAAGGTGCGGAGATGAAACTTGTGGTATGAAGACTCCACTCAAAATCACTAAAAATGCACCTAAGATGATTTAAACAATATTTTCTCTTCGATGAACTTCTAAACTAAGAGAGAGTTTGAGAATGCAAATACTTTGTAAACACAAATCTTTCTTAAGAAACAAATTAAAAGAAGAGCTTTTTCCTTTCCAAAGCACTCAAAACAAGACAACTAGTTATTTCACAAAAATTCCCTTTTTCATTTCAAAGCACTCAACCACTACAAAAAACAAACTTTTTTCCAAAAGAGATTTTTTATTTTTTTATAAAACACTCAAAATTATGCAAAGAACTAACTTTGAGATCTATAAACTATAAAAACCTATTTGAAGTCAAAGCCTATAAGATGTATTTTTTAAGGATATTTTACTTAGCTAGATGTAAGCTAAGGACCAATTTATGTAGAATCACAAATCAGTCAAGAACAACAAATTTTGTTTTCTTTTTGAAAATGAAAATCCAAACTTTTAAACACAAGCTTTTCGAAGTTTTGTAAAGAGAAAACACAAAGTGGATTCCTCAACAAGGGGAGATTTCATAAATGGTCAGACTCATAAGAAGGCTGGTAAACACCAAGGTGATCTGAGGTCCCTACAGCTTCTAAGCTCAGAGCCACTACACAACCAAAATGAAAAACAAGCCCAACAAGCAAAACTCCTAGAAATTTCACCTAAAACCCTAACACTAATGAAATCAACCTAAGGAAAGCTTCTGACAAGTTATATGCAGGTCTGGGCAGTGGATAATAAATTATAAACAAAAACTAAGCTGACTAATAGAGGAAATCTTAGGTTTTTCAAAATTTTGACAGGGTCCGCAAGCCCACAGTTAACACAAGTGCGGTCCCGCTCTGTGCTAAAAGCAAAGGTGCAGATAGGTATGCACTGTGTCAAAAGGCTAGGGTGCGGTCCTCTCCCAAAGCTATGAAAAATGAAAAATAACCCTGGATCTACAAACTCTACCCAATTTTACACACAACAAGCCAAAAACAGAAAAAAAAACACAGTTTCTCAAGTCAAAGTACAAACAAGGAAAAAATCAAGTCCCCAGTAGAGTTGCCATTTTGTCACACAGAATAAATCGATCTTGTGGACAAGATAGACCTTCCTGAATCTAAACAAGACCTAATGACAAGCAAACCAACCAGACACTATCTTTCTCTAAATATGCTTTTATAAACAAAGGCAAACAAGTGTTTTAGGGCCTACCTTAGGTCCAACGCAAGTTTTTGGATGCCCTTGCTTCTTCGATCCAAATGAGTTCCTTTGTCGCGAATCTGCAAACACAAACAAGCAAACAAATTAAATAGCACCTGAAAAGCCAATATCATAAAACATATTCAACATGAAAGTCAAGGAGTCCATGAAACAAATAACATGAGATACTTGTTGAGAAAAATAAGTTTGATTGTATTAATTCAAAAGAAGAAGAACTTTACAACCTATGCCTTGACGTTGTACAAGCTCCTCCCAGGGTCCAGCAAGAAGTCTCCTCTACTTTGACAAGTTTCACTCACTTCCCAATGAAGCCAAAAAGGTATGTGATCTCTCCTCTTAAGCTCAACTAGGAAGTCTTAATTTCACCAGCATTTACCCTCAAAAATCTTCAGCTTCTAACCTCCCTAGCAACCAGCCCAATGCCTGAATTTATAGTGCAATGGAGGGAAGTTACTAGGCCCTCCTTCAGAGGGATAAAACCCTCCTTCAAAGGGATAGCTCCTCTCGTCAAGGGATTAGCTCCTTCTCTTTTGGGATGCATGAACCACCTAAGAGCGGCAAATCCACGTCAAAATTCCTTCTAGAATCATCTAGAATTAACCCGAAGTGAGTTTTTTAGAATAAACTTACGCCTTTTTTACTTTCACAGGGGTCCGCACCCACACCTTTAGGGACAGAGTGGGCAGGTCCGCAGTTTTTGTCAACAGAAGGTGCGGGACCGCAGGTAACAGTGAGAGAAAGTGCAGAACCAGAGTTTCATTGATTTTTGATGTCTTTCTCTTATTTTCAAAGCTTGACTTGAAGAGCTGAGGTCTGAGACTTGCTTAGGAGGACAATACAAGTGATGATAGATCCATACTGACTGCAAATAATCATGGTGACGATATTTTTGTGTAACAATTCCTTCAATATGAGTTTCAATTTTATAGTCTTCATGACCATCACCCACTTTTGAATGTGATTCTCCAAGCTTTGTTATCTTTCTAGAGTCTTGTTCATCTACTTTCAGATCTAAGTCTGACCCAATAAACTATGACACATCTTGTTGTTGCATGTCACTCCCCCTTGCACCAAATTCTTCTTCCAAGGTCTTCCATGCTTCCTTGGAAGTTGTAGCTTTTGCTACCTTGCAAGAAAACTTTTCATGCAATGTTTGTTTTATATAATTCAATGCTAAAGCACCGCATACTTCATCATATGACTTATTAGACCAGTGATCAATTAAGCTTTGTTTTATAAAATTCAATGCTAAAGCATCACATACTTCATCATATGGCTTATTAGACCAGTAATCAATTAAGTATTTAACTCGAAGAAAAGTTAGCATTTTGATCACCCAAAAATCAAAATATTAATGAGTAAATATAGGAGGTGGTAGAAGATCAAAGTTACACCAATCACCCCTGATCTCTTCTCCGTCGTCTGCTAGACTTCTCAGTTCCTCAATTGCGGCCTAAACCTCTCTAACGATGGCAATGATCTTTGCCTCTTATTTTCAATTCATTTTCTTAATCTTCTTCAATCACACTTTGTGACCCATAATTTCATGTCTCATAATTTCTTTCCTGATTGCATGAGGCTATCTTCAATATCGCACATGGAAAAAAAAATATGATTTTTAATATACACCCCGTATGGCACACTCTTTTTCCAAAACACTGTCATGCTCGACAAAACAAAAATTTATGCTAATAAACCTTTGCAAATTCTTAAAACACACTTCCAATATTTTTATTTTTTTAATCATTAAATAAAAAAATCACTTTAAATAAATCCCCAAACCCCTTTACTATACAAACCTTTTAAAAATTACATCGAAACTTTGTTTTACCCAAAAAAAAAATTAAAACAAAAAAGTTAAAACAACACTCCTTTCAAAACTTTCGAATATCATATCAAACTTCTATGAAAAACCCTTTCATAAAGCTTCCTTTAAATATTACCTGTAATACTTCCTTCAATAATATTTAACCTTTTAAAAACAACTCCTGGAATTTCTCTTTAATATCATGCACACTACGATGTTTAAAAACTATAAAATAACTCCTTTTAATAGGTGCTTTTGACTGGCTCAACTTATAGAGTCTGCGTACTAACGCCGACCAACGTTATAACGCTTCGACTATCACTTGCAGGTGCGTTATAGCTTTAATCCAGCGAAAAAAATGTATTTGTTTTTCTTTCAAGGATGGCCGTTAATTTGTTTTCTCTCGTTTTTTTTTTTAACATGTATACATATTAAATTTTGACCTTTCTAAATATAGATAGAATTTAACTCTACTCATACTTAACTCATTCTAATTAGAGTCAGTTACATGGACATGGACAATAATTACTATTTCCAACACCATGGAAACGTTAAACTTCAATGCGCAACCCCCTTGAAAAATGTGACATACATTTATGATAATTGATGGGGACTCATGATCTATTCACAAACCTTGTAGTCATCAAGATCAACAGACGCCACCATTCTTGCTGTGATTTAAATCTCATCTTATTGGAGACTGTAATTGAGCATAAGAGATTCTTTGAAAAATTGGAGACCATGACATGGAGCATGTCAGGGTCTCAAAATGTGATTTAATAGTTTAAGAGGAAATTTAAGTTATAATTTTAATGTAAAATTTGTAAAAAGTGTTTAGTTTGATTGAATTTAATAGTTAAGAATGTGTTTTTTAAGAGGTTATAAATTTTATTGAGTATAATTGTGAGAAATGTGTGTTTTCATATAAAAAAGTCATATATTAAAATCTAAAAGAGTAAAATACTTATATGGAAATTTTAATAATCAAATCCTTATATAAATAATTTTAAAATTAAATTATTATTATTACAATGAAAATAAAACATAAAATAATACAATATAAAATAAAACACCAATATGATAAAACACCAATATGATATGGTTTACTTAATATGAGCTATTTCTAATAATAAAAAAATTGTTAATTCTTTTTTATTTAGTGTAAAAGAAATATTATCTGTAACATGTCTACTCCATCCTCTTCTTTTCTTTTAAAAACTCCATTCTTTTTTGTTATGGGTTACCAATATGGACCCAAAAACACTAATTTACCTAAAATAAATTTAATTCTTTCACCGAATCAAATTTAACTTAATATTACACTTCTACCCTTTTAAATTTACGTGTGAAAATTCTCAATATACAAGGTCTCTTCAAACTAGGGTATCCGCGAATCCAGTATGGCAATTTATGATGCCTCTCAATTTAAGAGGGGAAGGAGATACGAATATCCATCTATATGTAGTCTACAAGTTTCTATCTATAAAATAATTATTATTTTTTTTATTAAACTTAATAGCCCTGCAAACTAGGGTGTTTGGAATCTCTGGTGGTCTATGATGGTTCCAAATTTAAAAAATTATTATTATTTTTTAATTATTTTAATTATTAAACTTAATAGCTCTTTAAACTAGGGGTAAGCGCTCCAAATTTAAAAAATAATTATTATTTTTTAATTATTTTTATTATTAAACTTAATAGCCCTTTAAACTAGGGGTGATGGCTTCATCTTTAAAAGGGGCCTAAAGTCTTACAATTATATATCTATTTATATGTAATATAAAAATTTCTATCTATAAAGTAATTATTATTTTTTAATTATTGTTATTATTAAATTTGAGAAATTCTCAATATCTAATAGCCCTTTAAATTAAGTATCTAAAATTTAAGATGTTAAGAAAAATCTAGATTGGCTTTATGTTGGACACAGATTGTCATTGATGTCAATATGGCAATATTCAAGAGGAGGAGACAGAGCATATCGGAGTCGAGAGGATCAAAAGGAGCCAGAGGAACCAAATCGGAGGAGCCACATATATGAGAGCAAGAGGAGCCATATCGGAGGAGTGCCAGCGCAAGAGGAGCCATATATGCCTTTATTAATACTATCGGGCGTTGTTCGGGCAATGAAAACCCACATATGCATGTATTAACAATTATCGGGAGTGGAGGCAAATCGCAGCGATATCGTATTGGAACCCTTAGGGATGAGAGCGGACGCGAATTCTTATTTAGATTGGTCCAGACCCCGGAACCCTTAGGGATGAGAGCGGACACGAATTCTTATTCAGATTGGTCCAGACCCATATCGGGTCCGAACCCAAATATCGCATCGGAGGAGTGGCTTGGAACTATCATGTGAAAGCTCCGATATATATCGGAGCCGAAATATTATTCAGCGCTCCCTATAAAGCGTCGGGTCCGTCGTGTTCGGAGGAGGGAGTGTTATTGTCTGTGGCGACCGCCGATAAGCGGACCCGCCGAAATATATATAGCGTGGCATCTAAACCTTTTCGGGTCCGAAAGGAACCTCAGCGCGGTTAAGTGACGAGCTCCGAAATTCGGAGCCGAAGTATTATATTGAGGATGGTTTAATGGGTCGTCGGGTCCGCAAGGTCCGTTAGACTTTGAAACTGCCAGAAGGGAAGTCGCCGAAATCCATCGGGACCGAAATCATAATAAAAGGCAGCCTAAAGGTGTGTCGGGTCCGCACCTCGTCGGAGGTCAGGCCTTAACAGTTTTGTAGTGATCGCCGAAATCCGGATCCACCGATAATTATAAAGGCGGACGGATAAGAATTGAGATCCGCGTCTGTTGAATGAGAACAGGAATTACGTTATTTTCCTGTGTGTTAAAATATATGTGGCTGCGGGGTTTTTATAGTGTTGGCCATATATTGCATATGATATAAGGCTTCCGATGGTTGATTTAAAGTGCTCGGGTGGTGGCTTCCGATGGTTGATTAAAACGCTCGGGTGGTGGCTTCCGATGGGTGATTAAAAGCACCGATAAAGCCTGTAAGACAAAAAAAAAAAAAAAGGAAAGAAAAGAAATGGAAGCCGAAGTGTCAAGCGGCTCCAATGTATGCCTGTGATCATGAGCAAAACAGGAGTGTTGTTATAATTTTGATGTATGTATCCTGTGATTATTGGAATGGTTGGATAAACAGAGGTAACTGACAGGGCAAGCAAGCGCTGAGGAAACCGAAGAGCCTACGGAGTAAGGAAGCTGAAGAGCCTGTGAAGAAAGGAAGTCAAAGAGCCAATGAGAAAGAAGAAATGAAGGGACAGAGGCATGGAGCATATGAAAAAAAAAAAAAAAACAACAGAAAACAGTGAGAGTAGTTGTTGTTGTTCGGGGACGGGATAACCTGAGCATGAGATAGTGGAAGCAGCAGAAGAAAAGGGGGCAGCAGAAGCAGTGGAAGCTGAAAAGAGTGCAGCAGCACACCAGTGTATACCAAAGAGGTTGGAGCCTCAGAATTGAACAGGATTGAAGTCCTTGGGAGTTGGTGCTCCTAAGTCCAAGATTGGTGTCTTGGCAAAATAGAGTTGGTGCTCAGGAGGTTGGAGCCTCACCAAAGTCCAAGTTGGAGCTTGGCAACCAATTGTGACAATCTATTTATTGTATTTATTTTTACTGCACAGTTATATTAATAAAAGCATTTATTCCTGCTGTTCATTTTGTGTTTCTGAACATATATGTTTTAACTAGTAAAACAATAGTGAGAAAAAGAAATACTGATTCACCCCCCTCTCAGTATTTCCAACAATTGGTATCAGAGCGGGCTTCTTCATTCTAGCCTAACAGCTTGAAGAAGGATCAGCAACCATGATGAGAAATCATGAAGCATCAGGAAAACCTCCTCTGTTCGATGGCACTAACTTTGGGTTTTGGAAGAAAAGAATGACTTACTATTTAATGTCCCTTGGACCTGAAGTCTAGCATTTTTGTCAAACTGAATACCGAGCGTCTTCCACTCTTCCAAAAGACCAAGACGAGAGGAAAGCCTACATTGCAAATGCAAAAGCCATGAACTCTATCACTAGTGGAATCACTGATTCCGAGTTTACAAAAATCATGCACTGTAACTCTGCCAGAGAAATGTGGGAGAAGCTAGTCGGCTTGTACGATGGAGACTCAAAAGTCAAAAAGGCAAAGCTTCAAACTCACAAAAGACAATTTGAAAGTTTGAAGATGGAAGAGGAAGAAGACATTGTAACATACCTCCTCCGAGTAGCTGAAGTGGTAAATTCCCTGAAAGGATTGGACGAAAAAGTTGAAGAAAGTACTATTGTACAAAAGGTATTAAGGTCTCTTCCAGACAGATTTGACTCCAAAATAAGTGCTATAGAAGAATCAAAGGATCTTGACACCCTCAAAATGGATGAACTCCATGGAATTCTCACTGCCTATGAAATGAGGAAAGGTGGACCTAGCTCCAAAGATGCAGCATTCAAGGCCTCAAAGTCAAAGAAAGGGAAAGAAAGGAATGACTGTAGTGATGAGTCAAATGTGGAATCCAAATTGGCTCAATATGTACAAAAGCTGAAAAGAGGATCTAAGCTTAAAGGCAAGTATCCTCTTATATGTTTTAAATGTGGTAAAATAGGTCATTATGCAGCAAAATGTCCTCATAAACATGACAGTGATGATGAAAGAAATTCTAAAAGAATGACATACAAAAAGAAAGGGTTCAATAAGAAAAACCTTCTCTCCAAGCAAGGTGAGTCTGATGAGGATGAGTTTATGGTCATCAAAAAGAAATCAGATGAGGAAAGCGATCATGATGAAAGCCAAGAAGCATTATTCATGGCACTCACAGATGATGATGACTCGGGGCCAGGAGGAAATGTGGATGAACTGTTAATAAGTGCCATTGAAGAGAACGAGAAACTACGGAACAAAATTATCTCTCTCAAAGTGGAAAACGAGGAAACAAGAAGGAGAGAAGATCTCTTGGAAACAAAGCTTAAGGAAAAAGAAGAGACTTGTGAAGAATGTGAGGCCGAAGTAGTATCTCTGAGAAAGGAGTTGGAGCAAATTAAAAAGGGTTGTAAAAGCTCTCAAATACTTGATACTATTCTGAAAAATCAAAAACCTCAACATGATAAGTCTGGAATAGGTTTCAAGGGAGAATCCTCAAGCACTAAGAATAGTGTGAAAAGCTATCCCGATGCACTTTCCTGCAACCCAAAAGATGAAGAAGTATCTTATCAAAAGTGCATCCCAGATTCCAAGAATAAAGAAAGAGTTACTTCAAAGAAGAATGTGGAGTCGAATCATGGACACTACATCAAATACAAACCTGTACTCCACCAAGGGCCCATCAAAAATCCAAAGGACGAGGGAGGAGTAATTCTCAGAAAGGAGAGCGAATTAAACCATGGTTGCTTCAAAACCATATTTCTTGGACACTGTTTTCACTGTAAAAACTTCGGTCACCAAGCTAGACACTGTATGGCTCGCAGAAGTGAAAAGACAACGCAAAAGGACCGAGTAATCAACTCATATGCTCCCAAAAGACAGGGACAAATCAAAACCTTCAATTCATTCGATCCCTTGACTAAATTTGATCTGACTTGCTCCTTTTGCTACAATAATGGACATTATGAACAAAACTGCCCACTCAAAGGAAGAAAGATGAGTAGCAAGATCTCTGCAATGGACAAATGCGGCCTAGCTCTATTTGCGCAAAATAATGGAAACCAGTGGTTTGTGGATAGTGGGTGCTCCAGACACATGACAGGAGACAGAAGGAAATTTATCTCACTGAGCAAAAAGGAAGGGAATGTGTCCTTTTCAAGCGGAACTGGAAAAATTGCAGGAAGAGGAACAGTTACTCTAATCAATGGAAAAGGAAAAGCTCAAGATGCTCTGCTGGTTGACGGACTCAAACACAACCTTCTGAGTGTCAGCCAAATTTGTGATCAAGGACATAAGGTTGTTTTCAGCACCAAAGACTGTGAAATAAGGAACTCTGCCTCAGGGAAACTTGTGGCAAAAGGAGTGAGAACACCAGACAATATTTACGTTCTGAACAAGATTTAGGAAAACATATGCTACTTGAGTCAGGCAGATGAGAGTTGGTTGTGGCACAAGAGACTTGGACATACCAGCTTCGAAAATCTGGTCAATATCAGCAAGATCAAATCTGTACAAGACATCCCAAGGTTGTCCAAACCAAATCAAGCAATGTGTGGTCCATGTCAACATGGAAAACAGACCAGAACCAGCCACAAGACAAAGGAACACTATACATCAAAGCCCTTGGAGATCATACATGCTGATGTGTGTGGGCCAACTAGAAATCAAGCACTCCAAGGAGAAAGGTACTTTGTATTATTTGTTGATGATTATACTAGAATGATGTGGATATATTTCATAAAATATAAATCTGAAACTTTTGAGTGTTTTAAGAATCTAAAAGCCCTTGTAGAAAATGAAAAAGATTCAAAAATTAAGTGTCTCAGAACAGACAGAGGAGGAGAATTCACATCAAACGAGTTCAGAGAGTTCTGCAATATTCATGGAATTAAAAGGGAATACTCGGTTGCCAGAACACCTCAGCAAAATGGGGTAGTTGAAAGACGAAACCGAACTGTCCAAGAAATGGCAAGAACCATACTGTTAGCAGCAGACCTACAACCTAAATTCTGGAGGGAAGCAGTAGGGACAGCTGTCTATACATTGAATCGGACTCAATTAAGACCAAATTGTGACAAAACTCCTTATGAGCTATGGAAAGGGAGACCTGCTTTGGTGAAGTATTTCAAAATATTTGGAAGCAAGTGCTTCATAAAAATAAATGATGGTTCACCTGGAAAATTTGATTCTCGGGTTGATGAGGGGATATTTCTTGGATACTCTCCACGGAGCAAGGCTTACAAGTGCTACAATTTTCGACTGAAGAAAATAGTGGAAAGCATCGATGTAAAGGTTGATGAAGATCTTCCAGAAAAGGAAATTGAAGAACAGGAAGATGACTTTCTCATTGAAGAAGAAGAACCTAAAGAAGAAGAGATAGATGATGAAGAAGAAGAAGAGGAAAGAGAACCACCTCATACCCCTTCAAAGATGAAGTATGTAGAAAGATACCATCCAGAAGAACAGATCATTGGCGATAGAGATGAAGGTGTGCAGACCAGAAGAAGGACAACAACCTCACCCAAGAGAAAAGCCGTTGCCCTCCTATCTATGATAGAACCAGAAACATTCACAGAAGCAAGTAAGGATCCTCATTGGGTAAAAGCAATGGAAGAAGAAATGTCCCAAATTGAGAAGAACAAGACATGGGAGCTGGTATCTCGTCCAAAGGACAAAAACATAATAGGAACCAAATGGGTGTTCAAAAATAAAATGAATGAGGAAGGACAGGTTATCAGAAACAAGGCAAGACTTGTCTGCAAAGGCTATTCACAAATTGAAGGAGTTGACTTTGAAGAGACATTTGCACCAGTGGCCCGTATGGAAGCTATCAGGATGTTCTTAGCATTTGCTTGCTCGAAAGGATTCAAAATCTATCAAATGGACGTGAAATCAGCATTTCTAAATGGGGAACTCAAGGAGGAAGTCTACATGGAGCAGCCAGAAGGTTTTGATCTGACAGCAGGAAAGGACCTAGTCTGTAAGTTGAAAAAGGCTTTGTATGGGTTGAAACAAACTCCTAGAGCTTGGTATGCAAGACTGGATAACTATCTCCAACAACAAGGCTTCAAAAAGGGAGTGGCTGGAAGCAATCTATACATAAAGACAGATTAAGGTAAGTTACTAGTTGCTCTTGTTTATGTCGATGATCTGATTTTTGCTAGTAATAATGATGAAATGAGCCATTAATTTTCTCAAAGCATGGCAAAAGAATTTGAGATGTCAATGATAGGAGAACTGTCCCACTTCCTTGGACTTCAAGTATCTCAAACCAGAGCAGGATTGTGTATATCTCAAGCCAAATATCTAAAAGACATGCTCAAAAAATATGGAATGGAGGACTGTGCACCCATGAGCACTCCCATGACCACAAACTGCAAACTGAGCAAAGATGATGACTCCCCTCTAGTAGATGCAACTCATTACAGGTCAATGATTGGAGCCCTTCTATACTTAACAACTACACGACCAGACATAATGCAAACAGTAGGAATGGTGGGAAGATTTCAAACGGCTCCCAAACAATCCCATTTATTAGCTGTAAAAAGAATCCTCAGATATCTGAAGGGAACTTCTGATTTCGGTCTTTGGTACCCAAAGAACTCAACACTGACTGTAACTGCATACACTGATGCTGATTGGGCTGGAAATATAGATGATCGGAAAAGTACTAGTGGAAATGCATTCTTCCTAGGAGACTGTTTGGTATCCTGGCTCAGCAAAAAACAGTCATCCATATCATTATCCACAACCGAAGCCGAGTATATTGCTGCAGCAGACTGTTGTACTCAGATACTATGGATGAAGGAAGCGCTAAAAGATGTCGACATATGTACAGATCAACCAATTACAGTTTATTGTGACAACACTAGTGCTATCAGTCTCAGCAAAAATCCAGTGATGCACTCAAGAACCAAACACATACCAATCAAGTATCATTTCCTCCGTGAGCAAGTAGCTGAACAAAACATCGCTCTAGAATATATCAGTACTAAGGAGCAGATAGCTGATATTTTCACAAAACCTCTTCCTCGGGAAGCATTCGAACATCTGCGACAAAAGATGGGGGTTATTTCTTTATCATCACTCAAGTTTATTCATATGCAGCAAGACAGGGGGAGCAGCTTGACAGGGGGAGTTCGTATGCATGCCTTTGCCATTGATGTCAAAGGGGGAGAAGGCAGAAGAATATTGCCATCAATAACAAAGGGGGAGATTGTTGGACACAGATTGTCATTGATGTCAATATGGCAATATTCAAGAGGAGGAGACAGAGCATATCGAAGCCGAGAGGATCAAAAGGAGCCAGAGGAACCAAATCGGAGGAGCCACATATATCAGAGCAAGAGGAGCCATATCGGAGGAGTGCCAGCGCAAGAGGAGCCATATATGCCTTTATTAATACTATCGGGCGTTGTTCGGGCAATGAAAACCCACATATGCATGTATTAACAATTATCGGGAGTGGAGGCAAATCGCAGCGATATCGTATCGGAACCCTTAGGGATGAGAGCGGACGCGAATTCTTATTCAGATTGGTCCAGACCCCGGAACCCTTAGGGATGAGAGCGGACGCGAATTCTTATTCAGATTGGTCCAGACCCATATCGGGTCCGAACCCAAATATCGCATCAGAGGAGTGGCTTGGAACTATCATGTGAAAGCTCTGATATATATCGGAGCCAAAATATTATTCAGCACTCTCTATAAAGTGTCGGGTCCATCGTGTTCGGAGGGGGGAATTTTATTGTCTGTGGCGACCGCCGATAAGCGGACCCGCCGAAATATATATAGCGTGGCATCTAAACCTTTTCGGGTCCGAAAGGAACCTCAGCGCGGTTAAGTGACGAGCTCCGAAATTCGGAGCCGAAGTATTATATTGAGGATGGTTTAATGGGTCGTCGGGTCCGCAAGGTCCGTTAGACTTTGAAACTGCCAGAAGGGAAGTCGCCGAAATCCATCGGGACCGAAATCATAATAAAAGGCAGCCTAAAGGTGTGTCGGGTCCGCACCTTGTCGGAGGTCAGGCCTTAACAGTTTTGTAGTGATCACCGAAATCTGGATCCACCGATAATTATAAAGGCGGACGGATAAGAATTGAGATCCGCGTCTGTTGAATGAGAACAGGAATTACGTTATTTTCCTGTGTGTTAAAATATATGTGGCTGCGGGGTTTTTATAGTGTTGGCCATATATTGCATATGATATAAGGCTTCCGATGGTTGATTTAAAGTGCTCGGGTGGTGGATTCCGATGGTTGATTAAAATGCTCGGGTGGTGGCTTCCGATGGGTGATTAAAAGCACTGATAAAGCCTGTAAGACAAAAAAAAAAAAAGGGAAAGAAAAGAAATGGAAGCCGAAGTGTCAAGCGGCTCCAGTGTATGCCTGCGATCATGAGCAAAATAGGAGTGTTGTTATAATTTTGATGTATGTATCCTGTGATTATTGGAACGATTGGATAAATAGAGGTAACTAACAGGGCAAGCAAGCGTTGAGGAAATCGAAGAGCCTACGGAGTAAGGAAGTTGAAGAGCCTGCGAAGAAAGGAAGTCAAAGAGCCAATGAGAAAGAAGAAATGAAGGGACAGAGGCATGGATCATATGAAAAAAAAAAAAACAACAGAAAACAGTGAGAGTAGTTGTTGTTGTTCGGGGACGGGATAACCTGAGCATGAGATAGTGGAAGCAGTAGAAGCAGTGGAAGCTGAAAAGAGCACAGCAGCACACCAGTGTATACCAAAGAGGTTGGAGCCTCAGAATTGAACAGGATTGAAGTCCTTGGGAGTTGGTGCTCCTAAGTCCAAGATTGGTGTCTTGGCAAAATAGAGTTGGTGCTCAGGAGGTTGGAGCCTCACCAAAGTCCAAGTTGGAGCTTGGCAACCAATTGTGACAATCTATTTATTGTATTTATTTTTACTGCACAGTTATATTAATAAAAGCATTTATTCCTGCTGTTCATTTTGTGTTTCTGAACATATATGTTTTAACTAGTAAAACAATAGTGAGAAAAAGAAATACTGATCCACCCCCCTCTCAGTATTTCCAACACTTTATTATTATTTATAATTTATTATTATTATTATTATTATAATTTTTACTTTATTTTCTTTTAATTTTTTAATTTTTTTAATTTTCAGTTTATGTAATTTCACTAAGTCTAAATGTTTTAATGATATTTATAGTTATTAATTTTTATTTTTTTTTTTTTATTTTTTTTTGAGTGAGTCAAAATGTTTACAGGTGCATTACAACATCTTTCCATAAATTTTTGCTTTAAGATTTAATTTAAAAAATATTATAAAATAAAATATTTTGAGTTTGAAATGAGTTATGGTTTTTGTGCATGTGTATTGATATCCCATGGTATTATAACAAAACCTATTTACAAGTTAATAAAATTCATGTTATGATTCTCTTTATATTGTAGGTTTATTGTAAGTTAATAAAATATTTAAAAATTGTTGACATATAATCTTTCTTACATATACTTAATCCCTACACATCTCCCCCATATTTAGTTGTAGAGTGTCTTCTAGTACAATTATCTCCAAAATTCTCAAAATAACTTTAATTTATTTAACTAGTGTTTCCACCACACACTACACAATCTCATGTTACTTGCAAATCCTTAAAACATTAAGATACCTCCTTTAAACTCATCCATGTCATATCTAAGAATCTACCTAACATCTTTAATCATAGCCAGCTCCTAATCAAGGTTACTTCACACTGTAATTAGAATCTACATAACATCTTTAATCATAGCTTGGTCCTAATCAAGGTTACTTCACACTGTTATTTCCTTCCACGAGGGGCATTAAGTATGAGAGTACCTCAGGTCATCTATTACCATTATGAGGGATATATTATGACAACGTACAAAGTAACATAATAGAAAAGTAAAAACCAATATAATGTGGTTCATCCAATGAATCTTTCATTTTATTTAAACTGCTAAAAAAAGAACGTTGGCTACAAGATACTCTCTTCTCTTTTTTACACTGTTATCTCATAATACACACCAAGACTAGACTATATTATCTATGAATATTCTAAACCTTTTAAAAAATTTATTACATTAATCTACAAATACAATATGATAGGTCACAAAAATTTTATAGAGGGAAAAACACCTAATTTCTTAAGATACATTTGAATCATCTAATTTGAATCAAGATACATTTGAATCATTTAACAAGATCTGCAAGTAGCGGTAGTCCCTACCAAGGTATGTAAGAGCTACTATGGGCCTAAAGTTCTTTTGCTTATTAGGTATGTATGGAACAGACATATTTCTGGCACATTTTGAAGCGATCGTGTTCTGATATTCTATGCGGCCCTATGGAGGTTAGAAAATCTAGCAAGAGGAAGTTTTGAAAGTCTTGGGTTTAACTTTTTTCTATTGGGCTATGCTTTTCGTTAGGTTCTTGTGAATACTCTGGATCAACTTGCTCTCATTAGTTTAAAATTCTTCTGCGGTATTAGCATACTTCTGCGGGCTCACATCACTTGATAACCTATAAATAAATTCAATCAACCTGTAAATAATCTGATGCTTTAGTAAGATTAAACGATGATGGATTGATGACAACGGAACGGGGGTAGTGAATACGTACCATGAGATGACTTCGGTTTAAATCCATCATGAAGCACGCACTCGTTAGTATGAATTGTTGTGATGCCTTGAATACAAGTGATTGTAAGACACAACAATATTCATGAGGCATTTTAAGATATCCAACAGGTGGCACCTACTTGCCATGTAGAAGCACAAATCCTTCGACATACAAATTTTAAAAGCCGATAAAATATACAACATCACATTAAAAATCAACGCTCATTTAAATTTAAATAAAAAATCACATTATTGAATTTTTTTAATTAAAAATAATAACTTGTTGATGTCCACGAACTTATTAATGTGTTTTTGTTATTTGATAGCGTGTACCTTCAGCACAGGAGGAGGGCGCTGAGAGATAGGCACCTGCACGGAACCTGCACATCTTGGGCACATCAAGGACTGACACCCCACCATCTTTTATTTGAGTCTCTAAAATACTACGTGGCCCCATTTTGCCATGCAAGGTTACATATGTGTGACCCTTCTGCATGTATGACACATGTTTCTGGAAGCAGATTTCGTTTGCGGTGCAGGAGCAACATTAGCAAGGTTACAGATGTGTAGCACCTCTGAAGTCGCAAAGGTCTCTGAAAGATGGCAGTTGTACCCTCTATATCTAAATCATAAATATCTGCGAAAACTGGTTCTAAAGAAGCTGAAACAGAAATTGAAAAATCAGGTTTGGTTTGAATCAACTACAACCCTCTTACCACTGCTTGGGGGATTTGATGTTGTATTTCATTCTCTACAGTTGCAGCCTATCAATTCAACTGAAAAATCAGGTTCAATTTGAATCAACTACAACCCTCTTGCCACTGCTTGGGGGATTTGAGATGAACTGTCGTGAGATGTTCTATGAATTATGGACGGTTGCAGCCTATCAATTCAACTTCCTCCCTACAAGCATCTCCTCAACATCCTGTGAATTCTGCATGTCAGCCAAATTCGTGAGAAATAGTGGAAAAATCCCGTGAATTCTGCATGTCAGCCAAATTCGTGAGAAATAGTGGAAAAAAATTTTGCATGTCAATCAGCCAAATTCATAAGCAATAGTGGAAAAACAGTGAATGAAGAGCGTAGATGAATAGAAAGTTTGTCAACAAACAGTAAGCCAGACTCTCTCTCACCACTTTTCTTCACTTGTTGCTTATTGTTTGCAATCTCTACTTATTGCTTTTAGACTCTGTACGCTTTACCAATTTCAGCTTTGCTTATTTCTTGTAGACTCTGAATGCTTTGCCAATTTCGGCTCATTCTCTCGAGTGCACCAGAACACCGTATTCTTCTCATTCTCTTGAACGCACTAGAATAGCAGAATGAGCACACTAGAATACCTTCAGCTCAGCTCATTCTCCATAGTGCACTAGAATAGCAGAAAATATACATCTTGCACAGATGCACAAAAATCCTTGGGCAAAAAATAGCAGAATTTTGGTATTCTGCTCAATCTCTTGAGCACACTAGAATACCTTCAGTGCATTCTCCTGAGTGTACCAGAACAATAGAAAGACCAGAATAGCAGAAAGATAGAAAGATATGTAGAAATCCTTGGGCAAAGTCCTAGGCCTCCTTGAGAAGAAACTCCAAGCCAAATATGAGGTTGATCCTAGTCAACAGAAAAAATGTAAGAGAAAGAATAGAAACATGGAAAAAATGTAACAGAAAGAACATAAACATTGAAAACGCTTATGCTAAAGACAAAATGCGATAAGTGGCAATGTTATGGCTGAACTAGTGAAGGCGAGAGGGGACATGCAATAATCATACACTACGCCAACCAAAACAACCATTGGCTACTATGACAAGGTAAACTCAGTCGATATAAGTCATTCACAAGGGCGGGTTATGGACCAATGGACCAGTCGCTACATTAAGCAGAGCAACAAGTACATATTATTTACAACCTCATAAGAGTACCTCATTTTACAGTTTGGAATGCATTTTTGTATTGCAAAATATCTATGTGAACAAATACCTTAAACTAATTAATGCAGATGAAGCTGGAGTCTAAGGGTTTTCAAATCTCTATTTTTCCATATAAATGTTCTGCTAATCTAATGAATTGAATGACTATTTATTTTATGAGTTGTTTAAGTCTACTATGAGTTGTTTAAGTCTACATCTTGTAGATTGAAAACAGGAAAGAAACCTTACTTGCGAAGTGGAGAACTTTGGCAAGGAAAAAACCAGAAACCTCACTTGTGAAGTGGAGAACTTTGGAATTTAAAGTGTGCCTGACTACAGACGTGAGCTTCAGAGATAACCTTCCCTACAATAGCTTTTTGTCTCATTTACCTGCAATAGTCTTCTGTCTCATTTACCTGCAATAGCCTCCTTTACCTGTGTTTGTCTCCTTTACCAGCCAGTCTCTCTGGATGAATACACAATGAGAACATGTGGCATCAAAGAGTTGTGATAGAATTCAGGGCAACAAGAATAGATGGCATCCAAGAAAATGGTAGTGGCAGCATACAAGAAGAGAAAGTTACTTTGGATATAACAAAATAGACAAAGAAGAAATGCTCTGCATTTAGGAAATGAACTTTGGATAAAAATGCTTTGTACATCGAAAGTTGCCTTGGGAAACATGAAGTTTCCAATAAGAGGTCGATTTGAAAACTTTTCTTAAAATTGTGGTGCAGCCAAATTGCCAGCAAAAACTTTGGTTAAATATTTGTACGCAAGCAAAATGTATCGAATGCTTATAGTCCCTGCTATGCCGGAGGTAGGGACTAATAAGTCGATTTTAGCTCAATATGAAATAATTTGATTAATTTTTTTAATTATAATTAAAAATGTATTTTTTTATCATATTTCAATATTCATTTTATAGTGAATTGTTCACTAAAGTATTTTATTCAAAATTATTTGAAGGTAAATTGTGGTATAACTTTGATTTTTAAAAATGATAATTTGTAATTGAAATTTCATGATAAGAATTGGAATATTATATTATTTTTAATCTATTTGTATGCTTTTAGAGTAGAAAACATTGAGGAATCAACTCATAGGATCATTTTCATTGATGGGATCTAGTTTGGCAAATTGAGATTTGAAACCTTTCAAGAGAATTTTGAGGCATCAAATGGTATTTTTATGGAGCTAATTTTTTTTCCATTTAGTGTGGAACCTTTTTTTTCCTATTCTACAAACAAATACCTTTCCAATGATGCAAGAATCACCTCAATCGACATATGTATGAAAACATTATGCTACTCGAAATTTTACCTGTCCTATTTTTTCCACCATAATTTGAGAGGATGCCATGTCATCCAAATCACTGATGGAAAAGGGATAGCGATGTGACCATGATAAATAAAAATATAGAAGAGTGCATATTGTAACTCTAGTTAAGAGTTGAAGGGATCAAACATAACAACTAGCAGGCCATGGCGTTGTGTTTTCTCCATGAATGGTTTCTCATAATATATCTTGTGTTAATTATGGTTTGTGAGTTTTTATTTTGTTTTTCTCCATTTTCTACATAGTTATAGATTTTATGAATACATAATAAACAATAATGTACAAATCTAGAAAGATAAAGAAAAATAGACACTCATACTGCATATTTCAAATTTTTAATATAATTTTATTAGATCTATTAGGATGAACTATCCAACAGAATATCCATAGCAATTTACAAATCATATTATATCAAATAAATTTTATTTGGGCATATTGTGGAGATTTGCAGAGGATCTAGTATGGCTAAGCAAAAAATCATAAATCCTAGTCATGGCTGATGAATCAGTCAAAGCCTCCTAACCCTGCAAAGGAGAGGGTTTGTGATTAGAAGCACAAGCTGCAAATATAAATTGTAACTTGAATCACCTCATGGAATCCTTGACCAATAAGCTTGGGATATTCAAATAATATAACGGTTCTAATGCAAAGGTTTGGTCAGAGGGGAGATAAGGAGATCTTGAAGAAACAAAGAAGGAGCCAAACCAAAAAATTAAAAGGATTAACCCGATTCAATTTTCATGAACTATTCATAATCCACATTGAAAATGGAATAAAATATTGATATTAAGGTGATATCAATGCTCTGAAGGTAAATAATTGGTTGTAGCAATTAGAAGCTTATTTCAATGTTCATCATATAGAGGAAGAATATAATATTTTATTTGCACAGCTAAATTTATAAGGCCATGCCTTGAACTAGTGGGAAATCCACACAGGGACCTTGAGGTTGGAGGAAAATCCTCTAGTGACTATATGGGAGGAATTTAAAAACCCCGTGTCATAATTTTACCTTATCAATTATGTAGAGGACTAGTGGATCTAGTGGCAGTACTTCAGGTAGAAGTAGCGGAAGAGTGTCCATAATTACACCACAAAATTTAGAAAGATGACCATAATGTTGGATATCTCGAAAAAGAACCTAGATGTAGTCCTCAAGTATTTATGGGGCCTACACAATTGTATGTGGAAGCAAGCAATGTTTTCAAGCCTATATTAGAGGATGAAGCTTTTCTATAAGCATAGTACCTAGAGAACATAGGCCTGAAGTAAGGGCAATCAATTGGATCGAATCAGAAGAGAACCATGATACTTCTGAGGAGGGTAAGAAGAAGTGGAATGGATTGCGGGGGTGGGTGGGGAAATAAAAATACAATGGCCACAACATACTAGTGCAAAGATTCCAACAACCATTGTAACTATTGTAGAATTGATGGTCATACAGAGGAGAAGCGATGGAAGTTGTATCCATAACTCAATCTGAAGAATAAAAAGATAGATGATAAGAAGAAGAATTTCATGATCACTGATTTGAGTAACCGGGTTGAAATTATCTCAGACATGGATGAGAAAATTGTTTTTACATTAGTGTAGAGAGAGGTGTATCTAGTAGCCTTTAGCAATAGGAAGAGAAGGAAATGACCAAAGTCCACCACATAACGATACAAGTCCAAAAAAGAAAAGTTTGATGCCAACTAGTACCTACTCATTAAGGATGGAATTGTTTTCATCATCCATGCACACAAAGGAAAGTCCAATTTTTTGCTAGTAAGTGCCAACCAAGCCAAGAAACTCATCAGTTCTAGAAATAAGTATGTTGTACTATATTTAAGAGACAATCAATATGTAGAAGAGTCGGTAAGAGTAAAAGCATACCTAAATAGGTGTACAAGGAAATATAAATAACAACTAGAAGAGTTTCTATAGATGTATAGGGATGTGTTCTGGGAGCCTAAAGGGACACCACCCAAGAAGGAAGTGGAGCATGAGATCCAACTATTTTTGGAATCCCCATAGTCAAATATTGGGTTATAGCAACAAGTGAGGTCAAGAAAAAATTTAGAAAACTACTAGGACAGGGTATCATTTGACCAATTACATCACCATGTGATTTACCTATAATCATTATGTCAAAGAAGGATGGAACTTAGTGAATGTGTACAAATTATAGGGCATTGAACAAAATTATGCTCAAAAACAGGTACCCACTACCTAGAATAGATGATTTACTGGATCATTTGTAGTAATAAAGATACTTCACTAAGCTAGACTTAAAGTATGGATATCACTAGGTTTGAGTCAAAGAAGAAGATACCCAAAAGACCATATTCAAAACTAGGAAAGGTTTTTATGAGAGGTTAATCATGCCATTTGGCCTACGTAATGTTGTAGATATGTTTATGAGGTTAATGAATGATATATTGTGCACTTTTATAGATACATTTGTTATTGTCTATTTGGGTGGTATACATGTATACAATGCTACCAAGGAGGAGAACATGTCACATTTGATGCAGGAAAGAAGCGAAAACTACTATAAAATATCAAGAGGTGTGAGTTTGCATAATGGTATTTCATGTATCTGGGGTATGTGATAGGTGGAGGAGATTTGAAGATATATTCTACCACGATGGAGGCCATCACAAAATTGTTGATACCTACTAATGTTTCCTAGGATAGGAGTTTCACTAGGGTAGCACAATACCAGAGGAAATTCATAGCCTCATTTTTAGCAATAACAACACCACTCGAGGCCATAACAATAAGAGGCAAGAGTTTCTAGCAGGGAAAGGGTCAAGAGATGGAATTTGAGTAGCTAAAGAATAAGATCAATTAAGCACTAGTTTTTGCATTACCAAATTTGCAGTAGCCCTTCAATGTGGAGACAAATGTGAGTGGGTATGCTATGGGGGTAGTCTTGATGCAGGGAGAAAGGCCTGTATGGTACCATTCTAAATATTTTATAAGGTATTTCTTAAATATCCTACCTATGATAAGGAGCTCTATGCCCTAATGCAAGCTGTGAAGAAATGGAAACCTTATCTGATGGGAAAGGCTACAATAATCCACACATATAACCAACCACTATAGTACCTGCAAGCCCAAAGTAAGTTATAATAGACTAGACAGTACAATTATTGGATGTGGTTTCTACAATAGTTTCATTAAGTGATCAAGTATAACAAGGGCATCGCAAAAAGGTTTGCCGACATGCTTTCAATGCCACCTATTAAAGATCACAACCTTTATAACTTCATGCACATGGAGGCATTCACCCATGATGCATACAGAGAGGCATATTTAGAGGATGAGGACATCAAGGAGGTGTTTCAATAGTTGCAGTGCTAGATCCATAAGCATGATGGTGACAAAAATTTTGGCTATCATCTCTAGTATAGGTTAATCTACAGACTACGTAAGTTATGTGTTGATAAAGGTAATCATTTTAGCTAATTAGAGAGGTACACACATCCAAGGTTGTAGGGAACTTTAGTGTAGAGAAGGAAGTGGCCAACTTACAAAGGTATGGGTATTGGCCCAGGATGTAAGAACAAGTAGGTAGGTTCATGAGAGGATGCATGCTTTGTTGTACCATCAAGCCTAGTAACAAGAGACGGGGTCTATATCATCCCTTACTTGTGCCTAGTTGTCCTTGAGAAATCATTTCCATGGAATTTGTTGGAGCGTTACTAACAACCAAGAAGGGAAATAACTACCTATTCATGTTAGCTAACAGGTGTAATGACCCGAGTCATCTCACATATATGTAATTGTGATATTGGTTACTACAATTGTTTCATGGTTATATTATATTAGAATAAATGATGTGCTTTCATGGAATTCCTTACAATGGTGTGAATTTGGTCATGATAAAATTTGTAATTGTAATTACATGTGTGAAAATTGTAAACATAATCAAATTCATGATTACATGGGTGAGTAGCATTAATAGTATTGTAAAGATAATACATGAATTTAGGTAGGTTATTACAAAAATATAAAGTTCATTAAAAAATAAAATAAAAAAATTTGGATATAACTAATTGGGGGAAGACCAAGCCAATAAGATACTATTGAGGACAGGAAAATGCATAAGATTCAGAGACGTGTGCTCAGTGCCATAGGTATAGTAGGGTAGCCACTGCATACCTTTGGGCCTTATAAATATGGTAATTCTCTTACCATTCTTACCTTCATCGAGAAACTCAATTCCATGTCATGCCTTAGCAGTTAATGTGTTTTTCTCTGAAATCAACTTGGTAGAGACACATGTTTAATATCTTGTGACTTAATTTCTCTATGTCCATGTAAATTTGGTTATGGTAGAATTTACTAGTTCTCGAGCCTAGTTGGTATGTTTGAGTTGTTGTATCAATATGGGGACTTCATATAAATAGAGATAGATAATTGTTAACCGACGGAAGGCTTCATAAGATCATTGACTTGACTAGATGATTGGAAACTAGTGAGCAATGATGAAAGTATGAAAATATATCATTGAGTTTTATGGGAACCCCAAATTAACTATGGGTGGAGGATTATAGCCCTAGATTCCCTAACTTTCTAAAGGAGTGGAGGCTTACACCTCTGGAGTCCCTCATTTACTAAAGGGGTGGAGACTTACACCTTTGGAGTCCCTTATTTGCTAAAGGGCTAGAAAATTACACCTCTGGAGTCCCCCATATGCTGAAATGGTTGATACCAAAAGATTCCCTAGACTAGCATTTTTGGTGGGAACATTGAGTCTTCAGTATACTCTAGATTCCTTGCACAAGGTGGAGCTATTGTAGAAACATCCATAGAAGGGTGGAGGTCGAAGTAGACCTTTGGAATATTTGTATTTATACATTGTTACACCAGAAGGGTCGAGGTCAAATTAGATATTTGGCCACCTTGTACCTATATATTGTTATGTCATAAGGGTGGAGGTCGGATTAGGTCTGTCGACTCCCTGTACCTGCACACTCTTATTCCAGAAGGGTGGAGTTCACAGCAGATCTCGAGAATCCCTATCTCTGGACACTGTTATGTTAGGAGGTTGGAGGTTGGATTAGTTCTCTGGAATCCCTGTACGTGAACATTGTTATGCTAAAAGGGTGGAGGTTGGATTAGATATATGGAATCCCTAAATGTTTGGTCATGGGTATAACCTTCATGAGCTGGGGGGTGACAATTGCAATAGCAATCTGTGAATGGTTAGGAGGATAATTGTTGACTATGTCCCAGTTCCCATTTGAATTTTCCATAGTACTAAGTAGTGTACTAACTGTAAAACCAAACCTTCCTGAATTGTTTGTATCAGTGCTATGTGCCAATTCTATTTGTAAATATGCATGATATGTTGATTTAAACTATTAGAATAATATGTGCTAAAATACAAGTCATCATTTTATAGGTCACAGTACTCCCATTAGATGAAGTGTGATTAGGGATCAATCATGTCATGTTATACCCTTGAAGCTGGTACTGTTTTTTCTTAAGACCAAGCTTCTAGAAAATTAATAATGATATTGTGCTCGTGATTTTGATAGCTGTGGAGCTTAAGTGATAATCATGATGAAATGACATGTGTGCATGTGTGCAAATACAATAGTAGTCAGTGTTGTAGATGGCTTCTCAGGTTATCATTATTTTTTTAGGAAACACAATTCAGCTCATGCCATCATGGGTCTATTTTTCCTTGGATTTTAAATATATGCATTTTAATATTTTATGTGGAAATTATCAAATTCCATAACATATAGCCTTCTATGAAGTATGATTGATTTGGTAGTTGGTTAAATATCACCGTGAATGGAATCTTGTAAATAATATTAACAATAGAGTCATATGTTGTAAGCTTTTATGAGGAGCTTAAGCCTATGCTCTGGGAAAAAAATTGGTTTTCTTATATTTGCAAAAAATTGGAAAAATGTTCCTTAACCACCTACGACCTAGGTTTTTAATAAATATTTGTTGTTTTTTTATTTTACTACAAAAGCCTTATGGGATACTCATTATAAATTGATATACATATCAATTACATGTAATGTAGATCTAAAACCTTTCCAACATCTACAACATACCAATCGTTCCAATACTCAATAAACATATCAGGAAAATTCACTAATCGATTGTGATAGTTAAAGATGCAATGACAAATAAATATAGCTTAAAGTTTGAAGTTATTAATTTATTGGCCCATACAACCTACTTACTCACTAATACAAATCATTCTAGAGAAAATAAAATTTATACCATTATCTGTCAACCAATTTTTAGTGCAAAATGAACTACAATTCTTTTCATATTTAGTGGGATTTTTTATTCGTTAGAGCAATTGTAGTCAATAAGTGGAATGGAAATGAAAAAGAAGAATAGTATCTACTCTTAACATATATCAACACTAGCTCACAATAAATTTGTTGAGGACTTTGTTATAGACAACAAATCTAAGTACGAAAACCTCCAAGAGCTTCTACTCACCATTACTACCAAATAAGCAAGAGATGGTCACATAAAATGCAAATGTTAGTAGTGGGAAATTATTGTATCTCTCTCTTTGGTTTACAGACTCACTGTAGTTCAAAATTGACTAAGAGTACAATTGAGGGACTACTTGTCAATTATGATGTTAGTGGAGGGTCCCTTTTCTTGAAGGGACACTCTGGAATCGAATGTCCATGACTTGTCTGTCCAACTCCTCTCATGAAGGTAGGATGGAATGTGATTATGTTCTAACTTGTATTAATATATGTAGTTAAAAAACTATACTGTAGTTCCAACTTCTAAGAGTGAGAGTAGGTCACAACCTGGGGTGTCCAATTGAATTTTATAGAATATTTCATCATTGCACCTCAATTATCAGTAGTAGGGTGCTAGAAGACAAAGTTGAGAGTGTACAACTTCATGTTTTTCAGTAGCATCATTTTACACTAAATGTTTTATTTAGCCATAGCAGTTTCACCTACAACCACATTGCCTCAATTGCTAAAACATGTATTATATCCCCTTGGATGAATTGCAAAGCATCTTAATTATTGTTGCAAGTGGTTGGGTACAACCATTTGCTTGGTTGAATGTTATGATAGACTTAGGTCTCGAATGTGTTTAGCCTTTCACCTAAAACCATTATGGACTTGGTGTTTACCCTAAACCATTGTTGATGTAACTCACATGCCCTCAATACTTACATTGATTGTGTTAATGTATCATCAGTGGGTTGGTAAAATTGAGTATGCTTTGTAGAAACCAAATTTAATAGCTCATTTATGTGTATTATCCAGTCCATTCAATCATATATTACAACCATAATCACTCTTGTGATTCATTTCTTGGTAGTTACAGCCTTTAGGAATAGTTTATTCATTAGGAACATATATTTATATTTAGTTTCTCCCAGCGGTAGGCATGGTATCTCACCAACAATGAACTGTGATTCAACAAATGTCTAATTTTTTTAGAGGCTTGATATAGTTTTCTTATAAAACAATGTACATATACAAACACAAATATATATAATTGTCTAAATAGAATTATGGGTAGAATTTGACATCACTTGAATCCTCTGTTGAATTGGTACCTTGTTATTAGAAAAAAATAGGACCCAAACAAGCAGAGCCTCGAAGCCAAAATAAAGAATAGCTCACTAGATCTATTGATGAGAATTGATTTTGACAACATAGTTAGCGAAACAAGATTAAACATGTTAGGTCCCTATAATACTAGTGATTCCCCCATTACTATTGTCATTGTAGCCCTTATTGTTATTTTTGTGCCCCTATTGTCCTCATATTGTTATTATTGTGCCCCATAGAAGCCCACTATTTTTTTTTTTTCCCTTATATTATTATTGTTATATCGGCTTTGATTATATTGTGACCCCTTAGACTCCTATATATACAAAGGAGGTTTTGTCATTTCTATCATCCAAGAATTTTTAATTTGTGTAATGTAAAGGAGGTTTCCCCCTCAAAGAGGTTGATTTCTAAGTCGTTGATCTATCTTTTCTTTCTTTCTGTGAGCTAGTTTCATAACATTTGGTATCAAAGGTTTGGATTCTAGGGTTTTGTTGTTCCAAAACAGATCATCGTGGAATTTTCGCTATAACTTGTTTTCTGCGATGTTTCATATTCTAAGAAAACAACCCATTTAAGCCGAAATTTTGATGATCCTCAGGTCCAAATTTCATATATTTATTGCTATATGTTTGGAGATATGATCCAAGGAAATTAGGGTTTTTGCAGGCTCCCAAATTACATCCCAAAAAGGTGACCTTGGGAAAATCATCATAAATTTTCTCTCTGAGTATCAGATTGAAATTTCGTAAGAATTTACAGAAAGAGGATGGACTGTAGTTTTTTGTGTATCAATTTTAGGTCTGAAGGTTGAAATAGTGACACGTGGCACTTCGTACAAGTTTGCTCTACTGAAAAGGTATATAATCAGGTCATCTTGGGAGATTGGGCGTAACACTTTCTTGGAGAATCCAATTTCGATAAGACTGGTGATGTTGTAAAGAGGACTCAAAGGGCCACCAAATTTCGCAATTGCAGACCTTGGAGATCCGAAATTTCAGTGATACATCAAATACAATATCGAGCTCCTACAAAGTGAAAAAAAGTGTGTAGTTTTTTTAAAATTTTGCATAAGTTTGGATTTAAAAATTAGTTTGAAGAATTCAAAGGGCATAGTGAAGCATAATTATCATTAATTGATGCCCCAAAGAAAGAAAATGGAAACACCTAGTAAGAAACCTAAAAGCTCTAGCATGACTCATGAAGAAGAGGAAGAAATGGAACATGATATATAAAAATTACGAGACCAAGTACAACAAAATTCACTCTCACAAAACATAATGAAAGTTAAGATGAATGGTTTAAAGAAAGGCATGGAAGCTACGATGGATGGTTTAGAAGAAAAACTTTACTAGTTGAATTTATTGTTTAAAAACTATTAAAACCCAATACATTTATTAGTAAAAAAAATTAACATCTCAATAAAATAATAAATACACTACAATTCAACATTAATGATATCTCTTTTAATAATATATTCTCTAAACTAAATTTCTTATATTATTAATCATTTTTAAAAAATAATAATTCACACACTTTTTTAAGTGTTTTTTTCATTCACAAATTCTACCATATAGATTAATAACCCAAACAATACATTACACATACAATGAATTGTCATGACATGTTAACTCAACTTAATAAGTTCTACCAAAAATGACTTGAGATCCAAGGAAATCAGATAAGGGATATGTAAGGTAAGACAAATGTAAGCACTAGAAGATGTCTATTTATTAACTATTAGATCATTGGATGAGTTAATATTAGTTAATATTATATTTTATATAAAATAAATGTGAATAAATGAATTATTTTAATGTTAATTATCTATAGATAATGTATTAATAAATATGATATGGAGAATAAAATTATAAATAGATAAGTTTTTTGTATTTAGGGTTTGATCTTATTCAATTGATTATTTGGATATTTGATAATTAGATTTTGTAGGGTTGTTTTTTTCTTAGAAACTTATATGTAGTATGTGTGAGTATGGACTAAGGTTTTTATTTAGCTTATAGTAATAAATTTGATATATATGTGCAAATCCTAGATCATGGGGTTCTGAATCATAAGTGCCTTGTTATGCAAATGTATATGTTGTGCATTTGAAGGATGCAATAAATATTCTAATTCAAAAACTTATCATTGCGGAGATTTAAATTAAAAAGATGATTAGAAGCAAAACAAAAGAGATTGGGTTTAATAACTCGGCCACTTAAGAATCTCATCTTTAACCCTGTAGAAAGAAATAATGAAAAGAATGGATTTCTAGAAATAGTAAAACACACGTTAAAAGATTTAAATAAAAAAACACGAGTACCATTTATGTTAGATAATCATGTGAGTAAATTCATAATGCTAATGTAAATAACCCTAATACTACATACATTCATACCAGCCGAAGAAAAACATATAATGAAATGTTAAACGCATAGAAACAATAACAATACTACAACATTCCCAAACTTGAAATCAAACTAACCTTTATTAACAAAATTTATGAAAGACTTCAAGATACTAATTGTCTGATTAATTATGTAACTGTAACTAATTGAAGATGGATGGCATGGAAGCTAATATGGATGGTTTAAATAAAGGCATGGAAGCTAAGATGGATGGTTTAGAAGAAAAACTTAAAGCCAACATGGAAGAATTGAAGACATATTTGATAGTTTCTACAAGAAATGCTTACTAATGGCGAAAGGGTAGTAAAGGAAACTCATGATGAGAAGAAAATAAATGTTAATCATGATTTCACAGACTCAAACGTTGGATCAAAGACCCATCATGTTCCAAAGATTGATATGAGGAAGTTTGATGGCAAGGATCCCGTAACATGGATACTACAAATGGAGCAATATTTTTATCTCCATAATGTGAAAAACATACAAAAGGTACACATCGCAACTTTATATTTGGAACCAAATCTATTTGTATGGTATAAATGGATTTGCTCTCGTAAACAAATTGTCACTTGGGAAATTTTTACGAATGAAATGATAGCACATTATGAGGATACAAAAAGCAACACTTCTTTTAGCCAATTTATAAATCTCAAACAAAAGGGTTCAATGATGGAGCACATTGAGGACTTCCAAAAATTGAATATAATGGTAAAAGGTATTCCAAAGGAGCATAGGATTGATGTGTTCACAGGGACTTTAAAAGATAACATCCAACATGAGGTTCACCTTTGGGAACCTGATTCATTGAAGAAGGCATTCAGGTTGGCAATAAAAATGGAAAGAAAAATTATGGCAACAAGGAAGCCTACCACTCATAATTATAAAGATGGAAGTGTTGTTTCCCCTAGCCTTCCACAACCTACAAGGTTGACACCACAACAATTGGAAGAAAAAAGAGAAAAATGGCTTTGTTACAGTTGTGATAGAAAATACACTAAAGGTCATAAGTGTGCTAAGAAAAAAATGTTTTACATAGATTGTGAAGAGGAGGAAGAAAATGAGCAAGAAATGTCAAAAGAAGAGGATATACACCAAGAAAAAACCCTAGAGGAAGAAGAAATGAATCCAACAATATCCTGTAATGCATTGGCCGGAATTACCACTCCTCAAACTATCAAGATAGAAGGACATATAAAGAAGAAGAAGGTAATTGTGTTGATTGATTCGGGTAGTACCCATAATTTTATTCATTGTAAAATAGCCAAGGAATTGAATTGCCTCCTATATCAAGCACCAAAGCGTCAAGTGATGGTTGCAAGTGGAGGAACCATAAATTTCTCTAGAAAGTGTCATAATATCAAGCTATCCATGGGATAATATGTATTGAATAGCCCAATTATTTCCATTCCAATGGGTGGTGTTGATGTTGTACTAGAAATCCAATGGCTACAATCCTTGGGTAGAATAGCTTTTAATTTTCAATAACTTTTCATGAATTTTTCTTCAGAAGGAAAGGAAGTTGAATTAAGGGGTATCATATGGAAACTGGGAAACATAATAAGCTCTAACAGAATTACAAATCTTTTAAAGAAATAAAAACGAGGCATAGTTGCACAATTATGTTCACTAGACTTTCCCACATCGGAATCATCTATTTCTCCATATCTCAAAAAATCCTTGGACAATCATTCCAAGGTATTTGAGATCCCAAAGGCCTCCCACCTATTCGTGATCATGATCATGCTATTCATTTGATTCTAGGAAGTGTTCCTCCAATCATCAGGCCTTACAGATATCCCTATGCCCAAAAGAGTGAAATTGAATGTATGGTTGCAGAAATACTAGAGGCCAGTATAAGTCAACCTATTCAAAGTTCTTTATATGCTCCAGTAGTATTGATTCACAAGAAGGATGGATCATGGCGCATGTGTCCAGATTATAGGGAGCTCAACAAGCTCACTATTGAAGATAAATTTCCCATTCCTGTCATTGATGAATTATTGGATGAATTGCATTGATCAATATACTTCACCAAGTTGGATCTTCGTTCAGGATATCATCAAATCATAATGTAGACTAAAGACATTTTGAAAAAATCATTTAGAACTCATGAGGGTCATTATGAATTTTTGGTCATGCCTTTTGGCCTTACCAATGCACCTTCTACGTTTCAAGGTTTGATGAACTCTATTTTCAAACCCTTCCTTAGAAAATTTGTGTTAGTATTTTTTGATGATATACTAATCTACAACAAGTCTTGGAAGGATCATGTTCAACATGCTGATAGGGTGCTCAAACTATTGGAGGAGAAACAATTATATGCAAAAAACTCCAAATGTTTATTTGGAGTACAAGAGGTGGAATATCTGGGTCATATTGTATCTCATAAAGTGTTAAGGTAGACCCTAGAAAAATTAAAACCATTAAGTAATGGAAAATCCCCACATCCATAAAGCATCTGCAAGGATTTCTTGGGTTTGACAGGGTAGTATCACAACTTTGTTAAGAATTATGGGAGAATAGGAGCACCTCTAACAACATTATTGAAGAAAGATGCATTTTCATGGACTCCAGAAGCAACAAAGGCCTTTGAACATCTTAAAGAGGAAATGTGCCAAGCATCGGTCTTAGCTACGCCAGACTTCACAAAAACCTTTATTGTGGAATTTGATGCCTTAGGAAATGGAATTGGTGCTATTTTAATGCAAGAAGAAAGACCCATTTCTTTCAAAAGTCATCCAATCAAAGGAAAGCATTTACCCAAAGCTATTTATGAGAAGGAAATGTTGGTAATACTACATGCACTTAAGAAATGGAGACCCTACCTAATGGGAAGACACTTCAAGGTAAAAATGGATCATGATAGTCTTAAATACTTTTTAGAACAAAGATTACTTCAGAAGAGCAACAAAAATGTGTCACAAAGATGTTGGGTTATGACTTTGAAATCATCTACAAAAAAGGGAAGCAAAATGTTGTTGTAGATGCACTCTCAAGAAAGGATGAGGATGTGGAAGCATTTCTTTTCGCCATTTATATTATCCAACCAGATTGGATAAACGAAGCAAGGGATGAATGTAAGAATGATGAAGAAGTGTGAGTGCACTCATTCAAAATTTACTAGAAGATCCCAGTACATCTGATACATTTACCTAGAAAAATTATTCATTATGTTCCAAAGATTGCTTATACCTATGTAAGAATTCCCAACTCAAATAAAATATTCATATGGAATTTCACATCTCCCCCTTAGGAGGGCACTCAGGATTTCTAAAAACTTACCATAGGGTTAAGAAGGAACTTTTTTGCGATGGCCTTAATTTGGATATTCAAAAGATTGTGCCGGAATGTTTGGTTTTCCAACAAAATAAAGTTGAAACAATTAACACCCCAGGTCTATTACAACCTTTATCCATTCCAAGTCAAAGTTGGGAGGAGGTTTCAATGGATTTTATCACAGGTTTACCCAAGTCTAAAGGAAAGAGTGTTATCATGGTGGTAGTTGACAGACTTACCAAGTATGAACACTTTTGTGCATTATCTTATCCATTTAAAGTGAGTACAATTTCTACTGCATTTATGGAAACAATTCAAAAGCTACATGGAAACCCAAAGATTATTGTAAGCGACAGAGATCCAATTTTCACTGGAAATTTTTGAACATAATTATTTTCTTGTCTTAGTACTCAATTAGCTCATAGCTCATCTTAACATCCTCAATCTGATGGGAAAACTCAGATAGTAAAAAAATGTTTGGAAGGATATCATTGTTGGTTTGTATATGATAAACAGACACAATGGGTCAAATGGTTGCCTCTGGCTGAATGGTGGTACAAAACTTCATTCCATACTATAGCAAAAATGACCTAATTTATGGCACTTTATGGATATCATCCACCATCTATCACATCATATTTATGTGAAAAATCTAAGGTTCAAGCAGTGGAAGATCACATCGAGCATCAACAATAACTTCTCCAACTCTTAAAGGATAACCTCACTTTGGCACATAATATAATGAAACAGCAGGCAGATCAACATCGCAATGAAAGAAGTTTTGATGTAGGTGATTGGGTATTCCTATGACTACAACCATATAAAAAAATGTCCCTTAAGCAAGCTAAGAAGGATAATACATTATGACGAAATTATTATGGTCAATACAAGGTGTTGCAAAAGATAGGTACTATGGCATACAAATTGGAGCTTCCTGCAACTTCCCAAGTGCACCCAATTTTCCATGTTTCATGCTTAAAGAAGGTTATAGGTGACAAGCTCTCAGTTCAAATAATATTTCCAAAACTTTATGAGGAAGGGAAAATCATATTGCAACCTGAAGAAGTCACAGAAATAAGAACTTGATAGCTATGAAATCGATCAATTTCAGAGTATCTCATCAAGTGGAAGAACTTATCCGCTGAAGATTCCACATGGGAGGATGACAATTTTATACAGAAGCATCCAAAAATACTCAAGCGTTGAGGACAACACTTTTTTGAAGGACAGGGGCATGTTATTTCCCTATAATACTAGTGATTCCCCCATTACTATTGTTATTGTAGCCCTTATTGTTATTGTTGTGCCCCTATTGTCCCCATATTCTTATTATTGTGCCCCATAGAAGCCCACTATTGTTATTTTTGTACCCTTATATTATTATTGTTATGTCAGCTTTGATTATATTGTGACCCCTTAGACTCCTATATATAGAAAGGAGGTTTTTTCATTTGTATCATCCAATAATTGTTTATTTGTGTAATGTAAAGGAGGTTTCCCCCTCGAAGAGGATAATTTCTAAGTTGTTGATCTATATTTTCTATCTTTTTGTGAGCTGGTTTTATAACAAAACACTTATCAAAGAGTATATATATATATATATATATATACAGACATATATATATATATATATATATGTCTGTATATATATATATATATATATATATATATATATATATATATATATATACACATAGAAGATGACTAGCTTAACTAGAGGAGCCCATTCTCTTATACGCACCTCAAGAGTTGGTTCCACCTAATTAACCATGTTAGGTTTATGATTGTAAGGGGGTGTGTTATTAGTGGTATTAGAGCCCAGGTTCCAACACCAGACCTCAGAGCAAAAAATGAACATATGATTGATTGAGCTTATGTATGCATAGAGGCTTGATGTGGGATCTTAGAGTGCGCTATGGTTTGGATAGGGGATGGTTAAAATTGAATTCTCTTCTTCTGTTAAATATCACATATATAATACAAACTTTTTTTCAGATCTAATTTAGTCTTTGTTAACTATTGTGCATGTGCTACCTAAGTTTTTGCGTTATACAACCTTATCCTAACTAATTACACTTCATGCAAGTTATGTGCATGGAGATTTCTTGCACTAGAATCTGTTGAATTTATAAATTTTTTCCTCATGTTATAGTTGTGTTAGACACCCACATCATAATGGTTATGTGGTTCCATAGACATGGTGATGTTGACATGGTAATACCGATGGAAAATTTCTAATATGGAAATTGTTGATGTCAAAGTTCTAACAAGAAATGATCACAAGATGATGTTGATGTGGTAGCCTACATATAGAATGGGAAATCATTTGTAAATCTACCCCTTGGTGGTAATTTTATTTTCTTTCACACCAAGCACCTTCTTGAAGCCTTCAAATTTAATTTCTCTTCATACTTATTGAAAACATTTGTTTATTGATCTCGAGAGCTACAATGGATCAATTTAAATTCCTTAATCGGAAGTTTGATCTTTGTTGTGTGGCATTGGTAAACCTAAATATTATTGGTGTTGGCGTGAAACAAATTATTCTTTATAAAATGGATAACTCTTTGTGTATGATAAGAGCAAGGCATGGGATGCCCTCAGTTGTTTATTTTTTCCCCATATAACTTCATTTGACCCTATGTTGATGGTATATTTCCTTTCATCTATGGAACTTTCCCAAATTGAATATGTTTGATCACGCAATCAAACCTATCACTATACACATACTGCCAGTCATAGTATAACGTTCCTTTAACATATTATAATATTTTTTTATACTTTCTAATGAATAACTTTAGTGAATGCCATGAATTGTTAACATCATATTTTAAATGATAGATTTAGTTTGGTAGGGGTAACATAGATGAGAATACTTCTATGAGACTCATGGAAGGCTACTGAGTCACAAAAAAATTTGACCACTATATTCTAGGATGAACCTAAATCTTCCAATCCCAAAGGTAGCTGAGTTTGAGTCTCAAAACTTTGGATGAGAGTCGTAAACATTTAAAATATAAGTGAATTTTGTTTCAAACCATTCAAGGCTTGTCATTATTGGTAAGGCTTCTGATATGCCTCTTAGGAAGATTTAATTTCATGTTCCAAGGGCTCCTATTAGGGGATTAGATCTATTGTTTAATATTTTTGGTGGATGAGTTATGAAGTTAAGAAAAAAATCATCACCCTCTGAGTTAGTCAAAATTAAGAGGATTATATTAAGAGGATTATTACTATTAATTTAATTGTAATTTCTGAAGTATATATTTTATTGGGAGTCAACAATTATTGGTTATTGGGACCAATGCTAGTGGCTGACTATTATATCAAATTACTGTATACTGCCAAGTTTTGTGTAGGCAATCCTTTCTGTGGACAGAAATGATCCCTCTAGTCCTATAGGAGGATCTAGCAACAAACGAAGACAAATATGTGTAAACTTTTCTAGTTTATACAAAAAAACAAAAAGGAGGATAGATGACCTACCTCACTCTAATGCTAAAATCCATTGGTGTCATCCCTAATTCTTTCACTTCCAAGATAAATCTCCTCTTCACTGATGGGAATGAATACCTGCAAGGAAAATCATATGGAGACAAAAAACGCATACATAGAAAAGACCATTCTGATATAAACCATATAAGAGATCAAGGAGTATTATACTAAATGAGCAATGATTTCATATATGTTAAATCAATTACATAATGTATTATTAATAGATGGTACAGGGATAATTACAAACAATTTAGCCTTGATGTTGAAAGCCTCCTTAAGGTGAGTTTCCAAATCCCATCCTTAACCTTCAAGCACTCCTTTCTCCTTAGTAAAATGGGAAACATTTGGGCATAGCTCAACACTAGGAAGGAAACCAAACAATAGCCAAACAATTGTGAATAGTAGGGATCTCATTTATAGGGAAGGAGAGGGAGTTAAGGATCCATAAAATGAGGGAGAGGTTCCACATCTTAAGGAAAAAATCCATGAAATTAGGATCATGGACAAAGAATGGGATATCTCATTCCAATCCGTATTCACCTGCAACCAACACATCATTCTCAAGACTTATAATAAGAGAAGCGTCTCCTCCACTTTAGGAAAAGCTACCTGAAGAGGTTCAATGCAGGGTTTCCTAATAAAAGTCATGCTGGTAGCACTAGGTCAGTATAGTGGAACAATTTACCATCACGGATCACCAGTGATGCAAAATGCGTTGATCCTAAAAACAAGGTTTTTGACAAGTTTCTTTAGAAATATTTAAAGGCAAGTTTTTCTTCTTTTCTTTAGGGATGCTTCTCAATATGTTTCATGGTAATTACACTGACAACTTTCATCATTTTGACACTTCTGGATATGAGATGGGGAATGTGACAAAATAATGTGTAACATATTCCCCCCTAAAGCATGAAGGTAGAACGAGAATTGATAGGTGAAATGCTTTACAATTTAAGTCAAGGACCCGAAGAAACACCATCAGGAGACCTGCAAATCAAGCATGATACAATATATCTGACATCTCTGATGTAAGTATGCCTAATAATACATCTCTGAGTAGGCATCTAACAATACATGAATCAACGGCATGGATGTAGCCATCCGAATAGAAGGGATCATGTGTATGGATCCACGACATGGATGCATCCATCCGAATAGAAGGGATCATGTGTACAATCATGAATATCTAATTATTCCATGAATCCTGGATTTATCAAATGAAACCTAGGGTCTTCATGTCTATCTCGATCCAACCAAAGTACGAAAGCCACCATGTCAATAGATGTATCAAAGTCAAACATGGTAGAAAACACCTGATTACCTATCAATGATGTGAACCATTAAGAGGGATGAGAGAAACCACCAATAATGGCAATGCCCCTCAAGGTACAACAACACAATATACGAGTGTGAACAATGAAGCTAAATTTGAACACCCATAGAATCATTTGATCGAAGGCTAATGATGTGAACCTATCGTCAAATGCGAAGAACCTTTCATTAAGGCATGCAAGCTCCAAGGTACTAAAAGGGAGTTTCTAGATCATCTTCTTGGATAATTAGTTGCAATCGATAGGGAGTGATATGTAGAAGGAGGGCCATAATGTTTCCCACATCATTGACACGAAACATAGGATTTGCAGAGTTGGAAAGAGTGAACTACAAAAAAGTCAAAGAGGGTATAAGTGGTTTGAATTGCAGATGGGACTTCTCTTGAACATATCGACGACACGACTCTGGAATTTGGCAGCATTTGACTCAACATAGGATCAAAGGTCATGGTGACAATAGGATATAATCGTATGAGAGGAAAATGGATTCCCAAAACCCAATAAGGCAAGTGACAAAGTGAGGATAAACCAAACCCGACACGAGATCCAAATAAGTGTCATGTACAAGAGTGACATGCTACCTTTCATACAAAATACAGGATATATGTTTTCTTTCATTTTCCCCACTATTTCTAGCGAGTACCCCTTTACTTTTAATCTCAAGATTGAAGAGGATACGATATACTTTTCGTATAAGTTCATCGTTTGGATGAATCCATCTTAGTATTTTCAGTGAGCCCTAGGAAGGAGTACCTTGGTCTCGTCATGGTGACAGGTCCTTCATCGATTTAGTTTTACGAGTCTAGCAGAGGGTTAACTCGACGTATTTTCCATGTTTAGAGAGTTTGAAAAAGAGGTGAAAAGAAAACTAAAGATGTCCCTTTTCGTAGATAGTCTCTTAAGTTTGAAAAGGTAGAAAACATTACTCAAGAGAACGTCTTAGCCATGTGTGACTAAGGTATTCCTTTTTCGTAACTAGACTATCTCAGTCCAGAAAAGGGTTAAGCTTATACTGAGTAGACATATTTTCATTTGCTTTTATGAGTTCGAAAAGACAAGTGCTTGACAATATTTTCATATTTTGAGAGTCTAAAAAAAGATAAAAGAGGACGCCTCCTGGAGGAACGAGTGGTATAAAAGGATAGCAACTGGTTCTAGTGATGATGGAATTGCTAAAAACATGTAAAGGTCAAGAGGTTGGCTAATAAGACCACTCACCATAGTGGTTTCTCAGGAAAGGGTAAAAAACAAAGTGAAAGTGTATGATCGACTAAAGAGATGGTGATGGTGGAATGAAAAAACCAAGGCTCATCTAGTGAAAACAGGTTGATAAAAACGAAAATCACAAAAGGTAAAGTGGGAATGGTTTCATTTTTACACAACCTTGAAACATGGGAAACTATGCTTGAGGATACTTGAAGATTCTTTCATTTTCTCACAATCTTGAAACATGAGAAAAATCTATGCTTGGATTTGGTCTCATTTTTACACAAGATTGAAATGGAGATTATGCTTGAGATTATTTCCATTTTTACACAAGCTTGAAACAAATAAAAACTATGCTTGAGATAAGTTTGCATGCCCCCAACGTAATGACATAATTCGAGGTACATGGCTCGAGAGCTTCATTTCATTCACCTAAGTAGAATACTTGTTACTAACGGGTGGATGGAATGAAGGTTCATTTACAAGATCAAGTGAAAGACTCAACTGGGATTTTATGAGATCTAATCAAATAATCGAATTGGAAGGGTATTTGTTTCATTTTGTAATGTGATTGACACAGGAAAAGAACCATGCTCATGACACCTTGTTTCATTTTTAATGATCTTAACACAAGTAAAGGAACTCTGCTCTGGGAACCTTGATTCATTTTTTAAGGAGCTTCACACAAGAAAAGGAACTGTGCTCCAAGAACCTTGATTCATTTTCTAACGAGCTTGACACAAGAAAAGGAACTATGCTCCAATAACCTTGATTCATTTTTTAAGGAGCTTGACACAAGAAAATGAACTTTTCTCCAAGAACCTTGATTCATGTTTTAAGGAGATTGACACAAGAAAAGTGTAGGTTTTAACCCTGTACAGAAATTACCTGCATACAAATTCTTAAACAAAGAAAATAAACAATGCGAGAACATAACCCATAAAACACATATGCACAGAGATTTTTCCGTGGATCCCAAAACCGGGACTACTAGCTTGATTTTTCATTATATTCCTTTCAATGTTACAATACATATTTATACATGCCGAAGCATCCAATACCATGGACCGAAAACCATCGCGTCCAATACCATGGACCGAAAAACCATCGCGTCCAAAAAACATGTGCGAAAATAATGCACAAAACCATAGGTGGGTCCGCCCAACCTAACATATGGTCCAAAACCAAAATTTTCCGGGGCGCTGCCCTGGACCCCATAAAGTGGGGTTACGGGTGTCCTTCAAACCCCCTATTAACTACGTGGAAAGAATATAACACAACCCAACAATCTCCCACTTGTTGTTTTCTTTCCACAGGGGGCCACAGGAGCGCTTAGTCATTTTTTTAGCCCTGAGATTCCCATTGCTTCTCTACACCAAGAGAACTTCTCAGAGCTCACAGATTTTGTCAATGCATCTGCAGTATTCTTCAAAGTGTCCACCTTTACCAGCAACACCTTTCTGTCTTCTATCATATCCCTCACAAAGTGATACTGAACATCAATGTGCTTTGTCTTTGAATGATAAGCAGGGTTCTTTGCCAAGAAAATTGCACTTTGGCTGTCACAGTCTATTCTTATAGCTCCCTGTACTAACCCCATACTTGAAAACAATCTCTGCAACCAAACTGCTTCCTTGCTTGCATGAGTGGCTGCCATGTATTCTGCCTCTGTAGTTGATAGTGCCACTACAGATTGTTTCTTACTCAGACTGCACCTCCAAATAGGTTAAACACATACCCACTTGTAGATCTTCTCTGATCGAGATCTCCAGCCCAGTCTGCATCAACAAAGCCATGAATATCCAACACTCTGTCCAATCTTGGTCTTCCTTGGTAGCACAAACCATAATCACTAGTGCCACGCAAATACCTGAAAACCCGCTTCACTGTTGTCCAGTGCTCCTTCCCAGGTTTTGACATAAACCTGCTCAATACTCCCACTGCATGTGCAATGTCTGGTATAGTACAGACCATTGCATACATCAGGCTACCCACTGCACTTGCATATGGAACACGAGACATGTCCTCTTCCTCTTCTTGTGTCTTGGGACACTGTTCAGCAGATAACCTCACACCTACAGGAATAGGAACCTTCACCGGTTTACTATCCTGCATATTAAACCTCTGCAGTATTGTCTCGACATACTTCCTCTGGTTTAACCAGAGCTTCCTCTTTGACCGATCTCTTTTAATTTCCATGCCCAAAATATAGTTTGCAGCACCAAGATCTTTCATGTCGAATTTGGAGGACAATTGGGTCTTCAAATCCTGGATAATTTCTTTGTCATTTCCAACCAACAACATATCATCCACATACAAGACCAGATAAATAACACGGTCACCAATTAATTTAAAATACACACAATGATCTGCTTTGCTTCTGGTGAAGCCAAGTCCCCGTATAAATGTATCAAATTTCTGATACTACATCCTTACTGATTGTTTTAACCCATACAGAGACTTCTTTAACTTGCATACCAGTTCTTTCTTACCCTTCACCGCAAAGCCTTCAGGTTGCTTCATGTAGATTTCCTCTTCCAAATCCTGGTGAAGAAATGTTGTCTTCACATCCATCTATTCTACCTCAAAATCAAAAGCAGTAGCAACAGATAAAAGTAATCTAATAGAAGTTACCTTGGCAACAGGAGAAAAAAGTATCACCAAAATCAATTCCCGGCACCTAGGAATAACCTTTGGCTACCAACCGAGCTTTGTATTTCTCCACCTTTCCTTCTACGTTTGTCTTCTTCTTGAACACCCATTTGCTACCAATGGGTTTCCTTCCAGCCGGCAACTCCACCAGATCCCAAGCCTCATTTTTGTGCAAAGATGCCATTTCATCGACCATGGCCTCTTTCCAGAGTTTTCCATCCTCTGAATCCACTACTTCCTTCGCAGTTCTGGGATCATTATCAGTAACAGTCAAAGCAAAATTTGAACTGAAAGCAGATGGACTGTACCTTTTTGGCTGCCTTCTTTCTCGAACTGATATTCTCATAGTCGGAGTTTGTGGCTCTTCATCTTCTGATTCCTCCTCTGCTGCAGAGTCTGATTCTTCCTCCTTTGGCTCAAACTCTATCTTCTCAGGTTCCTTTGGTTGGACTTCATGTTGAATAACATCTTTTACCTCTCTGAACAACACATCTCGGCTGTACACAACCTTCTATGTGACTGGGTTCCAAAGATTATAACCCTTTAAACCATCCTTATACCCAATAAAGATGCACTTTTCAGATTTACTATCCAACTTGGTTCGTTTCTCCTTTGGAACATGTACATATGCATCACATCCAAATACCCTTAGATGTGAAAGAGAGGGTTTCTTACCAGTCCATACTTCTTGTGGAGTCTTATCCTCCAACACTGATGAAGGTGATCTGTTGATCAGGAAACATGCAGTATCCACCGCCTCTGCCCAGAATTCCTGTCCTAACCCGGTACCACTAAGCATGCTTCTTGCCCTTTCCATCAACGTCTTGTTCATTCTTTCTGCGACTCCATTTTGCTGAGGTGTATATGGAGTAGTCTTCTGCCGTGCTATACCACACTTCTTACAAAATTCTTCAAATTCCTTGCTGCAAAATTCTCCACCATTATCTGTCCTCAGCACCTTTATCTTCTTCTCTGTCTGATTTTCCACCAGAGCCTTAAATTCTTTAAACCTGTCAAAGACTTCAGATTTCTTCTCAAGAAAATATATCCATGTATTCCTTGAGAAGTCATCTATGAATGATACATAGTATACAGACTTACCCAGTGATGGAACCTTCACAGGTCCAAACACATCACTGTGCACAAGCTCTAATATATGTTTCGTCCTCTTACCACCAGAGGGGAAACTCACCCGATTCTGCTTCCCATATACACAATTTTCACAGAAATCAAAATCCAGAGAGCTATTATTCATACCTTCTACCATACCTTTACCATGAAGTATTCGAAGGCCCTTCTCTCCAATATGTCCAAGCCTTTGATGCCACAACATGGTCTTCTCTCCAGAGACCACTAGATTCTCTACTCCATTTTCAGGAACCATAGAACTATTGCACCCATCAACAACAATGCTACCTTGCAGCTTGTACAGAGTTCCAATCCGAACTCCCCGCATTAATATCAGTGCTCCTCGAACCATCTTGCAGGTATCTTTCTCGAACACCGTCTTTACACCTGCATCATCCAACTTGCTTACAGAAATCAGATTTCTGGCCAATGCAGGAATATGTAGAACACCCGGAAGTGTTCTAACCCTTCCACCTTGCAACTTCAACTTTACTTTTCCCCGACCAATGATTCTAGCCTTCCTATCATCTCCTAAGAAGACATCACCACCATCGTATTTCTCATACTTGCAGAACCACTCTCTATGGGGAGTGAAGTGAAAGGATGCACCTGAGTCAATCAACCATGCCTCATGATCTACATGTGTATTTGAAGAAGCCAAGTACACATCCCCACCTTCATCTGAGGTGGTTTTCGCCTCTGCAGAAGGAGCATCATCAGATCCCTTTCCTTTATCAGGATCTCTAGATTTACAATCCCTTCTGAAGTGCCCTTCCTTTCCGCATTTCCAGCACACCACCTTTGTAGGTTTTCCTGGAGATTTAGATCTCCCTCTAGATTTAGATCTCCCACTCGATGACTTATTTTTGTTTCTGTTCTAGGACCGTCCTCGTACAGACAAGGCATCACCATTCTGGTTGTCCATATTTTTCCGTCTCATCTCCTCCGTCAGCAAGGCTGAGACTATTTCATCAAACTGCAAAGCAGTTGCATTGCTACCTATTGCAATAACCAGACTATCCCACGAATCTGGTAGAGAACACAACAGACTGATGCACTTATCTTCATCTGAAATTTTGATATCAAAAGATAATAACTGACTTACCACAGTATTAAACGCATTCAGATGCTCTGTCACCGAGTCTCCATCTTTCATCCTCAGGTTATACAGCTTTTTCCGCAGGAACAGTTTATTCAATAGAGACTTAGTTTGGTACAAAGTCCCTAACTTGACCCACAAATCCTTTGCCGTAGCTTCCCATGATACATTCAGCAATACTGAATCCGAAACACATAATCATATTGTGCTCTTTGCCTTCCGATCCAACTTCTTCCATTCTTCATCGGTCACTCCCGATGGTTTAGTACCCGGATCTACCGCGATCCACTGATCTTTATCCACCAACAGATCCTCCATCTTGAGTTTCCACAACTCAAAATTCTGACCATTGAACTTCTCAATCTCTATCTTTCCACTGCTCGCCATCTTCTTTCACCACCAGAATCGATCTCGCAGATCTCCCACTGAACAGGGTCTACCACAGGCCCGAGCGAAACCCCTCAGCAACAAAGGCGTCCCCTTGAAGCCAAAACAGCTCTAATACCAAATGTAGGTTTTAACCCTGTACAGAAATTACCTGCATACGAATTCTTAAACAAAGAAAATAAACAATGCGAGAACATAACCCATAAAACACACATGCACAGAGATTTTTCCCTAGATCCCAAAACCGGGACTACCAGCTTGATTTTTCATTATATTCCTTTCAATGTTACAATACATATTTATACATGCCAAAGCATCCAAGACCATGGACCGAAAACCATCGCGTCCAATACCATGGACCGAAAAACCATCGCATCCAAAAAACATGTGTGAAAATCATGCACAAAACCATAGGTGGGTCCGCCCAACCTAACATATGGTCCAAAACCAAAATTTTCCGGGGCGCTGCCCCAGACCCCATAAAGTGGGGTTACGGGTGTCCTTCAAACCCCCTATTAACTACGTGGAAAGAATATAATACAACCCAAAAAAAAGGAACTATGCTCCAAGAACCTTGATTCATTTTTTAAGGAGCTTGACACAAGACAAAGAAATTTTCTCCGACACCTTGTTTCATTTTTTAAGGAGATTGAAACAAGAAAAGGAACTCTACTCCAACACCTTATTTCATTTTTTAAACAGCTTGATATAGGACAAGGAACTTTGCTCTGACACCTTTTTTCATTTTTTAAGGAGCTTGACACAGGACAAGGAACTATGCTCTGACACTTTGATCATGGCCCATAAGAGGCCATGGCTTAGAAGAGGTTCTCCTTAGAGGGGAGAATAATGATATAGAAGGGATACATGTCAAGGGATTTAATGGAAAGATAAGGCTCCAATTCCCCCAATACATGATGCACTATATCACTGACTAGATCATCAGTAGATGTAGGCATGGAATAGGTTGCCACATAATTAATCTATGGCAAGGGTAATACAACTTGTATACAAGGACCATTTAGGAAATATGGTTGATTGGGAGTCAAATTAGGACCAACAATCAAAATTTGATCAATGGCCACAATTCTTCCTTCATGCGGGAAACATATGACACAAAAGAGAGAAGAGACAAGTGCTCCCATGACATAAAAATAGTCACAGCCCAGGAGTAAATTAAAATCCAAAGGGCCTTGGACAACGATCACATTGATACAGATGATATTTCCTCCCAAACTAATAGGTAACTTAGGAAGGATCCCTAAGGGTTGATTGGTTCCACTATTAAAAGCCAACAGATTCTGGGTAACGGGCACAAATTGTGGAGAACCTAAATCTTTCCAAGTAGTTGAGGAAAAAGTACTAACAAATGTGCCTTCATCTATGATTATGCTAGGTACGGGTATATTATAAGCATGTACTATGATATGAAAGGGCATCTAAGTAGGAAGACGATATCATCAATCGACTCCAATCAAAGGAAGTGACCATACTACTTAGGGGAGGTGCCATGGGAAAGGGATAACTATACCATTGTGTTATGGGAATGGGAGGATCTTCCCCCAATTCATTGGAATATGAAGAAACAAGAAGAGCATGAGCAGTATGAAGTTCACTCTCTACGAGAAAGGTACGATCAACTGAAGGTGGAATGGAGTCAACCATTTTCTTAACCAATGGTTGTGTTATCACCAAAATAAGAGTTTACATTGTTCCTAATCATGTTTTTAGATAAGTTTCAAGTCATTTTATGTTTTAATGGGTAGGTGATAGGTTAAGAGTCTCAAAAGTCTCATTTTTGTTTCCAAATAAAGTTTACCAACCTTATTCTATGTCTCAGAAGTCTCAAATTCTGTTTAGAAACTCATATCTTAAACCATTTTGAAATTTTTTTGGAATTAGCCTCAAAACCACGTTTTCGTAGCGCAAACAATGTAAAATGTCTATTTTTCACTACAAAAACGCTGCTCTTTTCGTAACACTTTTCCCTGCGCGCTAGGAATGCACGTATTTGTAGACAATGTTGTCAAAGCATCAATTCGTTAAGATTCCATTAAATTTCCATTATTAGGTGTCAACTAGGAGTTAGTTCTTAAGCATGCTGCCATTCAAAATTCATCATTTTGAATTTAGGGGTCATCGTGATAAGTGATTTCAAATTTGAAAGGGCTAGCTAGTTTCTTATTGCAGTTTGCATGCAAACCCTCAAACAGAATCATTTTTCGAATGGTAAGCTTATGGTAATTTCTTACCAAGGTTTCTCTTATCCATAATTCAAGCGAGGCTGACCACCATAAGCAAGTGAGGCTGGTTTGTTACAGGAATTCAGAGGCAAAGATGATAGAAGAAAGGAAAACTCACAGGTCTAGTCATTGTTTAAGAACAGAGCCTGAAAGCACCGAGGTCTTAGCCAGAGATAAATTAGTTGTGGAAGCCTTCAAGAAAACAGGATGTTGGAATTTTTGTAAAAAATTGCAGGGAGGACATACTGAGGTGACAAAGGAGTTTGCACTAAATTTCACTAGCTCAAACAAAAAGGTTGGAATCCTAAACTTGCAAATTTCTCCAGAGATCATAGCTTTGGTGACAGAGATTCCTAGGGGTCAAGATATATGGTTCAAAAACTTTAGATTCAACATGGAACCATGTAAAGTGTTTCTAAAGCTAGAGTTTGCAGAAACAAACTTAACCAAGGAAATTCCCAAGAACTACATCAAGGACATCTATGCCAACTTGCTCTTCAGCATTCAAAATTATTTTACCTGTGAGGGAAAATATCAAAAAGTTTATTCATATCATTTTAAACTCCTGTTTCATTTTACTGGTATGATTTCTTTATATTTGCCTTACTTCCTGTATCAAAGTATAGCTAAGATGGCAGATAAATTGCAAATGAAATCTCAAGGATATGAAACTTCCCTTTTTCATCATGGCCTAATTAAATTGATAATTTTACATGAACTCAAAAGGATCAATAGAGAATGGTCTTCATTTTTGTTTTTATGTGATTTTGGAGCGGAAAATCAAGATACAGGCATTAGCCCTAAGGTTAAAGAAACTCCATCAGCAGAAACCAGCAAGCATGTAATGTCCAGGTCAAAAAGATTTGTTAAGCTGAAACCTAGAAAGCAGGTGAAAGAGAAAGTGAGCAAAACATCAATAGTTATTCTTGAAACTCCTAAATCTACAAAGGAAAATATAGCTAAAATTAAAGAAATGACACAAGAACAGTCAGCTAACAAACCAGTTCAAAGGAGATTGACTAGAAGTCAAATTGCAAAGGAGAAGGGTAAATCAGTGATCTCGAGAGAAAGTTCAAGCTTGAAGGGTAATTTAAATGATATTTTAAAAGCCATTGATATTGTAGAATCCCCTTTGGTGTAGGCAGATGTCATATAATTTGATAAAGGAAAGTTGAAGAAGATGAAATCCTCCAAGAAACTGGAATTTGAGGATGATGTTACAGCATTTGTGTTCAAGCCCAGAAAGCCCTTAACCAGGCAATCCAAAAAGATGCAAGAGTCCAATATTGAGTTAGGGAAAACAGAAGAAGCTTCCGTTGTTCAGGAAGAGTTGATAGACCTTTCATCACCAAGACCTAAAGGTGACAAAAACAAATTTTTTTCCACTCAAACAGAAAAAGCCAGTTACGAAGAAATGGAAGAAAGGTTAAGAGCAGCTAATAATGAAATGGCTAGACTAAGGATGATAACAAGAAGGTGCGCTGCTGAGAAGATGGATTTCAAAAGGATAAAGGCTCTCTGGGAAGTTGAAAAAGTTTCCAAACCAGAAATAGTCAACAGTGAAACTCAGTACTTTACTTGGACTGTTCCTGTAATCAAAGAAGCCAGATTTGTAAGGAGGATGAATGCTCAATTGAGAGCTACTAAGAGGAGATTGAAGAGACAAATTGAAGACATAGTAATACAGTTAACAAAATCTGAAGAAAAGGCTACAACAATAATGAAACAGGGTGATGAACAAGGGCATTAAAGGATATACCTTAAAACAATTTTAGTATTAAAAAGAAGGTCATCTGTGAAGAAGAACATCTTATAAGTTTAAGTTGTTTTGATTTTTTGGTGATCATATTAGTCTTTATGAAATTTTGAAAATTCCCAAACTACAGATTTTTGAAAACCATGTTGAAAAAAAGAGCATACACAGTAGTTTCGTAGCGCGTAAATTGCTGAAGGTGACCTTTTAGCACTTTATAGATGCATTTCGAAGGTAAGGTCTGACAAATTCCAATTTTTGATGTTGCTGGTAGACATATGAGGATCATAGATGAATTTTTAGATGGCAGTGATGTAGAAAGAAAGGTTCAAAGAAGTACTTCATAAGTGATATAAAAGCTGCGCTACGAAAATAGACTATCTTTGTAGCACAGTCATGTTTCATCCTCTTTTCCATCTGTTCGAGGTTCCCTTTTTTGGCACAATTAGACAAATGAAGTTTAATGGATTACTAATGCATGCCACATATATGAAACAATCATTAACACCAACAAAACTGCTCGAAGATAAGCATAAAGGATTAAGGGCTTAAAAGGAGGAACTTTGTCTCCTTGTTTTTAGGACAATTAGGTCATGAATTAGCAGGGTTTGCAACAATACTGGAGACATCATAAAACTCAAAGACATGGATTAGTAACTGATTAAAGAATGTATTTAAGTCATAGATAAGGTTTTTGAAGCATGTTTTAGGAGATTCACTCCTATTTGTATTAGGACTCTTAAAGACGGTTAGCTGTCAGTTTGTAATTAAGAAGTTTGTTTTATGGATATATAGGTGTCAATGTTAGGAATCTGAATTCTCCAAAGGATGGATCATAGAATCCAAGGTTGTAAAAACTCTATATAAAGCATGAAAATCGAATTCCTCAGGGTTGGTAATTTTATTAGCAAAAGAAATTTGTGTTAATGTAAGAAACTTTGGTTTTCCAAACTTAATACAGAGATCATTTTTACTACTCAAGATTCACAATGGGTTTATGTGTTTGATGTTTTTATGACCTTTTTCAATTACTTATTTGTAGTGGTATGAGCTTGTGATACTTAGAATTCATTGGAAAATGTTCTAACTTCCTTCACATGCTTGTAAACTGTGTTGATTCGCTGTGTTACTGTTTTAATTATAAACCTAAACTCCAAGTGCCTTGACTTCCATGTTTTGCTGATCATGATGTTTTGTTGAAGACTATCTTGACTCCATAGCCCAATAGATGTTTGCTAATCTTTAATTCAACCAATTATACATTTTTGTCCATTTTTATTCCTAGAGTTAGCCATCTAATCATTAATCCAAAATCTTAAACCTATTGAGAGAGCCCTCTCAGGTTTAGGAGGCTAAGCCTCAAACAAAATATTGATTTGAAAGAGTTACTCAGAGTCTACTTGATCAACAGCCTATCAGGGTCAGATTTTGTGATAACAGGTTGGTTGGGAATAGACTCATGGGATTCACTTTTAGAGAGAGTGATAATGACTAGAGGTGAATTCTAATCAATCACTTGATCAACTAGTGGAGGATCAGGGGAAAGCTTTCGATAACCAGTTGTAAGATGAGGTTGAGAATCTGAAAGGTTGTCCAACAATTTCTAGGCTTCATCCATACAATGACAAAGGTGCATAGGATGATTTGCTTCACATAACTTACAGGGAAATTTGACTTTACCCTTTTTCCCATGGACCTTACTATCACTAGTTGAGGATTTGTCACCGGCATGACCTCCATAGGCTGATGGCGAAGGCTGATGTAATTCTGTAGACCACACTTCTAATACCTTGGGAATACCAGGACAATCTCGAAGAAGGTGGTCACCCTTACAAAGAATGAAAGGGAATTTAACTTTTCGGGGCCTATTGGAAGGTTTCTCCACATTAGTTGCATCTGTAGCAATGGATGTTTGGTTTCCCCCTTGCTTATTTTTCTTCTTCTTCTTATCCACCTAGTTACTAGCTTGAAGGATTTTACCAGACGAAGAGAAAGAAGAGGAAGAAAACCAAACAAGCAAAGAAGGAAAAGAGTCAACTTTAGGATCAACAGGAGGTTGATATTGTTCAGGGGGAAGAGAACCTGTTTGAGAAGAAGTTCGGACATTCAGAACCATAGGGGTCAAAAATAACCAAACTGGTAAACCAATGGTAAACTTGGGAAGGGACAATGTTGCCATATAAGGAGCACCAACATTTCCAAAAGAAGGAAAAGGACCAGGATTCCCATTAGATGGGTTTCCTTGATTGTTAGACTCAGGGACTGTTTCCATTAGTCTAAATCTAAGATCTACTAAGGAGTGTTTCCATAGGAAGGATGTTGTTCTGTGATCAATTAATTTTAGAACTTAACAAAAAATAAATCAAAAAGGGGTAACTAGGCATGAGGGTTTACCAAGCAACCATGAACTACTATATACACCTTGGCGAACAAAGGAATTAACATAAGGCATCCAATCTCAGATAATGGTGTGTTCAGTGTTTCACGACATACAAGGCCGCAAACTCGGTTACCTATGGGTGGATAACAACCTATAGGGGACTCCCAAGATATAGGTGAGGGTGCATGGGAGTGCAGTCTATAGTGTTGTTGTCTAATACGTAACTGTTTGATGAGAGCAATCCTTTATATTTACCATCCATGGAGAGCCTCTGATATACCTGAAAGTACTGGAGAACAGCCCTATACACTTCCGTACATGGAACGGGATATCACCTGCAGGATGAAACACTGGAAAATAACAACAGCTCCTACATTTAATGACGTCAAAACACGTCTCTAGCCTAGACATCTAAATTTTTTTGTTAATGTTCCAAATGCTCCTTAGATTAATTGAGATAAATTTAAAGTTGATCTTGAATTAAGTTTCAATTTTAAGGCTCAAAGATCAATGTCACCTGAACACCTACAATGCAAATAGTATGAAAAAAATGATTCTTTCATTTCAATGAAAGCTATCTAGCATAGGGAAGAGGTTCAAGCATTGATACAACAACCAAGTATGTAGCAAACAAATCTTCCTAAATATATCTTTCACTTTCACTATTCCAATGCACTCACCAAAAGTATAAATGAAGTTCAATTCAAAAACATGCAACTACATGAATTTTTCACTTTTTTTTTTTCAATGCACTCACCAAAAGTAAAATGAAATTCAATTCAAATGCACATACATGAATTTTTCACTTTTCTTTCAATGAATGAGAATGAACTTCTTTTCAACTTTCAACACTAAGAGATGTAATCTATGTTCAATGATAATCCCAAAAATGACTTCTCAATGCAATGTAACCAAATGCAATTCGAAAAGTAAAATTTGAGATGAAAGCTAAGAAAATGAAAATGTAATTTCTTCTATGATTTCCATAAGAACTAATAATTCTTTAATCAACAAAAAATCAGTATTCCTTCCACACACATAAGCAGAAAACAGTAAATTCAATTGACCTAAAGACTCAACCAAAATTCAGTTTCATTACTTCAAACAATGGGATGGAGTTTTGAAAACCAATAAGAAATAAAAAAATAAAAAATAAAAACAATCTCTATGCACACGGAGCAAGAAGACACTTTAGAGATCAAGACATGCTAGACCTTTCTGGGATAAACCTTGAAAAAGTCTTGATTTTCAAGGATCAACGTGATTGTAACAGTCAAAATCCTTGATGACAGGGCTTTCAGCATGACTGTAATGGACAAAACCGCGCTTGAAACATGATTGTTTTTAAATAAAACACGTTTGGTGAGAAATACTTAGGCAAATGAAAATAAATTCAAAGACAGATCCAGACTTGACACTCTAAAGGACATACTACTCCAAGTGTGAACCCATAATGAACCCAAGTTATAGATTACTAGGAGGTTGGCCAAACTAATCAAAAAGACCAAACATAAAAAGGAGGTTTCAAGGGCTAGAATCTCCCTAGTGGAGTCGTCATTTTGTTGTGTAGACAATAATTTTTGGAGACAGAAACGATCCCTATAGTCCTATGGAAGGATCTAGCAACAAAGAAGACAAATATGTGCAAAAATTTCCTAGTTTATCCCAGAAAACACAAAGGAGGATAGATGACCTACCTCACTCTGATGTTAACATTCGTTTGTGTCATCCCCGGTTATTTCACTTCCAAGCTCAATCTCCTCTTCATTGATGGGAATGAATACCTACAAGGAAAATCACGTGGAGACAACAAACACATACATATCAAATACCATTATGATATAAACCATACAATAGATCAAGGAGTATTATACTAAAAGAAAACACATAATATATTATTAATAGATGGTAAAGGGAGCCTTACCACCACTTAAGCCTTGATGTTGGAAGCCTCCTTTAGGTGAGTTTCCAAGTCCTAGCCTTAACCTTCAAGCACTTCTTTCTCCTTAGAAAAATGGGCAGCATTTGGGCATAGTTCAGCATTAGGAAGGCAGACGTTGATGACGAAGGTCGACGTGAGCCTGTAGGCCACGCTTCTAATACCTTGGGAATACCAGGACAATCTCTAAGAAGGTGGTCACCCTTACAAAGCATGTAATGGAATTTAACTTTTGGGGGTTGATTGGACGATTTCTCCACATTAGTTGCATTTGTAGCAATGGTTGCTTGGTTTCCCCCTTGCTTATTTTTCTTCTTCTTAATCTTCCTTTTCTTCTTATTCGTATCCACCTGGTTACTAGATTGCAGGCTTTCACAAGATGAAGAGGAAGAAGATGAAGAAGATCGAACAAGCGAAGAAGGATAAGAGTCAACTTTAGGATCAACATGAGGTTGATATTGTTTAGGGGAATTAGAACCATGTTGAGAAGCAGCTTGGACATTCAAAACCATAGGGGTTGAAATAGCCAAACTATCAAACCAATGGTAAACCCAAAAAGGGACAACGTTTCCATATAAGGAGCACCAACATTTCCAAAAGAAGGAAAAGGACTAGGATTCCTGTTAGAGGGGTTTCTTTGATTGGTGGTCTCAGGGACTGTTGTCCTTAGTCTCAACCTAATATCTACTAAGGAGTATTTCCACAAGAAGGATGTTGTTCTGCAGTCAATTAACTATAGAACTTAACAAAAAATTAATAAAAAATGGGTAACTAGGCATGAGAGTTTACCAAGAAACCATGAACTTCTATATACACCTTGGCAAACCAAGGACTTAACGTACAAAAACCAATCTCCTTGAATGTTGTGTTCGGTGTGTCACAATATACAAGGCGACAGACTCGGTTACCTATGGATGGATAACAACGTATAGGGTAATCCCAAGATATACCTGACAGTACGTGAGAGTGAAGTTTGTAGTAGTGTTGTCTAATGCTTAACCATTTGATGAGATTGTTCCTTTATACTTACCATGCATGGAGCACCTCAAATATACTCGAAATTATTGGAGAAAGGTATTATACACTTTCGTACGTGGAACGAGATTTCACCCTGGGATGAAACGCTGTAAAATAACGGCAACTCCTATGTTTAACGACGTTGTAACACATCTCTAGCCAAGACCTCTAAATGTTTTCATTAATGTTCCAAATTCTCATTAGGTTAATTGAGATAAATTTTAAGTTGATCTTGAATTAATTTCCGGTTTTAAGGCTCAAAGATTGATGTCACCTGAACACCTACGATGCAACTAGTATGAAAACAATGATTCTTTTCATTTCAATGAAAGCTATATAGCATAGGGAAGAGGTTCAAGCATTGATACAATAACCAAATATGCAGTAAACAAAGATTCCTAACTAGATATTTCACTTTCACTATTCTAATGCACTCACCAAAAATAAAAATGAACTTCAATTCAAAAAATGCAGCTAAATGAATTTTTCACTTTTCTTTTTCAATGCACTCAACGAAAGTAAAATGAAATTCAATTCAAATGCACCTACATGAATTTTTCACTTTTATTTTCAACAAATGAGAATGCATTTCTTTTCAGCTTTCAACACTAAGCAATGTAATGTAACCTAATGCAATTCAAAAAGTAAACTTTGAGATGAAAGATAAGAAAATGATATTGACATTTCTTTTATGATTTCCAAAAGAAATAATAATTATTTAATAAACAACAAATCAGTATTCCTTCCACACACATAAGCAGCAAAAAGTAAATTCTTTTGACCTAAAGACTAAACCAAAATTCACTTTCACTACTTCAAACAATGGGATGGACTTTTGCAAACCAATAAGAAATCAACAAAAATAAAAGAAATTTCTATGCACACAGAGCTAGAAGACACTTCAAAGATCAATGCACACTAGAACGTTCTAGGAGAAACCCTAAAAAAATCTTGATTTTCAAGGATCAGTGTGACTGTAACAGTCAAAACTTGTGCTAACATGGATTTCAGCGCGACTGTAATGGACAGAACTATGTTTATAGCGCGATTGTTTCTAAATAAAACACGTTGGGCAAGAAAGACTTACGAAAATGAAAAGAAATTCAAAGACAAATCTAGACTTGACACTCTAAAGGACATACTACTCAAAATGTGAACCAATAATGAACATAAGTTCCATATTATTAGGAGGTTGGCCAAACTAATCAAAAATACCAAACATAAAAAAGGAGGTTTGAAGGGCTATAAGCTCCCTAATGGAGTCACCATTCTTTTGTGAAGGAAATCCTTTCTGCAGATAGAAACAATCTCTCTAGTCCTATGGGAGGATCTATCAACAAATGAAGACAAATATGTGAAAACTTTCCTAGTTTATACCAGAAAACACAAACGAGGATAGATGACCTACCGCACTCTATGCTAACATCCATTGGTGTCATCCTTGATTCTTTCACTTCCAAGCTCAATCTCCTCTTTGTCAATGGGAATGAATACCTACAAGGAAAATCACATGGAGACAACAAACGCATACATAGCAAAAACCATTCTGATATAAACCATATAACATATCAAGGAGTATTATACTAATTGAGCAATGATTGACACATTTATGGAAAGAAAACACATAATATATTATTAATCAATGGTAAAGGGAGCATTACAACCACTTAAGCCTTGATGTTGGAAGCCTCCTTTAGGTGAGTTTCCAAGTCCTAGCCTTAACCTTCAAGCACTCCTTTCTCCTTAGCAAATTGGAAGTATTTGGGCATATTTCAACACTAGGAAGGAAAAGGTTGATAACGAAGGTTGGTGTGAATCTGTAGACCAAAATTATAATACCTTGGGAATACCAAGACAATCTCTAAGATGGTGGTCACCCTTACGAATAATGCAAGGGAATTTAACTTTGCAGGGTTGATTGGAAGGTTTCTCCACATTAGTTGATTATGTAGAAATGGCTACTTGGTTGCCCCCTTGCTTATTTTTCTTCTTCTTAATACTACATTTATTCTTCTTCTTATCCACCTCGTTACTAGCTTGTAGGCTTTCACCATATGAAGAGGAAGAAAACCGAACAGGCAAAGAAGGAAAAGAGTCAACTTTAGGATCAACAGGAGCTTGATTATGTTTAGGTGGAGGAGAACATGGTTAAGAAGTAGTTCGAACATTCAGAACCATAGTATTGGAAAATAACCAATTGGAAAAGCAATGGTAAACCTGGGAAAGGATAATTTTTCCATATAAGGAGCACCAACATTTCCAAAAGAAGGAAAAGGACCAGGATTCTCGTTAGATGGGTTTCCTTGATTGGTGGACTCAGGGACAGTTACCATTAGTCTCAACATAAGATCTACTAGGGAGTATTTCCATAAGAAGGATGTATTTCCATGGTCAATTAATTTTAGAACTTAAAAAAAAAAAATCAAAGAGGGGTAACTAGGCATGAGGGTTTAGAAAGCAACCATGAACTGTTATATAAACCTTGGTGAACTAAGGACTTAACGTAAGGCATCCAATCTCCCCAAGTGATGTGTTCGGTGTATCATGGTATATAAGGTGGTAAACGTTGTTACTATGGATGGATAGAAACCTATAGGGGACTCCCAAGATATAAGCAAGGGTGCATGGGAGTACAGTCCATAATAGTGTCGTCTAATGTGTAACTGTTTGATGAGAGTATTTCTTTATACTTACCATGTGTGGAGCACCTCGGAAATACCTGAAAGTACTAAAGAATGGTCCTCTACACTTTTGTACGTGGAACACGATTTCACCCGCAGGATGCAACGCTTGCAAATAATGACAACTCCTACATTTAGCGACGTCAAAACACGTGTCTAGCCTAGACCTCTAAATGTTTTTTGTTAATGTTCCAAATTCTCCTTAGGTTAATTGAAGATAAATTTTAAGTTGATCTTGAAATAAGTTTCGGTTTTAAGGCTCAAATACCGATGTCACCTAAACACCAATGATGCACCTAGTATGAAAAAAATGATTCTTTTCATTTCAATGAAAGCTATCTAGCATAGGGAAGATGTTCAAGCATTGATACAACAACCAAGTATGCATAAAGCAAAGCTTCCTAAATAGATATTTCACTTTCACTATTCCAATGCACTCACCAAAAGTAAAAATGAAATTCAATTCAAAAATATGCAACTACATGAATTTTTCACTTTTCTTTTCCAATGCACTCACCAAAAGTAAAATTCAATTCAATTCAAATGCACCTACATGAATTTTTCACTTTTCTTTTCAATGGATGAGAATGTACTTCTTTTCAACTTTCAATACTAAGTGATGTAATCTATGTTTAATGATAATCCCAAAAATTACTTTTCATGCAATGTAACCTAATGAAATTCAAAAAGTAAACTTTGAGATGAAAGCTAAGAAAATTAATATTTCATTTCTTTTATGATTTCCAAAATAAATAATAATGCTTTAATCAACAACAAATCAGTATTCCTGCCACACGCAAAAGTAGCAAACAATAAATTCAATTAACCTAAAGACTCAACTAAAATTCACTTTCACTACTTCAAACAATGGGATGGACTTTTGCAAACCAATAAGAAATCAACAAAAATAAAAGAAAGTTATGTGAACACAAAGAAATAAGACACTTTAGAGATCAAAATGCACTAGACCTTTTTGTCAGAAACCCTAAAAATTTCGATTTTCAAGGATCAATGTGACTATAACAGTCAAAATACATACTAACGGAGCTTTTAGTGTGACTGTAATGGACAAAGTCGTGCTAGAAGAATGACTATTTCGAAATAAAACACTTTGGGCAATAAAGAATTAGGAAAATAAAAATAAATTTAAAGACACATCTAGACTTGACACTCTAAATGAGATACTACTCAAAATGTGAACCCATAATGAACCTAAGTTACAAATTATGTTAGGTCCCTATAGTACTAGTGTAACCCCTTATTGTTATTAATGTAACCCCCTCATTATATTTTTATGCCCATGTAGTCCCCATATTGTTATTATGGTGCCCCATAGAAGCCCACTATTGTTATTGTTGTGCCCTTACATTATTATTGTTATGTCAGCTCTGATTATATTATGACCCCTTAGACTCCTATATATAGAAAGGAGGTCTTTCCATTTGTATCATCAAAGAATTGTTCATTTATGTAATTTAAAGGAGGTTTCCCCCTCAAAGGGGCTGATTTCTAAGGAGTTGACCTTTCATTTCTATCCTTTTGTGAGCTGGTTTCATAAAATTTGGTATGAGAGCTTGGATTCTAAGGTTTCACTGCTCCAAACAGGTCATCGTAGAATTTTAGCTATAACTTTTTCACTACGAAGTTTCAGAAGCCAAAAACAAAACCCATTTGAGCTAAGATCGTTCTAAACCTCAGGTCTGAATTTCATATATTTTCTTGCTGTATTTGCTGAGATATGATCTGAGGAACTTAGGGTTTTTGCAAGCTCCAAAATTCCATCCCAAATAGGTCATCGTGAAATTTTCGCTATAACATTTTTTCGGCAACAACATAGATTTAGAAATTAAAACCAATTTTAGCCTAAATCATTTTGAACCTCGGGTTTGAATTTCAAATCTTTTCTCGCAATCGTTTCAGAGATAGGATCTGAGGAAGTTAGGGTTTGTGTAGACTCCCGAATTACATTCCAAACAGATGACCTGGGGAAAATTTTCATAACTGTCTCTGGAGCATCAGATTGAAATTTTGTAAGAAGTTACACAAAGAGGATGGGCTGTAGTTTAATGTGTATCAATTTTAGGTCCTAAGGTCAAAAGAATAACATGTGGCACTTCGTACAAGTTCTCTCTACTGAAAAAGTATATAAGCAGGTCATCTTGGGAGATTGGGCATAACCATTTCTTGGAGAATCCAATTTCGATCAGACTGGTGGCATTGGAAAGAGGACAGGGAGGGATATTGCAGGTCACAATTTCACACCTTGGAAATCCGAAATTTCATAGATACAACATATTCAAGACTGAGCTACTAAAAGCAAGAAAAAGAATGACTTGAATCAAGAAAATAGAAACACCTAGTAAGCAACAATGGATGGATGATTTGAAGAATGCAATTTAAACTAAGATAAATAGTTCTGTCTATGCCATGGAAGTTGATATGATGATATGAAATCATATTGGAAAAAATTCATGGAAGATTTGAAGAAAGACATGGAAGGTTTGAAGGAAGGTGGGACAAAGCTACTACAAGAAAGGCCTCCTAATGGCGAAAAGGTAGTAGAGGAAACTCATGATGAGAAAAAAAGTAATGTTAATCATGATTTCATAGAAGGTAATGTTAGATTGAAGACCCAACATATTCCAAAGATAGATATGAGGAAGTTTGATGGCAAGGATCATGTAACATGGATACTACATATGGAGAAATATTTTGATATACATAATGTACAAAACACACAAAAGTTACGTATTGCATCTTTATATTTAGAACCGAATCAATTTGTATGGTATAGAGGGATTTGTTCTCGTAAACAACTTTTCCCTTGGTCAATTTTCACAAAGGAAATGATAGCACATTATGAGAATACAAAGAGCAACACCTTCTTTAGCCAATTGATAAATCTCAAACAAAAGGGTTCAATGGTAGAGCACATTGATCACTTCCATAAATTGAATATAAGGGTAAATGATATTCCAGAGAAGTGTAGGATTGAAGTCTTCAAAGGGACTTTAAATGATAACATCCAACATGAGGTTTGCCTTTAGGAACCCGATTCATTGGATACGACATACAGGTTAGCAAGAAAAATTGAAAGCAAAATTATGGAAACAAGGAAGCCTACCAGTCATAACTATAAGATGGAACTATTGTTGCTCCTAGCCTTTCACCACCTACAAGGTTGACACTAAAACAATTGGAAGAAAAAAGAGAAAAAGGGATTTGTTACAATTGTGATAAAAAAATACACTAAAGGTCATATGTATGCTAAGCAGAAATTAATTTACATAGATCAGGGGAAGAGGAGCAAGAAAAGGAACAAGAAACTTCGAAAGAAGAAATGAATCTGACCATATCTTGTAATGCATTGGCCAGAATCACAACTCCTCAAACTATCAAGATAAAAGGACATATCAAGAAGAGAAAGGTAATACTGTTGATTGACTCAGACAGTACCCATTACTTTATTAATTGTAAAATAGCCAAGAAATTGAATTGCTTCCTGTATCCAGCTCCAGAGTGTCAAGTGAAGGTTGTAAGTGGAGGAACCATAAATTTCTCTAGAAAGTGTCATAATATCAAGCTATCCATGGGAGAATATGTATTGAATAGCCCAATTCTTTCCATTCCAATGGGTCGTGTTTATGTTGTAGTAGGAGTCCAATGGCTACAATCCTTGGGTGCAATAGCTTTTAATTTTCAAGAAATTTTCATGAAATTTTATTCAAAAGGAAAGGAAGTTGAATTAAGGGGTATCACAGGGAAACAGAGAAACATAGTCAGCTCTAACGGAATGACAAAGCTTCTAAATAAAGAACAACGAGGTGTAATTACACAATTATGTTATCTAGAGGTTCCCACATCGAAATCATCTATTTCTCCATATCTCCAAGAAGTCTAAGACAATCATTCCAAGGTAATTGAGACTCCCAAAGGCCTCCCACCTATTCGTGATCATGATCATGCTATTCATTTGATTCCATGAAGTGTTCTTCCAAACATCAAGCCTTACAGATATCCATATTCCCAAAAGAGTGAAATTGAACATATGGTTGCAGAAATGCTAGAGGTTGGTATAATTATCTAACCAAATTTGATAAACGAAGCAAGTGATGAATGGAAAAATGTTGAAGCAGGGTGGGAACTCATTCAAAAGTTGCAGAAGATCCCAGTTCAAACAATATTTCCAGAACTTGACGAGGAAGTAAAAATCATATTGGAACTTGAAGCAGTCACAAAAACACGAAATCAACAGCTACGAAATTGATCAATTTCAATGTATCTCACCAAGTGGAAGAACTTACCCGCTGAAGATTCCACATGGGAGGATGCAAATTTTATACGAAATCATCCAAAACTACTCAAGTGTTGAGGACAACACTTTTTGAAGGAGACGGGCATGTTAGGTCCCTATAGTACTAGTGTAACCCCTTATTGTTATTAGTGCAACCCCCTTATTATATTGTTGTGCCCATGTAGTCTCCATATTGTTATTATGGTGCCCCATAGAAGCCCACCATTGTTATTGTTGTGCCCTTACATTATTATTGTTATGTCGGCTCTAACTATATTATGACCCCTTAGGCTCCTATATATAGAAAGGAGGTCTTGTCATTTGTATCATCCAAGAATTGTTCATTTGTGTAATGTAAAGGAGGTTGCCCCCTCGAAGAGGCTGATTTCAAAGGAATTGATCTTTCTTTTCTATCCTTTTGTGAGCTGGTTTCATAACAAATTGCTAGGAAGTTGGCCAAACTAATAAAAAAGACCAAACATAAAAAGGAGGCTTGAAGGACTATAAGTTCTGCAGTGGAGTCACCATTTTGTTTTGCAGGTAATCCTTTCTGCGAACAAAAATGATCCCTCTAGTCCTATGGGAGGATCTAGCAACAAGCGAAGATAATGTGTGCACACTTTATGATCCGAACCTAGGCAAGAACACAATAAACTGTAGATATAACCATAAATACAGAGATGCAATAGAAATAACACTTCATTTCATTAATATCAAATACTGAAATATGCTTACAAACAGAATGGAAATAAGACTAACTCGGGCAATGGTAGCTTCCCTATGAGAAGAGATGTGGTGGCTACATGCCTTTGAATTTTGTTACAATGAGGCTCAAAGGCCTATCTATTATTCAAAAATAATGGAAAACCATAAACATCCAAAAACCTAACCCTACAAGATGAAGCCGCCAAAACTATGGGCCCCATTTGGTTAAATTGGTACATCAACTTCTTGGGGTAGTAACTTTGGAATTCGATCTTTGTTTGACACAAACAACACCTTGTTAGAAACATATATTCGAGGACTACAACTTCTGAGTCGAAAAAAGAAAATTTTGATCCATGTTGGCCCTGATTTTCCCAAAAAACGTCGTTTAGGGCATCAAAACAGCTCTGGAAGTTCACGACACGAAAAACTTCCAAAAATAGTAAAACGTGCTAAAATTAAGGAAACTGAAAAAATGAAAGCAATAGTTGTGGGGGTCCAAGTGGAATAGGTGGTGGCCACCAACATCCACCTGGATTATTCCTCCCCCCTTAGGAAGTAATGGTCCTCATTGCATTGAGTGCCTCCATGAGATGGGGAAATGTCTACTAAACTTGGTCCCTGGTGAGCCACTTGCCTTGGTGCAGGAGTTGGCCGACTTTGAAAACCCTATAGAGTTGGAACTTTTGTTGGCGAGTGTTCTTAAACTGTGTGTCCATATTCTGATAATTTTTGGCTTGTTCCATGCAGTCTGGGTTTAACTCTATTAGTGTGAGTTGGTCTACAATGATTGATGTGCCCACTAATGGTGAGAAGTATGGTCGCAGGTGGTCAACATTGAACATTGGGTGCAAGCCAAGGAATGGGGGAATGTTGAGCTCAAAAGCGTTGTCTCCCATAGCCTTGGTAATGGTGTAAGGACCATATCAGAGTGGTTTGAGCTTTCGATGGGCTATTGTAAGGCATTCTTTCTACAAATGCAACCAAACTTTATCACCCACCTACAACTTGTGTGGCACCTGATGTTGATCATGTCATTGTTTGTACTTGGAATTTGAATTCTCTAAGATGTCATGAACCTGCTCGAGGATATGTTGGATGCATTCAATAAATCTGGTCACTTTATTAGCCTCAGACAATACATGTATGGATTATTTCTGTGTGGTCACATGAGGCATGGTAACATCAATCAAACACAATGGTTGAAATCCTAGACCCACTTGAAAAGGACTGCAACTAGTCGAGCTATGGAGAGATCTATTATAACTGTGCTCAACATAAGGAAGACTCTCATCCCAAGTTCGTGGATGCTTGGAGTTGTACATGCGGAGTATGTGCACTATCATCATATTGACAACCTCTATTTTCCCATCAGTCTGGGGATGGAAGATAGTCAACTTGTGAGATTGGTGTCCAATAGTGTCCAGAGGCTTGACCAGAATGTGCTCAGGGAACTTCTATCCTGATCTGATATAATGGTCTGTGGGATCCCAAAATATACCCATACTTGTCCAAAGAAGAGTTTGGAAGTTTCCTTTGCAATGATACTCTTTTAGCAAGCCGTTAATATAGCCATCTTAGAAAATATGTCCACAACCACAAATATAGAGTCATTACCATGCTTGGTATAAGGGAGGTAAGACATATAGTCCATGGAGATGGATTCCCATGGCTCGATGGGAGTAGGTAGAGGAGTGTACAGGGCTTGCTTCTTGATGATTGGCTTGGTGATAGCTCAGGCCATGCAAGATCTGATGTATTTCCCAACATTCAGTCAGAGTTTGGCCCAATAAAATTCTTTGTAGTACAAGCACAATTTTCTCCATGCCAAAGTGTCAGGCTATCCAATTATAGTGCGCCTCCCAAATCAGCTTGGCACAATCACTTGAAGGAACACAAAGGTGGCTCAGGTAGCATAATAATGTGTCCTAGAAGTGGAAATCAAGAACTTGTTTTCCATCTACTACCATATGGTATGTGGAGGCAAACTATTGATCATTTTTGTATAGTTATGGCCATCCAAAGGTCTCGTAGCCATAAGAGTTGAGAACAGTAGTCACTGTTGGAACTGGGGGTGGGCTGAGGCAGTCTGCAATGTTATTGGTGTTTCCCTTTTTGTATTTAATATTCAAGTTGAATTGTTGCAGATATGTAGACCACTTCGAATGGAAATCATTCTACAACTTCCCTCGCGTCTGTATAAACTGAAGTGGCTTATGGTTGGTGTGGATGACCATCTCCTTCCCTAGAATGTAACGCTTCCATTTCCTGAAAGCCTGCATGATGGAATACATCACTTTAACATAGGTGGGGTACTTCCGAATTGTATCAGAAAGTGTCTCACTATGATAGGCCACTAGATGCCTGTGTTGGGTGAGGACTACACCAATAGCATAGTTTGAGGCGCTTGCCTCAATTTCAAATGGTTGTTGCAGGTCTAGCAATGTGAGTACCGGTGCAAAGCAAAGTCGGTGCTTCAACTCAATGAACTGTTTTTGGGACTCGGACCAAGAAATATTTGACTTTGACTCACCCTTAGTAATCTCACTCAAAGGCCAAGTGATATTGGAGAATCCCAACACGAACCTCCGATAAAAATTTGCAAGGCCCAAAAATTTGCAAAGCTCTCTTAGAGTGGTCAGGGCTGGGCAATCTTGAATGAATTGGATCTTAGTCAGATCCACATGCACGCCATGCTCATCTATGATGTAAACAAAATATTGGACCTATCTCATTCCAAACTTGTATTTCTCCAAGTTGGCACATATTTTATGCTTCTAAAGGGTTTGAAGGACCCGCCAAATGTGTTGCAAGTGTTCTTCCCAACTCTTGCTAAAGATGAGGATGTCGTCCAGATAAACAACCACAAATGAGTTGGCAAAGGGCCGCAAGATATCATCCATTACCCTCATAAAAGTAGTAGGGGCATTTGTCAATCCGAAGGGCATAACCAACCATTCACAAATGCCTTCCTTGTATTTGAAGACGATCTTCCATACATAGGTGGGCTCTATTGGAACCTGGTGATAGCCAAACTTCAAATCGATCTTGCTGAAATACTTGGCCCCCTTGAGTTGGTCGATAAGGTCACCAATCTGTGGAATTAGATACATGTTCCTGATATTGACTTTCTTTAGTGCTCAATAATCAATGCAAAGCCTCCGGGTCCCATCCTTATTTTGTACAAGTACAGTCAGGCTCCCACAATGTGAGGAACTTGGTTGGATGTACCATTTTTGCAGCAAAACCTGGATTTGTTGCTTGATCTTTTCATTTTCCAGAATGGAGTGGTGATATATCATCCCGTTGGGTAGAGGTGCTCGGGAGCCAGATCAATCGAATGCTTGACCTGACAGTGCAAGGGTACATTTGTGGGTGAGGAGAAGATGTCCTTGTATTCTTCAACAACCATATTGTTACCGGGAAAGGTGTCTATTTAGAACTGCTCTATCCCACTAAGGTGTGACAGCTGCCTTAGAAACAAACAGAGAAAAACTACTTTTGTGTTTCCTTTATGAATTATAAATAGAGAGGAATAGAAAGAACCAACATGTGCCTTGCGTTAATCCTTTGATCCAATCCCTCTCTTCTTTGATAGTCTCCAGCTACCTGCTCCCTTACTTGCCCAGCTTCACAAAGTACCTGTAAGATCACAGAAGAAGAGCACTATACAAAGACATAGATCTATATTCATAAACAACTTAGGATCAGATTTAAGTTAACCATACAAAATGTAACAAGCATCAATGATACAAAAGCATGGAGGAAAACTCAAATAATTTTTATTGATAAACAAGAAAAGATCCAGGAGGAGTTAAGCCAGTGGTTCCGACCCAGCATCAACCTCCCAGCAAAGAAGCCCCTCTTCACCTCAAAAAAAGCATAAATCACCCAACAATCTGATGTTTTGTCTCTAGAAACCAACAGCAATTCCTTACAATATGCAAAATTCTAGCCTCCGGATCTCTCGGATGAGGGATCCATATATAGATATCTGTAAGGAGAATGAGTCAGCTTGTGATTTGATTAGTGTCTTCTCTCTGTCAGTTCTTGCTTCCACTTGGATACTGAAGGCCTCTTACTCATCCTTGGTCGAATTTAGTGAGGCAAGTGTCACAGGAGAAGATTCTGGAAGCTTCCATTGTCTCTCCACCTCGCGGAATGACACTGCCATTTGTCATTTCTCACCCATTGCACCCCACAGAAGGGACTTTTGAAATGCAACGCACCCTCACAGTGTATTTAGGTGCAATGCAATGCACCTAGCCAGTGGAGCAGCTGAAATGATCTTGTTTTGACCAATTCTGAGCAGTTTCTAGTGGAGAACTTCTGGGAGAAGCTGTAATCTGTTGACCTTGTTCCTATAGGGGTTAGAACAACACTTTTAGGGACTTAGGAGCCCTTGGTTTATGGACATTTCATGCCTGGAGTTGTAGGGCACAAAAATGTCTATAACAGTTGCCCCCTAAAGTATGAGGCCGTTAACCTTTTGGTGTCGGGTGAAATGCTTTATTATGAGGATCCAAAGTTCTTTCAATGCTGGGAGGAGACCTATAATAAGATACAATACAATACATTATCTTCATACTATTTTCATGATCTAGATGAGGCGGGCATTCCCATGCTCAGCTTTATAAATTCATTTCCATGTACATAGGACAGACAATCGTCTGAGTGTAGACTGATGATTCTGGTAGAGCCATCATCCTTTTGAGTGGATGATTATCTGTGCAGCAATGATGTACATTTAATGTCTTTATTTCCCTGAATATATGTCGCAGCCCGGATGGATGAAACTAGATCCGGGGTCTTCAATCTCGTCCAATCTCCACTTGAAGTACAAGTCGATCCATGTGAGAAATGTTCTGAAGTCGAACATGGAAAGACATCGCTTGATTACCAGTCAATGATGTAAACTGTTAACAAGCGTGAGAGGAATCACCAATAATGATAATGATCCTCAAGGTACTACAGTACAATTCACGTGGTGTAAATAAAGGACTTGGCGTCGAACACCACGCAAAATCTTTTGGTCGAAGGCCATTGATGTAAACCTGTCGTTGGAAGTGAGAAACTTGCCATTGAGGCATGCAAGCTTCAAAGTACTGAATGGGGTGTTCCTAGATCAACTTCTTGGATAATGAGCTGATGTCGACAAGAAGTGATCTGTCACAGGAGGGACTTAATGAATCCCACATCAATGACACGGAATGGAGCAAATGATTTTGATGGAGGTGAAAACGATCTGGTGATATAAGGTTCAGGGTGGCGGTCATGAAAGAATGGAGTATAATGTATGGTAGTGGGAGAGACACAGGTGACTTCTCTGGATGACTTGTCTTGAACATATCAGTGACACTGATGTGATGGATTGGTAGCATTAACCCCAAATGTGGATGGTATGGCGTGACCATGGCGATGTGACCGGTGAATGAAACAACCCAACCCGACTCAGACATGGAGTGGAAGTGTCATGTTCAAGAGCGACTTGCTACCAACAAAGTTTCTTTGAGTTTTCTTCCCAATTTTCCCTAGTCATTGCTGACCAGTACCTCTTTATTTTTTTCAAGCTTGAGGAGGATAACATATGCTTGCTCTATAATTTTCCCTTCGGGCAAACCCATCGCTATGTTTTAACAAGCCTAGCGATAGTGAAACTCATTCTCATCTATGGACAAGTTTGTCGCTATTAATCTTTTTAACGAGTTTAACGACAAAGATAACTCGGTCCTTTTCAATTTTAGAGAGTCTGCAAAGGAACATAAAGGTAACTCTAAAATTCCTTTTTCGTCATCTAATCTCTTAAGTCCGAAAAAAGTATAAAACAATACAGAAGGGATGAATTTTCGATAGTTTTAACGAGCCGAACAAAACAAGCGCTCAATCTTTTTGTGTAATAATCCCTCAGGTCCAAAAAGATTAAAATCTAGAGGAGGGATAGCACTTCCTGTCCCTTTAACGAGCTCGAAAGGCCAAGGACTCAGTAATCTTTTCATATTTTATGAGTCAGTTGAAAAGAGCTTAAAGGAGACTCATCTTTTGAGGAACGAGTGATAAAACGGGTAGCAGCTGATTCCAGGTAAGGTTTGGAATTTTCCAATCACGACAGTGTCACAAGGATGGCTAGTGAAATCACTCTTCGCAGCTGTTCCTCAAAATGGGTAAACAATCAAATGGAGGTGAATGATCGGCCAATGAAAAAGTGGAGGTGACTGTGCAAACATGACCAAGGCTTTAACGGCTGAAGTACTACATTCACGATGGTTATTTACTGGGGAATAGTTCATTTTTTAATGAGCTTAAACACGGGTGGAAACATTTTCTCATGTCTTATGTTTATTTTTTAACGAGCTTGAACTATGTGTTAAAACTGCTCGATTAATCCAGTCGTGTGATAAGAATGTCTCATATAAAATGGCAACTTTTAGAGTTTTTCCCCACATCCTTTCTTTATGCAAGTTAGGAAATGACCAATCCAAAAAACAGATAAATGATCGCTCTTTGTTTGCACTCCAAAAGGTTTGCATGCCCCCAGGTATAAAACAGAGTTTCAAGGTTACCACTTCTTTAGTCCGTTAAAACATTTGTTTTATCGAGAGAGGCCTACCTCTTACAGGTTACCAAAGATTGTTCTATTTACGGCGTAAACAAAACACTTCTTCGGCGATGTCTACGGAAATAAACAAAGGTGAGCGGCGGTGCTCGCCAACTCACATAACTTTGACAAGAGAATCTTGTTCCAGTCCAACTCCCTCTTCCAATCACGGATGGGAGTACGGAGGTCATATTCTCTCGCGGAAACCTACCCTATACCCGAAGTTTTCCTACCGAAGCAGGCCAGGGTGCATGCCTCCTGGGTTTCAGTCATGTCCCCCCGAATCACTCGCACTCATCGAGTGGACGGACTGGAGATTGAGACATTTCTTGCGTGAAAAGACCATTCAGGGATGGTATATGACTATTTGCTCTGTATGATCTGGGAAATGAAAGCTGGTCCACGACCTTGACCACTCTTCCTTCGTGCGGAAAACACATTACTCTAAAGAGTGAGGAGACAATTGCTCCCATGCAATAAATATAGTCTCGTCCAAGGAGTAGATTGTAATCCAGGGGTCCTTGAACTACCATTATGTTCATGTGAACTGTTTTCCTTCTCAATGTTATGGGCACATCAGGAAGGATCCCTAACGGTCGACTGGTTCCTTTATCAAAGCCTGTCAGATTTCTCATCTCAGGCAAAAGCGATGGCAAACCAAGCGCTTTCCAATCAGTTGAGGAAAGGATACTCACAGAAGCCCCCTCATCTATGATGGTACCAGCCATAACCATTCTATATATTTGAACAATAATTCGGAATGGTACGCTAGCTGGTAAACGGGGTTTGCCTAGTTGATTCCAGTCGAAGGAGACAACTAGGTTGCTTGGAGGTGGGACCGAATAGACGGCCGGGTATGACTCTGAAGAACTTCCTTCCTGTGGTAAAGGAACGGGTAAATTACCCCAATGTTCATTGGAGTCTTTGCTTATGAAGATAATTTGGACAGTGTCATCCTTGTTCTCTTCAGTGATTGTATCATCTGAAGATGGAACCTCTGAAGGCAAGACCGGGTCAACTGCCGCCTCGACCTTTTGACTTTCATCTGGTGTGGATTCAGATGGTTCATCTTCAATGACAGATGCTTCGGCCGACCACCTGAGCGGGTCAGCCGGATTTTCAACTAGTGACGGACTCGGCAAGAGTTTTTTATATCCAGGAGGAAGTCGTAACGGTGAAACCAGACAATCATCCAAAACTCTTTTAGCTTCATCTAAGAAGGGACAACGGTGGACGGCATGATCGCCTTCGCACAGTTTACAAGGAAATCTACATTTCCCTTTTTGTCCTGGGGCTTCACTTTCACTAGTTGACGGTGTGTTTTCAACATGATCATCAGAGGTTGATGACACCGGGTTGTGCAAACGAGGAGACCAGTCCCTTAAGATCCGAGGGATGCAAGGACAATCTCTATGAAAGTGGTCTCCTTTGCAAATGACACATGGCGATTTAGGCCTGGTCGAAGCAGTGTGTGGATTTTTGTTAGACGACACTCGTTTGCCCCCATTCGCTTTTGGCTCCTTCTTCTTTTTCTCTTTCTTCTTCTTCTCTTTCTTCTTCTTTTCCTTCTTCTCCTTAGGAACTTGACTTTTGGCTTTACCAGCCCCATCAAGTGAAGAGGAAGGAGGAGAGGAAGAATTAGAGGAAGTAGAAGGTTGGTGGGTAACTCTGGACTCGTCTAATTGCTGATTTGATTGTTCAGGAATAGTGGTGTTATTAACGACAGAGGTTGAGAAGAGCCATACAGGAAAACCAATTGTCAGTCCTGGAAGTGACAATGTGGCCATATGGGGTGCACCAACATCTCCCCAAGAGGAGAAGGGACTAGGATTTCCTCCAAGGGGAATTCCTTTGTTGGTTGACTCCATTTTCTCAACCCAAGATCAACGTAGGAAAGGGGTAATGAATATTCCGTTTAAAATAAATTTTTATACGCTTTGACACAACTTTTTTTTTTCAGTTTTTAAGAGTCGAGAAAAAACAAAAGATGACTCTAGTATCCTTCGATTTTTAATGAGCCTGAAGTGACAAGTGCTCAGATGGACCTTTTCCATTAAGGAGTCTGAAAAGGAACGAAAGGGACTGCTCTGGAGATCTAGGTAGAGGGAGTACCAAACCAATCGCAAAACTGCAGAATACTTTTTACGGTATGGCAGTCAATCTTCCTGAATGTTGTGTTCAGTGCATTGCGATCGATAGGGTGGCAGACACGGCTTCCTAAGGATAAAGGATTTAAGCCTATATGGGTCTCCCAAAATATACTCGACAGTACGTGGGAGCACAAGTCCGTACTGGCACTTATCGTCTCAAAGTGGAGGAATTACCCAACCATCAGTGAGGACAACAGTTACCAAGCTTTACGACGCCGGAATACATCTCTAGCCTAGACCTCTAAATGTTGTGTGTTAAGTTCCAAAGCGTTGTTAGATTCATTGAATTTATTTTAAGTTGATCTTGTTTATGAAGTTTGCCTTTCGGGTTCACCACGAGATGTAGATGTAATTCCTAAAATGCAATCTAAAGATGATAAACACACTTTTATCTCTTTTGTGCAATGAAAATCCTAGCTACAAGGGGAAAAGAAAGACACAATCTTTTCACAAAGAGCAAAGAGCACACTGTAAATGCACTTTCCTAAATCAAGCCAAACAGACTGTCTATATGCAAATGCACATGCATGTATTTGTTTTTGACTTTCTTAGTATTGGTGCTAGAAAGAAAGTTGATGTACAAATCTGGATTTCTTTTCAAGCGACAAATATAAACAAGCTCTTTTTCGAAATAAAAAACAGAGATGATTACGACACCTTACGATTTTGAAATGAACACATGTTCTTGACACTAGAAAATCACAAATTCAGACCAAAGGCAATAGTAACAATATAATCGACCATCAACAGCAATCAAACTTTCTCCTATGATCGAAATCGACACTTGCGACAGATTCAAATCAAAGGACGACAGTACGACTATTCTACTTTTGCAATGGAAAACTGTAAACAACTCAACAAACACACAAAAACATCTACAATTCTTTTGTACAAAGGAGGCGGAATAACAGCAAGGAAAAGAGGTTTCAAATAGACATATACTGATCACAGGCAGCAAAAATTCAGGGATAAAACTAGAAAGAATGAAGCACAAGAACCACAGCTGCACAGAGCTAGTCTAATCAGCGCACCTGTAACACAGAGAATCTGAAATGCAGCGCAGGTTGCCCCTTCGGGAAGTGCGCTGAAATTCAGTATCTCTGAACAGTACCTGCGCTAGGCCAGAAATGAGACTCTGTCCGGGTTCCGCGTCACAGTTTGCAGTTCAGTCCTTGGTTTTTGGCCGAGTAAAAAGCAATCAGTAATGCAACAATCAGGGGTAGATCTAAGGAGGATCTAAGAGCTATCACAAGGGCAATCAGATAGTTTGTGAATCAGCTGTTTAAATCATAAACAGATCCAGTGAATGGATTGAAGCAGCAGTTATCTACTTTGCATTTGTTATGGCAAATGCAGTTCGAAAGCTACTTATAAGTTTATGAAACAAACAACAAAGAATGATACACAAACAAACTAATTAGACATTCCCCAGTGGAGTCGCCATTTTGTTACCGGGAAAAGTGTCTATTTAGAACTGCTCTATCCCACTAAGGTGTGACAGCTGCCTTAGAAACAAACAGAGAAAAACTACTTTTGTATTTCCTTTATGAATTATAAATAGAGAGGAATAGAAAGAACCAACCTGTGTCTTGCGCTAATCCTTTGATCCAATCCCTCTCTTCTTTGATAGTCTCCAGCTACCTGCTCCCTTACTTGCCCAGCTTCACAAAGTACCTGTAAGATCACAGAAGAAGAGCACTATAAAAAGACATAGATCTATATTCATAAACAACTTAGGATCAGATTTAAGTTAACCATACAAAATGTAACAAGCATCAATGATACAAAAGCATGGAGGAAAACTAAAATAGTTTTTATTGATAAACAAGAAAAGATCCAGGAGGAGTTACAACCAGTGGTTCCAACCCAGCATCAACCTCCCAGCAAAGAAGCCCCTCTTCACCTCAAACAAAGCATAAATCACCCAACAATCTGATGTTTTGTCTTTAGAAACCAACAGCAATTCCTTACAATATGCAAAATTCCAGCCTCCGGATCTCTGGGATGAGGGATCCATATATAAATATCTGTAAGGAGGATGAGTCAGCTTGTGATTTGATTAGTGTCTTCTCTCTGTCAGTTCTTGCTTCCACTTGGAGACTGAAGGCCTCTTACTCATCCTTGGTCGAATTCAGTGAGGCAAGTGTCACAGGAGAAGATTCTGGAAGCTTCCATTGTCTCTCCACCTCGTGGAATGACACTGCCATTTGTCATTTCTCGCCCATCGCACCCCACAGAAGGGACTTTTGAAATGCAACGCACCCTCACAGTGTATTTAGGTGCAATGCAACGCACCTAGCCAGTGGAGCAGCTGAAATGATCCTGTTTTGACCAATTTTGAGCAGTTTCTGGTGGAGAACTTCTGGGAGAAGCTGTAATCTGTTGACCTTGTTCCTTTAGGGGTTAGAACAACACTTTTAGGGACTTAGGAGCCCTTAGTTTATGGACATTTCATGCCTGGAGTTGTAGGGCACAAAAATGTCTATAACAGTTGCCCCCTAAAGTATGAGGCCGTTAACCTTTTGGTGTCGGGTGAAATGATTTATTATGAGGATCCGAAGTTCTTTCAATGCTGGGAGGAGACCTGTAATAAGATACAATACAATACATTATCTTCATACTGTTTTCATGATCTAGCTGAGGCGGGCATTCCCATGCTCAGCTTTATAAATTCATTTCCATGTACATAGGACAGACAATCGTCTGAGTGTAGACTGATGATTCTAGTAGAGCCATCATCCTTTTGAGTGGATGATTATGTGTGCAGCAATGATGTACATTTAATGTCTTTATTTCCCTGAATATATATCACAGCCCAGATGGATGAAACTAGATCCGGGGTCTTCAATCTCGTCCAATCTTCACTCGAAGTACAAGTGGATCCATGTGAGAAATGTTCTGAAGTCGAACATGGAAAGACATTGCTTGATTACCAGTCAATGATGTAAACTGTTAACAAGCGTGAGAGGAATCACCAATAATGATAATGATCCTCAAGGTACTGCAGTACAATTCACGTGGTGTGAATAAAGTACTTGGCGTCGAACACCATGCAAAATCTTTTGGTCGAAGGCCATTGATGTAAACCTGTTGCCGGAAGTGAGAAACTTGCCATTGAGGCATGCAAGCTTCAAAGTACTGAATGGGGTGTTCCTAGATCAACTTCTTGGATGATGAGCTGATGTCGACAAGAAGTGATCTGTCACAGGAGGGCCTTAATGAATCCCACATCAATGACACGGAATGGGGCAAATGATTTTGATGGAGGTGAAAACGATCTGGTGATATAAGGTTCAGGGTGGCGGTCATGAAAGAATGGAGTATAATGTATGGTAGTGGGTGAGACACAGGTGACTTCTCTGGATGACTTCTCTTGAACATATCGGCGACACTGATGTGATGGATTGGTAGCATTAACCCCAAATGTGGATGGTATGGCGTGACCATGGCGATGTGACCGGTGAATGAAACAACCCAACCTGACTCAGACACGGAGTGGAAGTGTCATGTTCAAGAGCGACTTGCTACCAACAAAGTTTCTTTGAGTTTTCTTCCCAATTTTCCACAGTCATTGCTGACCAGTACCTCTTTATTTTTGTCAAGCTTGAGGAGGATAACATATGCTTGCTCTATAATTTTCCCTTCGGGCAAACCCATCGCTATGTTTTAACGAGCCTAGCGATAGTGAAACTCGTTCTCGTCTATAGATAAGTTTGTCGCTATTAATATTTTTACCGAGTTTAACGACAAAGATAACTCAGTCCTTTTCAATTTTAGAGAGTCTGCAAAGGAACATAAAGGTAACTCCAAAATTCCTTTTTCGTCATCTAATCCCTTAAGTCCGAAAAAGTATAAAACAATATAGAAGGGATGAATTTTCGATAGTTTTAACGAGCCGAACAAAACAAGCGCTCGATCTTTTTGTGTAATAATCCCTCAAGTCCAAAAAGATTAAAATCTAGAGGAGGGATAGCATTTCCTGTCCCTTTAACGAGCTGGAAGGGCCAAGGACTCGGAAATCTTTTCATATTTTATGAGTCAGTTGAAAAGAGCTTAAAGGAGACTCATCTTTTGAGGAACGAGTGATAAAACGGGTAGCAGCTGATTCCAGGTAAGTTTTGGAATTTTCCAATCACGGCAGTGTCACAAGGATGGCTAGTGAAATCACTCTTCGCAGCTGTTCCTCAAAATGGGTAAACAATCAAATGGAGGTGAATGATTGGCCAATGAAAAAGTGGAGGTTACTGTGCAAACACGACCAAGGCTTTAATGGCTGAAGTACTACATTAACGATGGTTATTTACCGGGGAATAGTTCATTTTTTAATGAGCTTAAACGCGGGTGGAAACATTTGCTCATGTCTTATGTTTATTTTTTAACGAGCTTGAACTATGTGTTAAAACTGCTCGATTAATCCAGTCGTGTGATAAGAATGTCTCATATAAAACGGAAACTTTTAGAGTTTTTCCCCACATCGTTTCTTTATGCAAGTTAGGAAACGACCAATCCAAAAAACAGATAAATGATCACTCTTTGTTTGCACTCCAAAAGTTTTGCATGCCCCCAGGTATAAAACAGAGTTTCAAGGTTACCACTTCTTTAGTCTATTAAAACATTTGTTTTATCGAGAGAGGCCTACCTCTTACAGGTTACCAAAGATTGTTCTATTTATGGCGTAAACAAAACACTTCTTCGGCGATGTCTACCGAAATAAACAAAGGTGAGCGGCAGTGCTCGCCAACTCACATAACTTTGACAAGAGAATCTTGTTCCAGTCCAACTCCCTCTTCCAATCACGGATGGGAGTACGGAGGTCATATTCTCTCGCGGAAACCTACCCTATACCCGAAGTTTTCCTGCCGAAGCAGGCCAGGGTGCATGCCTCCTGGGTTTCAGTCATGTCCCCCCGAATCACTCGCACTCATCGGGTGGACGAACTGGAGATTGAGACATTTCTTGCGTGAAAAGACCATTCAGGGATGGTATATGACTATTTGCTCTGTATGATCTAGGAAATGAAAGCTGGTCCACGACCTTGACCACTCTTCCTTCGTGCGGAAAACACATTACTCTAAAGAGTGAGGAGACAATTGCTCCCATGCAATAAATATAGTCTCGTCCAAGGAGTAGATTGTAATCCAGGGGTCCTTGAACTACCATTATGTTCATGTGAACTGTTTTCCTTCTCAATGTTATGAGCACATCAGGAAGGATCCCTAACGGTCGACTGGTTCCTTTATCAAAGCCTGTCAGATTTCTCATCTCAGGCAAAAGCGATGGCAAACCAAGCGCTTTCCAAGCAGTTGAGGAAAGGATACTCACAGAAGCCCCCTCACCTATGATGGTACCAGCCATAACCATTTTATATATTTGAAAAATAATTCGGAATGGTACGCTAGCTGGTAAACGGGGTTTGCCTACTTGATTCCAGTCGAAGGAGACAACTAGGTTGCTTGGAGGTGGGACCGAATAGACGGCCAGGTATGACTCTAAAGAACTTCCTTCCTGCGGTAAAGGAACGGGTAAATTACCTCCATGTTCGTTGGAGTCTGTGCTTATGAAGAGAATTTGGACGGTGTCATCCTTGTTCTCTTCAGTGATTGTATCATCTGAAGATGGAACCTCTGAAGGAAAGACCGGGTCAACTACCGCCTCGACCTTTTGACTTTCGTCTGGTGTGGATTCAGATGGTTCATCTTCAATGACAGATGCTTCGGCCGACCACCTGAGCGGGTCAGCCAGATTTTCAACTAGTGACGGACTCGGCAAGAGTTTTTTATATCCAGGAGGAAGTCGTAATGGTGAAACCGGACAATCATCTAAAACTCTTTTAGCTTCGTCTAAGAAGGGACAACGGTGGACGGCATGATCGCCTTCGCACAGTTTACAAGGAAATCTACATTTCCCTTTTTGTCATGGGGCTTCACTTTCACTAGTTGATAGTGTGTTTTCAACATGATCATCAGAGGTTGAAGACACCGGGTTGTGCAAACGAGGAGACCAGTCCCTTAAGATCTGAGGGATGCAAGGACAATCTTTGTGAAAGTGGTCTCCTTTGCAAATGACACATGGCGATTTAGGCCTGGTCGGTGCAGTGTGTGGATTTTCGTTAGACAACACTCATTTGCCCCCATTCGCTTTTGGCTCCTTCTTCTTCTTCTCTTTCTTCTTCTTTTCCTTCTTCTCCTTAGGAACTTGACTTTTGGCTTTACCAGCCCCATCAAGTGAAGAGGAAGGAGGAGAGGAAGAATTAGAGGAAGTAGAAGGCTGGTGGGTAACTCTGGACTCGTCTAATTGCTGATTCGATTGTTCAGGAATAGTGGTGTTCTGAATGACAGAGGTTGAGAAGAGCCATACAGGCAAACCAATTGTCAGTCCTGGAAGTGACAATGTGGCCATATGGGGTGCACCAACATCTCCCCAAGAGGAGAAGGGACTAGGAATTCCTCCAAGGGGAATTCCTTGGTTGGTTGACTCCATTTTCTCAACCCAAGATCAACGTAGGAAAGGGGTAATGAATATTCCGTTTAAAATAAATTTTTATACGCTTTGACACAACTTGTTTTTTCAGTTTTTAAGAGTCGAGAAAAAACAAAAGATGACTCTAGTATCCTTCGATTTTTAATGAGCCTGAAGTGACAAGTGCTCAGATGGACCTTTTCCATTAAGGAGTCTGAAAATGAATGACAGGGACTACTCTGGAGATCTAGGTAGAGGGAGTACCAAACCAATCGCAAAACTGCAGAATACTTTTTACGGTACGGCAGTCAATCTTCCCGAATGCTGTGTTCAGTGCATTGCGATCGATAGGGCGGCAGACACGGCTTCCTAAGGATAAAGGATTTAAGCCTATAGGGGTCTCGCAAAATATACTCGACGGTACGTGGGAGCACAAGTCCGTACTGGCACTTATCGTCTCAAAGTGGAGGAATTACCCAACCATCAGTGAGGACAACAGTTACCAGGCTTTACGACGCCGGAATACATCTCTAGCCTAGACCTCTAAATGTTGTGCGTTAAGTTCCAAAGCATTGTTAGATTCATTGAATTTATTTTAAGTTGATCTTGTTTATGAAGTTTGCCTTTCGGGTTCACCACGAGATGTAGATTTAATTCCTAAAATGCAATCTAAGGATGATAAACACACTTTTATCTCTTTTGTGCAATGAAAATCCTAGCTACAAGGGGAAAAGAAAGACACAATCTTTTCACAAAGAGCAAAGAGCACACTGTAAATGCACTTTCTTAAATCAAGCCAAACAGACTGTCTATATGCAAATGCACATGCATGTATTTGTTTTCGACTTTCTTAGTATTGGTGCTAAAAAGAAAGTTGATGTACAAATCTGGATTTCTTTTCAAGCGACAAATATAAACAAGCTCTTTTTCGACATCAAAAACAGAGATGATTACGACACCTTACGATTTTGAAATGAACACTTGTTCTTGACACTAGAAAATCACAAATTCAGACCAAAGGCAATAGTAACAGTATAATCGACCACCAACAACAATCAAACTTTCTCCTATGATCGAAATCGACACTTGCGACAGATTCAAATTAAAGGACGACAGTACGACTATTCTACTTTTGCAATGGAAAACTATAAACGACTCAACAAACACACAAAAACATCTACAGTTCTTTTGTACAAAGGAGGTGGAATAACAGCAAGGAAAAGAGGTTTCAAACAAACATATACTGATCACAGGCAGCAAAAATTCAGGGATAGAACTGGAAAGAATGAAGCACAAGAACCACAGCTGCACAGAGCTAGTCTGATCAGCGCACCTGTAACACAGAGAATCTGAAATGTAGCGCAGGTTGCCCCTTCGGGAAGTGCGCTGAAATTCAGGATCTCTGAACAGTACCTACGCTAGGCCAGAAACGAGACTCTGTCCGGGTTCCGGGTCACAGTTTGCAGTTCAGTCCTTGGTTTTTGGCTGAGTAAAAAGCAATCAGTAATGCAACAATCAGGGGTAGATCTAAGGAGGATCTAAGAGCTATCACAACGGCAATCAGATAGTTTGTGAATCAGCTGTTTAAATCATAAACAGATCCAGTGAATGGATTGAAGCAGCAGTTATCTACTTTGCATTTGTTATGGCAAATGCAGTTCGAAAGCTACTTATAAGTTTATGAAACAAACAACAAAGAATGATACACAAACAAACTAATTAGACATTCCCCAGCGGAGTCGCCATTTTGTTACCGGGAAAAGTGTCTATTTAGAACTGCTCTATCCCACTAAGGTGTGACAGCTGCCTTAGAAACAAACAGAGAAAAACTACTTTTGTATTTCCTTTATGAATTATAAATAGAGAGGAATAGAAAGAACCAACCTGTGTCTTGCGCTAATCCTTTGATCCAATCCCTCTCTTCTTTGATAGTCTCCAGCTACCTGCTCCCTTACTTGCCCAGCTTCACAAAGTACCTGTAAGATCACAGAAGAAGAGCACTATACAAAGACATAGATCTATATTCATAAACAACTTAGGATCAGATTTAAGTTAACCATACAAAATGTAACAAGCATCAATGATAAAAAAGCATGGAGGAAAACTCAAATAGTTTTTATTGATAAACAAGAAAAGATCCAGGAGGAGTTACAACTAGTGGTTCCGACCCAGCATAAACCTCCCAGCAAAGAAGCCCCTCTTCACCTCAAACAAAGCATAAATCACCCAACAATCTGATGTTTTGTCTCTAGAAACCAACAGCAATTCCTTACAATATGCAAAATTCCAGCCTCCGGATCTCTGGGATGAGGGATCCATATATAGATATCTGTAAGGAGGATGAGTCATCTTGTGATTTGATTGGTGTTTTCTCTCTGTCAGTTCTTGCTTCCACTTGGAGACTGAAGGCCTTTTACTCATCCTTGGTCAAATTCAGTGACGCAAGTGTCACAGGAGAAGATTCTAGAAGCTTCCATTGTCTCTCCACCTCGCGGAATGACACTGCCATTTGTCATTTCTCACCCATCGCACCCCACAGAAGGGAATTTTGAAATCCAATGCACCCTCACAGTGTATTTAGGTGCAATGCAATGCACCTAGCTAGTGGAGCAACTGAAATGATCCTATTTTGACCAATTATGAGCAGTTTCTGGTGGAGAACTTCTGGGAGAAGCTGTAATCTATTGACCTTGTTCCTTTAGGGGTTAGAACAACACTTTTAGGGACTTAGGAGCCCTTGGTTTATGGACATTTCATGCCTGGAGTTGTAGGGCACAAAAATGTCTATAACACATATCCACCTCCTTTTGCTGCATGGAGGAACCCTTCTTGGGGGCCATGGATGTGGCTACGATCTTCCCCTTACTTTGAGAGTGAATTAGAAAGAAAACAAATTTCCCAGTATGGGAGATGATCTTACTAAATTTCTTAGGAGAGATCAAAGAGATGGTGGTAGGCGAGGCTACATCTGGTATCATGTATAACTTACTACCCAAAGAAATAATAACAAAGAAGGGTGTAGAATCATATAAAACATGTCGCTCCCACGAGTATGGTTTTCCTTGTTAGCCCTGAGATGTAGTGCTGACTTTTGAGGGTTGAAGGAAAGGCTCGGTCTGCTTCATTTTTCTTAAAGAGGTCCCACATGGGCCATTATTCCTCTTCTTCTCTCACCCCGCTCACACTCAAACCGTCTCGTTTCCTAAATTAACCTTCATACCCCAACAAAACCCTATTTAACTTTAGCCCCAAGGGAATTAGCTACAAATCCCCGTAAAACCTTACCCATTCGCCATACGCACCATCAGCACAGCTCCCGAGGGTGCCTCGTAATTCCACCTCCCTCCGCCGTTGATCTTTTCCCGCCGATCCAATGGCCCACATTCCTCCTGATCATGCATTATGTCTGATTGTTCTCCACCGTTAGATCAACCTCGCCAGATCTAACAGTCAGCATCCATATCATGGAGAAAACAAGTGTGAAAAGTACCCGCCTGATGAGGGCGGTTTTCTCTCCCCTCCGCCACTACGTGTCATCCACTGAGTGGCATCGAGTGAGTTCTGACACTTACTGCTTACCGCCCGATGCTCGCCCAATAAAAGTTGTTTCCACTTAAATCAAACCACCCCGTGCATTATCGCCTACACATCTCCACCACCCAATAACCATCCAATCTGCTCGCCTGAAGATCTAATGGCCTGGACATGTTCCTCTCCCACCATGACCGCTAGCCTCCAAAAAAATCGATCCCCACCACACATCTCCCTTGATCTGATGGCCACCATTCACGATCACTCACAACCATTCATCTGCCCATGCACTCCATACCCCATGTCCTGTCTGTTATGCGAAGAAGAAGATGGCCAACTCTGTCAGTCTGGCGACAGTCTGACCATGAAACTGAATTAAAAGAAGAGCATGGACGAAGGAGAAAAGGACACAGCACGACTCAGCAACCAAATTAAACAGTCATGGAACTCCATTGCCATGATCAATCTGACCACCTGAAGGACAACACAGTACCAGAACTGATCAGGTTTTTGTAGTGGAGAAAGCAACTACATTCAAAGACGCTATCAGATAGTTAATGGTAGTTGGTGGTCAATTAAGACCCCTCCATCCCTAAATGGCTAAGGGCCATTGTAATGATAGATTATAAATAGCCAAAAGAAAGATGCAATCAAGGTTGGCAACTATGTTTTGGTTCAACTTCTGGAGACTGTAGATATTCTCTAACTTGCAGTGTCTCATCTTCATTTTCAGCAATGCAATCTTCTTTTGTTGTTAATTGCTCAATGCCCATTTCTCCTCTATTGCAGCTAGCCATCATACATTCTATATGCATCTGCCTGTGTGGTTAGTATTCTTTGTCTATTCACCTAATTCCCAAATTGTTGAGCATTGGTGATCTAAAGCCTTGTAGTTTGACGGTGTTAATGCAGATCTGGAGTGAAAACAGAGTAGAAGTGGTTATCTGGCTTGAACCAAGTCATCACCCATCCCAATAAGTTCCTAGAACCATATTGAAGATTATATGTTACCAGGCATCTCCGAGCTACAACTTAGGAGATTTTCCTGGAGCCTTAACATAATTGGCGTTGTTACTAGGGAGAGGAGATTGAAGCTCAGCTTCCTTGGGAGAACGACACAAATCCATATTTGATGATAGACAAGGCCTGGACACATTTTTGGTTGTAATCATCTATCTAGCGACTCTACTAGAGGCTGAAACTCTTGGCGACTCCACATCACAGTTCTGGCTTAGTTTGTGAGGCACACTCGGAGAAATCCTTAGAAATCACCAACTGACCCAGTACCTGACCTTGAGAAGATTATCAAAGAAAGAAAGACATCACAAAAGGGAGCATCAAGATCAGGTAAACCTAAACAATCTTATGCATCTCTGTAAGAAAGGCTTGTAACAGAGCACATACATGTTGAGAATATAGCCTTTAGCACTAGCAGTGAAGAAAAATTTTCAGAGATTCATAAAGCTCCTTATTCTTTAGGTCCTCCTTTGGATTTCAGCCCAAAGGAAACCTCCCCTCCTGTCCATCACATTCCTTTAGCCCTGTCAGTCATTTCTCAACTCCCTACCTTTCAGACTGCCAGCACTCTTTCATCTACCCCAGTCATGGCAGGTCCACAAGAACCCACCAAAATGGAAAGAATCATAGCAGCTAGGTATGGGCCCTTGCTATTGCCTACTCCTTTCAATTCCATGCCTATAAGAGAATATGAGAAGTACATGCCAAAGTTCACTGGGACAAAAGGAGTCACAGCATAAGAACATCTTGAGTCATTCTATAGCTATGCTGATAACCTAGATATTAGTGAAGATGATGTTTGGATGAGAGTATTCGTCCAAAGCCTAGATGGAGAGGCTAGAAAATGGTTCAGAGAATTAACCCCTAGGTCTATAATAGACATTGAGGCCTTACATGATGTGCTCCTAAAGCATTGGGGGGATAAGAAAGATATGCTCTATTATCATACTGAGTTTGGCAACCTAAAAAGGGAAAATGGGGAGTCATTGTCCGATTTCAATAAAAGGTTCAACCGCATGTACAACAAGATAGCAGCTGAAGTGAAACCTACTCCCACCTCTGCCAAGCTCACCTATGCCAATGCCTTTGATTCTGACTTCTACCTGCTATTGAGAGAAAGAAGATGTGCTTCTCTGGTTGAGATGTAGGATGCAGCCTTGGAGGTAGAATATAATATCATGGTTGTAGAGAAACTCAAAGGACATGCTGATCGAAGGAGACAGAGGGGTGAATCTTCTTCATCTTTAGACCCCAAGATAGACAAAATGACCAAGATGATAGAGTCATTAGCCTCTGAAATCTCCAAGTTGAAGGTTGAGCAGCATTCGGGGAAAGGAAGGGGTCCTAATACATTTGCTCCTAGAAACCCAAATCCATATAGGAGAGCAAATGAACAATTGCAGATCATGCAAAGGGGCAAAGAGGCTAGTGAAGAACAGAAGGTGAAGACTCCTTTCCAGAACGCAGTCATGGAGGAGGAGCAGTTTGATGAAGAGGATGAGATCCACTGCATGGAAGATGAAGGCAGTGCTTCCTTTTTGACTTTAGTTTCCTATGAGGAGTCATTACTCAAGGACCAGTGTAGCCAAGGGTGGGACAGAGAAGTTGTTCTGCAAACTGAAGATCAACAGAGATATAACCTAAGGTCAAGGATGAGTAATGGCAAAGAAAGCCCTGTACAAAGAGCTGTTGTCGCCATAAAGCGGCACATTAGCAAGAAGAAGCGACCAATAGCTGATCCCAAAAACCTCAAAGCACCAGCTCAAGAGGTAAGAGGTCCTGACAAGTCCCCTTCCCCTTTCAGTTTTGAATCAGAAGTTCAGAAGTTGAAAATATTTGTACCTCTGATAGAACTAGTAAAGAATGAGGCCTTTAAGAAACCCATCCTTGATGCCCTTGAGCTCAAATCCACACAAGCATCAAATGATTGTGTCAATTTGCAAGATGATAAACCTCCCATTGTTCGCAGTACCATGACTGAACCTGCTGATGAAAATTCCCTATCATTTTATGTCTCCTTGACCATTCATGACAAAATCCTTCATTATTTCCTACTGGACACAAGCGCCAGTCATAATCTAATGCCCAAGGCTATCATGAATGAGTTAGGCCTTGATATCACCAGACCTTATCATTACTTGTTCTCTTTCGATTCCAGAAAAGTGAAATGTTTAGGGTTGATAAAAGACTTGGACATCACCTTATCTCAACTGCCCATGAAGAGAATGATGATGGATATTGTGGTGGCAGATGTCCCCCCTAAGTTTGGCATGCTACTTTCCAGAAGATGGATGAAGAGGTTGGGTGGGACATTGCAAAATGGCCTATCCTATGCCATTGTCCCCGTTTTTGGGGGAGAAATCAGAAGGTTGTACAAGGAAGCCCAACTGGCATATATCATCAGTGATGAAAAGAATCCCACTAATCATCCCATTTATGCTGTGGACACTAATTTTGGAGCATGTATTCTCCAAATTGAAGAATCCCAACTGGCCTCAATGCAGCTTAAGAAACCAGTATGCCAGGTCATGGAGAAGGAAGGGCCACAGGTTTGGGATATGTTCTTTGATGGAGCTTGCTCTGGGGAAGTCGCGGGAGCAGGTGTAGTGCTGGTATCCCCAACACAAGAATGCATACATCTGTCTTTCAAGCTGACTTTTCAGTCACCAACAATATAGCAGAGTATGAGGCTTTGATATTGGGCTTAAATGCTGCCAAAGAAATGGGAATCACAGACATAAAGGTGTTTGGAGATGCCGATCTCATCATTCAACAAGTAAACAAAACGTTCCAAGCAAAGCACCCTAGGCTGAAAGCATACAGAGATGAGGTATGAAGGCTAAAAGACTCTTTTAGTAGCTTTTGTATCTCATATATTCCCAGGGTAAAAAATCAGCTTGCTAATTCCCTTGCTGTGTTTGCTAGCATGCTCATCCCTCCCATACCCCTCAAACTGGCTTATGAAGTTCAGGTAAAATATAGACCATCTCTACCCGATAATGTCAAATACTGGAAAGTTTTTGAGGATGATGATGAAGTCAATAGGTTTCTGCAAGTCATTGATGAATTCTCTGAAATGAAAATTGATCAAGAGAATGAAGCCATGGAGGAATGTCACTAGTTGCAGCTAAGAAACCAAATTGGCCAAGACAACATTGTACAATTGCCTAGTAACCATATACCTAAAGGGTTGGTGCCTTTAGAGAAGCTGTTTGACCATAATGATGTACCCTATAAGACTGCCCAAAAAGAAAATAAGTCTGTAGTCCATAGGCATAACATAGGGAGCCCAGATCATCCAAAGTATATAAATCTGTCCACCCACTTGTCTACTACCCAAAGTTCTGAATATTGCACCCTAATGAAGCAATTTGCTGATGTCTTTGCCTGGGAATACAGTGACCTTAAGACTTATGACAAAAACATCATTCAGCATAAGATCCCACTGGAGAAAGACACCATCCCTTTCAAGTAGAAGCTGAGACCCATAAACCCTCTGCTACTCCCTTTGATTGAAAAGGAAATTAAGAAATTGTTGGCTGCCAAGATCATAGTTCCCCTGAGGTATTCGAAGTGGGTAGCCAACCTGGTAGTCATGAGGAAGAAAAGTGGGGAAATCAGGTTGTGTGTTGACTTCAGGGACCTGAAAAAATGTTCCAAGAAAGACAACTATCCCCTGCCCAAGATGGAACATTTGCTGCAAAAGGTTTCAGGGGCTAGAGTCATGTCTTTCTTGGATGGATTTTCAGGGTATAACCAAGTTGTTGTACATCTAGAGGACCAAGAAAAGACTGCCTTCACCACTCCTTGGGGCACTTTTATGTACTCCAAGATGCCCTTTGGACTGATGAATGCTGGGGCCACCTTTCAGAGGGCCATGGATATAGCTTTTACAGGAGAGAAGGACAAGTTTGTCCTAGTTTACCTGGATGATATAACAGTTTACTCCAACAGTCATCAGGATCATTTGCAACATTTGAAGAAAGTGTTTCTGAAGTGCAGAAGGTTTGGGATTTCAGTAAATCCTAAGAAGTCACAATTCGCTTTAGAAGAAGGCAAGCTTTTAGGACACGTTGTTTCTGTTATAGGTGTCAGGATCAACCCAGAAAGAGTTAAAGCAATACAGACATTGTCTATCCCAAGGTCGAAAAAGGACATTCAATCCCTTTTGGGCAAGATCAACTTTGTGGGGAGGTTTATTCCAAATTTTGCAAAACTAGTGAAACACATCACCTCCATGCTAAAAAAGGGATCAGAGATTAAGTGGACCGATGCAGCAAGAAAATCCTTTGAAGCCATCAAAAGAGCTATTATGGAAGCTCCCACTCTGATCAACCCAAACTATAACAAGGAGTTCCATATCTTCTCTTTTGCTTCCTATGACACCCTCGCAGCAGTCCTGTTGCAGAAGGATGATGAAGGTACAGAGCAACCAGTGGCCTTTTTTAGCAAAACTTTAAGGGATTCTGAATTAAGATATGACATAATTGAAAAGCAATTTTATGCTCTTATTAAGTCTTTAAAGGCATTCCAAATCTACATTCTGCACTCCAAGGTGATTGCTTATGTACCCTCTACCTCAGTAAAGGATGTCCTAACACAACCAGATTTTGATGGAAAAAGGGCTAAGTGGATTGCAAAGCTCATCGAGTTCAACATAGAATTGAAGCCCACCAAGGTTGTCAAAGGCCAGGGCCTTGCTCCAATGATGGCTGAAGAAAATTGCAGAATGTTGGACATAAATTACATGGGTACAAATTCAAATGTTGGACAGACAGGGGAAGCAATGGTGGAACAAGGGCAGAACTAGTCTTTGGCTAAAAATCTGGCTTCTTGCGAATGGTATTCTAGAATAACTCACTTCTTATTGAAGCTAGAAGTTCCTCCAGGCCTTAGTTCAAGCCAGGCCAGGACCATTAAGCTCAAAGCAGCCAAGTTTTGCATCCATAAGAACCTGCTTTATTGGAGGGACCCATCTTGAATCCTCTTAAGATGTATAGACAAAGAACAATCTATCGAAGTCATGCACCAGTTCCATTCTAGCATCTGTGGAGGACATCATTATTTGAAAACCACAGCCCACAAGATCCTGAGAGCTGGATATTATTGGCCCACTCTATCCCCTGATGTGTTTTCATTTGTGAAATCTTGTGACAAGTTCCAGAGGTTTGCAAGAAGACAACAACTGAAATCTTTGCCCCTGAAACCAATACATACCAGTGGCCCTTTCCAGCAGTGGGGTTTGGATTTCATAGGGAAGATTAATCCCCATTCCAATGGCCAATATAGATGGATTTTAGTAGCCACTGATTATTTTACCAAATGGATCAAGGCCATCCCCGCTAAGAAAGTTGATCACCAGGTTGTCATGAAATTCTTGACAGAAAACATTTTCACCAGGTTTGGCTACCCAAACAAATGGGTTACAGAAAATGTAGCAGATTTCAGGGCAAAAGAATTGGTGGACATGTGTGACTCAATGGGCATTAAACTAGTGCATTCCACCTCATATTATCCTCAAGGTAATGGCCTAGCAGAATCATCCAATAAAAGCCTAGTAAGGATAATCAAAACGCTGCTGGAAGACAACAAGTGGAGCCGAGATTCCAAACCAAAGTTTTCATTGTGGGCTGACAGGGTTACCACCAAGAAGTCCACAGGGAATTCTCCATTCAATTTGATATATGGAACTAAAGTTGTTTTCCCAATCCAATTGATCCTCCCTGTGGCCAAATTCTTGCAAGAAGAGCAGAACGAGGAAAGTGACATGGCAAGGAGGATGAGTGACTTGGTTGAAGTTCATCAGATCAGAGATCAACTGATTGAGAGGTCTGCAATACATCAAAGGAAAATCAAGGAAGCTTTTGACAGAAAGGCAAAGATGGACAATCTTCAGGTTGGTGACTGGGTCCTCAAATGGGATGCACTGAAGGAAAAGAAAGGCAATCATGGTAAATTTGATGCTCTATGGACAGGACCATTTGTCATCTCTCAGGTCCAGGGAAACAATACTTTCATGCTATAAAGTTTGGAGGGAGAAACTGTTTTTGATGGCCCAGTCAACAGGCAGTTTTTGAAAGTTTATTTTGTTTAAGGCTTTCAGGCCTTAGTATTGAAAATATGTTATTTTTCAAAGTTTTAGTGTAGACTTAGATAGACTCCATGCCCAATGGAATACCATGTAATATTTCTGATCTTGTTTCTTATGTAAAGGAAATGGTCTATGGTTCTTGAAACCTCACAGGGAGGATTTCATCCCCAGAAGGAGCCAGTGTTAGCCCTGAGATGCAGTGTTAACCTTTTGAGGGTTGAAGGAAAGGCTCGGTCTACTTTGTTGTTCTTAAAGAGGTCCCACGTGGTCCATTATTCCTCTTCTTCTCTTACCCCGCTCACACTCTACTCGTCCCATTTCCTAAATTAACCTTCATACCCCGACAAAACCCTCTTTAAATTTAGCCCCAAGAGAATTAGCTAAAAACCCCCGTAAAACCTTACCCATTCACCATACACGCCATCAGCACAGCTCCCGAGGGCACCTCGTAATTCCACCTCCCTCCGCCGTTGATCTTTTCCTGCCGATCCAATGGCCCACATTCCTCTTGATCATGCATTATGCCCGATCGTTCTCCACCATTAGATCAACCCTGCTAGATCTAACGGTTTGTACCCATATCGCGCGAACAACAAGCGTAAAAAGTACCCACCCAATGAGGGTGGTTTTCTCTCCCCTCCGCCGCTACGTGTCATCCACTGAGTGGCATCGGGTGTGTTAGAGCCTAGATTTGTCTCAGGCTGAAAAGACAAGGTTCTAGGTCCACATCAAACCATGCTCAGCCTCGTAGCTAGCCCTACGAGGACAGGAGAGGGCTCTCTCCAGGTCAATCTCGGCAAAAGGTGATCAATGAGGCTCGAGATGACTAAATTGGCTATTGATCTTAGGCTAGGTATGGAGTACAAGGAATTTGTGGTTGATTTTTGAGATTTTTGTTGAATCAAAGGAAAAGGCAATTTTGGGTGCGAGGATGAGACACAGTTTTTGCAGAGGTCTACTTGGGGCAAGGTAGGCAATTGTCTTGATGATTTTAAAGAAAATTAATGGCTAGATTTGACTGGTGAGAAGCTAAGGAGAGCAAGAAACTTTCAAGGATTCTCCTTAAATAGATGAAAACATGAAAAATCAAACAAATTCAAAGGCAGAGCATAACCATCTATGGATTCTACCTTAACACTTAATTTGTTCAATTGCAGAAGATGAGAGAAGGAAGATGATAAACATAACAACTTACAAATACTGAAAGAAGCACACCATCAACACATAAAGCCACATGGATCCCAAACAGTGCTGCAAAACCCTGGTCTTTCCTTTGCCAAAAATGCAGAAGTGAATGTACAATAGAGTGTCAATCTTTTGCCAAGAGTCCAACCCTGAAAAATGATTTAGAAATTACATAATAAAGGCAATCCAACCTCTTTCCTTGCCTCTAGGGGTCGAGCTCATCATTCTAGGAGCTGTTTCAACCAATTCTAAACAAAGCACTACAATCTAGGCAATCAAAACAACTTGCCTCTATAAGGTAGGAAACTGATTCATTCATTAAATTTTCACTCTTTGGTGAATGAATCTTCTAGAACAAGTAACTAAGTGTCAAAATTACATCATGTTCAATCAATTACATCAAGAAAAGTCAAAAATTACATCACAAATCAAAACTAGTCAAACTGGCCAAATTTCTGAGCTAAAAGATGAAAAATTGGGCAAAAAATCTATATGCGCCGCGCTGATTTCTATATGTGCTGCGCTAATTTGCTACTGATTTTGAGGCACTTTCAGGAGTCCAAATTGAGCTCAGGTTGGCTTGTTGGAAAGCCCTGCCTATCTACTTTCCAACCCAAGTAGAATTTTCTAATTTGGTGTCCATTTGCCCCTCCAAAAGTGCATCCTCCCAAGATTGCTTCCTGTGTGTCAAAATAGGGGCAGTGAGGTCATTTTTTGCATGTTTTTTGACCTTTTTGTTTCCTCCTTAATTTCGGTTGAAATAATGAATTTCTTTGACAATTTTTTGTAGGGATAGCTGACATATGGTCTGGCAAAGGAGACCAGGGCTGCGTCGGGACAATTCAAGAACTGAAATTTTTGAAAAATTATTACAAAAACGAAATGTTGACTTATCTTCAAAATAGAGTTTTGAAGAGAAGTCATAATCCATCCATATGACGATAAATTTTTTTGAAATAACCACTTATGAAGGACCTCCCTCTAGCCTGCTAGCTTTATTAGACTTCGTCAAAGACCAAATTGACTAACCCTAGACCTAATGGCTAAAATAACTGTTATGACCTAGAAATTTAAACAGGATTGCAAATGACTTTTCAAGACTTGATTTTTATGAACAAACCTGAGCCAGTAGTGCCAAGAATGAGGGGGATGAGTGACACAAGCCCTTCCATCAGATTTATGGCATGCTCCTAACGAAATTCAACTGATCGAAAATGATGAGACACCTAATCATGAAATGCAAAAAAGAGTTTTGATCTCTGACGGAGGGATGACCAAACCGACTCTAATAGGGTGAGTTCTGACACTTATTGCTTACCGCCTGATGCCTTCCTAATAAAAGTAGTTTCCACTTAAATCAAACCACCCCGCATGTTATCGTCCACACATATCTGCCACCCGATAACTTTCCTATCTGCTTGCCTGAAGATCTAATGGCCCGAACATGTTCCACTCCCACCACAACCGCTAGCCTCCAAAAAATCAATCCCCACCACGCATCTCCCTTGATCCGACGGCCACCATTCATGATCACTCAGAATCGTTCATCTGCCCATGCACTCCATACCCCACGTCCTGTCTGTTACACGAAGAAGAAGATGGCCGACTCTGTCAGTCTCGCGACAGTTTGACCATGAAACTAAATTAAAAGAATAGAATGGACGGAGGAGAAAGGACATAGCACGACTCAGCAACCAAATTAAACAGTCATGGAAATCCACTGCCATGATCAATCCAATTGCCTGAGGGACAACACAGTACCAGAACTGATCAGGTTTTCGTAATGGAGAAAGCAACTACGTTCAAAGATGCTATCATATAGTTAATGGTGGTTGGTGGTCAATTAAGACCCCTCCATCCCTAAACGGCTAAGGGCCATTGTAATGATAGATTATAAATAGTCAGAAGAAAGATGTAATTAAGGTTGGCAATTGTGTTTCGGTTCAACTTCTGGAGACTGTAGATATTCTGTAACTTGCAGCGTCTCATCTTCATTTTCAGCAATGCAAGCTTCTTTTGCTATTAATTGCTCAATGCCCATTTCTCCTCTATTCTAAGCTTGTGCCTGAGGTGTTGTATTCATGATTTCTTCTACGTCTAATGCTAGATAACTGTCATCTTATCTCTGGATTAGACAATTGAATGTATCAATGAGTAGGTCACTCAGGTTTCTTCTGTACCTAATGCAAGATAACTATCATCTTATCTCTGCATTGATAAATTAGATTTGCAAGTTTCTTTACTAGTTGCAGGTGGCCATCATACATTTTGTATGCATCTGCGAGTGTGGTTAGTATTCTTCGTCTATTCACCTAATTCCCAAATTGTTGAGAATTGTTGGTCTAAAGCCTTGTAGTATGAGGGTGTTCATGTAGGTCTAGAGTGAAAATAGAGTAGAAGTGGTTATCTAGATTGAACCAAACTATCACCCATCCCAATAAGTTCCTAGAACCATATTGAAGATTATATGTTACCAGGCATCTTCGAGCTACAACCTAGGAGAGTTTCCTGGAGCCTTAACATTCCTAATAATACATCACAAACTTCAAGAGGAGAAACATCACACAGTACCTCATCCATGAAGGGCTTGATGTTGTAGGGAAGGCGACACTGCTGGCTAACACAAAGATCTCATCCTTGGTGAAGCCACCCAATGGTCTATAATTGTATATTTGTTGTAGGTGGTAGGTCCAGCCACTTCACGGCCTATGTTGAAATGAGATTGTTTTGGCTCCCACTTTCGACAATGAACTGCAGTGCCGAACCCTTCACCCACATCTGTGAGTGGAATAAGTGTCCCCCCTCCTCTAGATCTTCAATCTCAATCTTCTAGATCTCAGTGGTGGCCACAATGGCACTAGGCTCCATGTCAATAATCTGCTTCCCTTTTTCATTCCTCTTGTCAGGTTCTAACTGAGTCAAAACATGCGTCTGACTCAGAAGCCTTTAGCTTGGACACCAGTGGCTGCTTAGCCTGACACTCACTTTTGTTGTGATTGGAGCTCTTATGGAACTCACACTACTTTCTCGTGTCCTTCTTTGTCTTCATGGTGTTTTTCTTTTCTTCTGGCTTCAGCAGGTTATCCTGGGTCACCCCACCTTGGCTTTTCCCTTTTCTCTGTGGTTTGGGGACACATTTCTGTTTCTTCAAATTCGCAGATCTAAAGTCTCTCTTTTTCTGTTTAAACTTCTGCTCAATCTTGACAGCATATCAGTACGTCGTGTTGAGTGAGGACATGTGTAGGAACTCCATTTCATCCTGGATGTACCTTTGTAGGTAGTCGTGGTACTTGAATACCAAGTCTTTCTCCGAATCCTTGACACCCAGCTTTGTGCGAAGGGTATGAAAAAAATTGGTAAACTCTGACACGTCTTGGTCCCTTCCCTACCATAGCATGGTCCACTTTATGTATTTATACTCATAGCTCCCGATAGGTTATTACTTCTCCTTGATGGCATCCCAAAACAAATCCCAAGTGGGTGCGGCCAAAAATAGTGAGGGTGTACTTTCATCCTTCTTCTCACAGTAGGTTTCCCACTAGTCCTTGATGTGGTGGGTGGATTTGAGAAGCACAAAAGTAATATTTTCCCGATTGGAAATATCATGAACAAAAAAATATCCTTCTAGTAGATATAACCATTTATCGATGACATCCGCATCTATCTGAACCTCAAATATGGGTATGTCAAAGTTAACTTGTACCTTAGAGGGTGTGGCACTTCCAAAGTAGCTGTTGGAAGGAGATGCGTCGCCTTTGGGTAATTGCTGAAGGATTTGGGAAAAGTTGTCCATCATTGCATGCTTCTATCGCTCGAAGGCTTCTTTAAGAAATATTTTGAAAGGATCTCCTACCCCCTTGTCTTTCTTCTCTTCCGAAATGGGAGGCCTTCAGTATTTGTGAGGCTGGTCTTGCAAAGGTTCGACCAGTTTGAGACCTAACTCCTTATATCTTGACCTCATTGGGGACATGCAAAGAAAAAAAAAGAAAGAGCAGACCGCTCTGATACCACTGATCCAAACTTATATAGGAATGCAATAAATTACAGATATAACCATAAATACAAAGATGTAGTAGAAATAACAATTCTCATTAATATCAAATACTGAAATATTCTTACAAATAGAATGGAAATAAGACTAGCTTGAGTGATGGTAGCTTATCGTTGAGAAGAGATGTGGTGGCTACATGCCTCTGAACTGTGTTACAGTGAGGCTCATAGGCGTATTTTTTATTTAGAAATAATGGAAAACCCTAAATATCCAAAAACCTAACCCTAGGAGATGAAGCACCAAAACTATGGGCCCCGTTTGGGTAAATTCGTACATCAACTTCCCGGGGTTGTAACTTTGGCATAAGATCTCCATTTGACGCACACAATACCTCGCTAGAAAGATCTATCTAAGAAATAAAACTTCCTTTTATCCATCATGGGTCTGAAACCCATGTTAACCTCAATGTTCCCAAAAAAACGTCGCTTAGGGTCTCACAACGACTCCAGAAGTTCATGACCTGAAAAAATGCCAAAAATAGTAAATTGTGCTACAATTAAGGATATTGAAAAATTGAAAGAGACAGTGGTGGGGGTCCAAGCGGAATAGGTGGGTGTCCACCAACATCCACCTGGATCACATTCCTAGTTTATACTAGAAAACACAAAGGAAGATAGATGACCTACCTCACTCTAATGCTAACATATGTTGGTGTCCTCCCTGATTCTTTCACTTCCAAGCTCAACTTCCTCTTTTCCGATGGGAGTAAACAACTGCAAAGAAAATCACATGGAGACAGGAAACACATACATAGCAAAAACCATTTTGATATAAACCATATAACAGATCAAGGACTATTATACTAAATGAGCAATGATTGACACATTTATGGAAAGCAAACACACAATGTATTATTAATAAATTGTAAAGGGAGCATTAAAACCACTTAAGCCTTGATGTTGGAAGAATCCTTTAGGTGGGTTTTCAAGTCCTAGGCTTAACCTTCAACCACTCCTTTCTCCTTAGAAAAATGTGCAACATTCGGGCATATTTCAGCACTAGGAAGGCAAAGACTGATGACGAAGGCCGATGTGAGCCTGTAGACCACACTTCTAATACCTTGGGAATACCAGGACAATCTTTAAGAATGTGGTCACCGTTACAAAGCATGCAAGGGAATTTGAATTTGCGGGGTTGATTGGAAGGTTTCTCCACATTAGTTGCATCTGTAGCAATGGCTGCTTGGTTTCCCCCTTGCTTATTTTTCTTCTTAATCTTCCTTTTCTCCTTCTTCTTATCCACCTGGTTACTAGCTTGTAGGATTTCACCATACGAAGAGGAAAAAGTGGAAGAGGAACGAACAGGCGAAGAAGGAAAAGAGTCAACTTTAGGATCAACAGGAGCTTGATATTGTTTAGGTGGAGGAGAACCTAGTTGAGAAAAAGTTTGGAAATTTGGGACCATAAGGTTCAAAAAAACCAAACTGGCAAACCATTGGTAAACCTGAGAAGGGACAATGTTTCCATATAAGGAGCACCAACATATCCAAAAGAAGGAAAAGGACCAGGATTCCTGTCAGAGGGGTTTCCTTGATTGGTGGACTCAGGGACTGTTTCCATTAGTCTGAACCTAATATCTACTAAGGAGTATTTACCAAGAAACCATGAACTACTATATACACCTTAGCGAACCAAGGACTTAACATATGGCATCCAATCTCCCCGAATGTTTTATTCGGTGTATCACAGTATACAAGGTGGAAAACTCAGTTACCTATGGATGGATAGAAACCTATAGGGGACTCCCAAGATATAAGTGACAATACATGGGAGTGCAGTCTGTAGGTCAAACCACTTCCTCTCCGAACGATACAAATAATATTAATCATTATAAAAGATGGAATATGTTTATAAAATAAACTAGACTCCGTAGTAAATACAATTAAGATTCAATTTATAATACACTGACAATAAACTAATAATAGAAGACATATGATTCCTTTAAACATAGATAAATAACAAATTTAATTAGAATAAAAAATGATAGGATATTAATCAATAATATAAACATAATATTAAGCATTATAAAAGATGGAATATACTTATAAAATAAAGACTAGACTTCACATTAATTACAATTAGGTTACAATTTACACTAACAATAAACTAATAACACAAGACATATGATTCCTTTAAACATAGATAAATAAAATTTAATTAGAATGAAAAAGATAGGATATTAATCAATAATATAAACATAATATTAAGCATAAAAAAGATGGAACATACTTACATTATAAAAGCTAGACTTCACATTAATTACAGTTAAGATCCAATTTACACTAACAATAAACTAATAACATAAGACATATGATAAAAATTTAACAAACACATTAAACTTCTCTCCTATGAATTAAACTATTGAAATTAAATAAAAAATATATAATAAAATTTTGAAAAAACTTATTACAATAATGTAAGGAAAAACTAAAAATACATAATAAATTTAAGGAAAACCTAGAAACTAGCAAATTACATAAACTTAAATTAATCAATAATCAAAATATTAAAAGAAATAATTTACTAAACACCTCTCCTTTAAACATAGAAAATAAAATTTAATTAGAATAATAAAGAGTTAAAAATTAATAGGCAATTTATTAAAATAACGAAACTTATTACATTAGATAAATAACTAGCTAATAACATAAACTTATATTAATCAATAATTAAAAATATTAGGTAAAGAAATTTATAAACATGAATAATTGTATTTAATTAGAATAAATTTAAAGTAAAAAAAAAAGAACAAAAAAACAATTCATTAAAGAATCTAAACTTATTACAAAAAGTTGAAAAACATAAAAGAAAAATATAATCAATAATGAACGCAATATATCAATTATTAAAATAGAGTAACTTATATAATTAGTAATTTATTAACAATAAAATAATAATAATGAATTTAAAATAGAAATCATTAAACTGGTCGGCTTCCCAACTTGACAACCTCACCTAATCATATTTATTACTCCAACTCCTCTTCTTTGTAAATTAGTCTTAATGATGAGTCTTGGTCTAGACTCGAAATGTCGACAAATTAAAAATGAAAACTGTGGAATATCCGAATTCATTGTCTCAAAAACCACACCACAGAAATCTGCAAACCATTGTAGTAGTGTTGTCTAATGTGTAACCATTTCATGATAGCATTCCTTTGTACTTACCATGAGTGGAGCACCTCCGATATACTCGAAATTATGGGAGAACGTTCCTATACACTTCCGTACTTGGAACGGGATTTCAACCCCTCAATGCAAGACTGACAAATATCGACAACTCCTATGTTTAACAATGTCGGAACACGTCTCTAGCCTAGACCTCTAAATGTTTTCATTAATGCTCCAAATGTTCCTTAGGCTAACTGAGATAAATTTTAAGTTTATCTGAATTAATTTCCAATTTTAAGGCTCAAATATCGATGTCACTTGAACACCTATGATGAAACTAGTATGAAAAAATGCTTCTTTTCATTTCAATGAAAGCTATCTAGCATAGGGAAGAGGTTCAAGCATTGATACAGTAACCAAATATCTAGAAAACAAATCTTCCTAATTAGATCTTTCACATTCACTATTCCAATGCACTCACCAAAAATAAAAATGAAATTCAATTCAAAAACATGCAGCTAAATGAATCTTTCACTTTTCCTTTTCAATGCACTCACCATAAAATTAAATTCAATTCAAATGCACCTACATGAATTTTTCACTTTTCTTTTCAATGAATGAGAATGCATTTCTTTTCAACTTTCAACACTAGGTGATGTAATCTACGTTCAATGATAATCCCAAAAATTATTTTTCAATGCAATGTAACCTAATGCAATTCGAAAAGTAAAATTTGAGATGAAATCTAAGAAAATGAAATTGACATTTCTTTTATGATTGCCAAAAGAACTAATAATGCTTTAATCAATAGAAAATCAGCATTCCTTCCACACACATAAGAAAAAAAATTAAATTCAATTGACCTAAAGACTCAACCAAAATTCACTTTCACTACTCCAAACAATGGGATGGACTTTTGAAAACCAATAAGAAATCAACAAAAATAAAATCAAGTTCTATGCACATAGAGCAAGAAGACACTTCAGAGATCAATACGCACTAGACCTTTCTGGGAGAAACCCTAAAAAATTCTTGATTTTCAAGGATTAGCGCGACTATAAAAGTCAAAACCCATGTTGACAGGGATTTCAGCGTGACTGTAATGGACAAAATGTGATGGCAGCGCGACAGTTTCTAAGTAAAACACGTTGTTTTGGAAAGACTTAGCCAAATGAAATGAAATTCGTAGAGAGATCCATACTTGACACTCTAAAGGACCTACTACTCAAAATTTGAAACCATAATGAACCTACGTTACATATTACTAGGAGGTTAGCCAAACTAATAAAAAGGACTAAAGATAAAAAGGAGGTTTGAAGGGATATAAGATCCCTAGTGGAGTCGCCATTCTGTTGTGCAGGCAAATCTTTCTATAGACATAAATGGTCCCTCTAGTCCTATGCGAGGATCTAGCAACAAACAAAGACAAATATGTGTAAACTTTTCTAGTTTATACCAGAAAACGCAATGGAGGATAGATGACCTCTATCACTCTGATGCTAACATCTCTTGGTGTCGTCCCTGATTCTTTCGCTTCCAAGCTGAATCTCCTCTTCATCGATGGGAATGAATACCTGCAAGGAAAAGCATGTGGAGTTAACAAACACATACATAGAAAAACCATTCCGATATAAACCATATAACAGATCAATGAGTATTATACTAAATGAGAAATGATTGCCACATTTATTGAAAGAAAACACATAATGTACTATTAATAAATGGTAAAGGGAGAATTACAAATAATTTAGCCTTGATGTTTGAAGCCTCCTTTGGTGAGTACCAATTCCTATCCTTAACCTTCATCCTTTCTCCTTAGCAAAATGGGCAACATTTGGGCATAGTTCAGCACTAGGAAGGCTACCGAGCAATAACCAACGAGTTGTGGATAGTAGGGATCTCATTTATAGGGAAGGAGAGGGAGTTAAGGATCCATGAAAGGAGGGATATGTTTCACATCTTAAGGGAAAGATCCATGAAAGTAGGATGAAGGACCAAGAATGGGAGATCTCGTTCCAATCCTTATTCACCTGTAACCAACGCGTCGAGACTTATAGTATGAGAAGCTTCTCCTCGACTTTAGGAAAAACTACCTAAATATGTCTAGCATGGGTTTTCCTAATAAAAGTCACACTGGCAGCGCTAGGTTAGTATAGTGCAACAAGTTACCAGCACGGCTCACCAGTGATGCAAAACATGTTGATCTTGAAAACAACGTTTTTGACAAATTTCTTCATAAATCTTTTAAGGCAAGTTTTTGTTCTTTTATTTAGGGATGCTTCTAAATATGTTTCATGTTGAATGCACTAACAACTTTCATCATTTTGACACTTTAGGATACGAGACGAGGAATGCGACAAAATACTTTGTAACACCAAGTACTGTGGGGGAATATACTCTTCAAACGTTTGTTAAAGGACTGCACTATTGTTGGAAAGTATTTTATATTCATGAACTTCATTAATGAATTCCCATTGTTATATATAAAAGAATGAAATTGCTATGTATCTTATTCATTGAATACCATATTTCAAGTACCATCCTAAGGGTAAAATTAACCTTATGACATTCAAATAATGTTAGGGTTAGGGTTAAAATCTAAATGGTTAAAACACCATGACGAGCAAAGGCTCTTGTATTTGTATCTGCTGCAATATCATTAATTTATGTGGATATACTATTCTATCCATTTATGTTTTTCTTTTATTGTGCTTTGTATGCACCCATACAAAAGCCTTAACAAAATTCATTTCAAAGACAAGCTTTAATCCTACCTCTGTATGTCGATCGATTGGTTCAAAATCTACCTTGTTGTAGTTGTTTTTCTTAAATTTTCTCACTTATTCTTCTTTTCCCTTGTGTTTGATTATCAAGCCTTGTAGGGAAAAATATTGGGTGAAGGTTAGTACATTCACTTCTCTTCCAAGCTAAAAAATGTCTGAAATTTTGTTGACTCTTACCATGATGGTGTAATGGTGGTTAAATTTTACTTTATGAATATTGAAGTCATTTATGAATCACCCTTAATGGGTGGTTATAGCCATATTGGTGGTGAATGTGTGGCCTTATTGGTTGTTATTCACATTGGTGGTTAGCAAGTGACATGGTTGTCCATAATTAACACATAAGTTAGCCTAAAGTTAATCACTATATATGGGGATCTTGTACCTCATTGTAATACACCATTAGAATCATGCAATGGAAGTAATTTTTCAAAATAAATTTTTTCCTGTAAGGGTTTTCTCCACTATTTATTTGGTGAGATGATTTTATGTGACGATGTGCAATATATGTTGGGGCCCATTTAGCCCTATTGCTAACATAGTATCAGAAAGGGGAGGCTTCCCTCTGCTTTTGGCTATGCTATTCATGACACTATGTGAAGCTTTGGTTTAGATTTGAAGATTGCAGTGTGCAATTTCATGCATTCTATTAGACACTCTTATATAATGGGGGTGAGTTTGGTATGAAAAGCCTTGCTATGGTAAACACATTTCTTGTTGAAGTTAAATCTATTTTCCAATTGTTATTGTGATCTAGAGCTTAAGTCACTACACAAATTTGTGTTGACTGAGTCTAAACATTAATAGAGAATGTGAATTATCTATAAGCATGGGCAAGCAGTTCCCCTTTGAGTTTATTCAATGTTTATGAGGTCTCGATTACCCACTTCACAAATCTTTTCCTTGACGTAGAGATAATGTTTGAGAACAAAAGAATTCCTCTCGAATTACCCTATTTGAAGCTCAACAGATAATGAAATTAACAAAGTTGTTGTTTCAAACTATTAGTTAATCCTCAATCAACAATGCTCCTAGTGGTTTACAAAATATTGGGGCAGAAACCCTTTAACATGAAGGAAAATCTCAGGTTTCCCTAAAATTGGGCCATAGGTACTTGGAACAATGCAAGACCTCATAATTTCAGGGCAGAGCTTTTCATGTTGCTTCAGACACAACTCCTGAGGTTCATGTGAATAATGCTTGGTGTTTGTTTTATGCACAAATTTTACATATACTAATAAATGTGTTCTATTATAATTTTGTTCCTAGCATTCCCCTGTATAAGCTATGTCGACATATGTTATGTCTATCGCTTATCCTAAATATGTTCATGTTGGTTCCTTGAATAAGATCTGTTGTTAGTACTACTTCTATTTCCTCTTTAGGGACTATGCAATTGTTATCACCAATATTTATCTTGTTAAGGATTATGCAATTGTTAGTTGCTCTATTTTCACTAGTTATTCATTTCATTCTATCCATATATTCCCTCTAAAGGATGGTGTGACTATATTAAAATAGAGAAGCTTGTACTAGAAATTCGAGACTGTATGTGATTCGTGTAGCTTCAAATTTGTTTCTCGTAATGTATTTCCATATCCTTTGTATGCTTGTCTAAATTAGAGCATGTCTTATTCCACTATGATATTTTAGGTAATTATTGTGTTGCTTCATTACAAAGTACTGCTTCAAACTAATGATATGTAACTTAATATGTTGTCCTTATGTAATCATGATTTAGGCATAATGTCAAGTATGATAGTTTATCTCAACCCTGGGCAAGACGAAGTGCTTATTCCTAGGTGGGTATAAAATTATGTGTGGACTTAATAAATTTTTACAAATAGTGCTATCATTAATTATTATGATGGGTGTGGTGTCAACGTTCCAACACGAGACATGATGTAACATGACCTAGAATGTGCAACCCTTATTTCATTACTGGGAAGGATGTATTGTTACATTAGTGTGTCGCTATAAATTATGTTTATTACGAAACTTGGTCTTGCCAACCATGCATCTATTATATGTGCTTTTGTAAGTCGTACTTTCCTATCTTGGACGATTCAATCCAGTTGGTTAAAAAATCGAATGTTGTATCATTTTCTGCACCTTCGTTCCTAGCATTTTCATTCAATTCTATTTACCTATGCTCTCAGTTATGGCTAAGTGTTCATGCTTACCTATCTATGAGATTGTTAATGAGTGAATTTGAAATATACATGGTATTTCTGCAACAATTTGTTTGGGCATATGAGTTCTAGACATTGTTACAGTTAGAGGTAAATCTAGCCCAACAATTTGTCATGAAGAAAGAAATTCACATGAAGTGAATTGGATCACAAGGAAGACCTTTGGATATGTGACAAATACACCACATAAAATTATGAAATATACCAGCAATTATATTTAATAGTCATTATAGATCCATCACCACAAATTGGGTAGTTAGAGAGTAGTTTCTATGAAATCATGTAGAAATGAATTGCATGCATAATAACTAGAACAACACTAAACAATGAGGACGATGTTCCCTCTTTGGGGTGAAGGTTGTAATGAACCCATTCATCTTGTATATATGTAATTGTGATGTTGGTTACTGCAATCATTCCATGGTTCTATTATATTAGAATAAATGACGTGCTTTCTTGGAATTCCTTACAATGGTGTGAATATGGTCATGATCAAATTCATAATTATAATTACATGTGTGAACATTGAAAACATAATAAGATTCATAATTACATGGGTGAGTGGAATTAATAGTATTGTAAAGTTGATACATGTATTTATGCAGGTTATTATAAACATATAAAGTGCATTACAAAAAATAATAATTGAGCCCTAACTAACTGGGGGGAGACCAAGCAGTAGAAAGGAGGGGAGGGTGGCAAGTGAGGGCATGAAATAGAGGAAAAACAAAAACGGAGAATAGTGGAGGTAGAAAGGGAAGAGGGACAAGAAATAGAATATATATAAAAAAAGGATTTGAAGGACTGAACCAAGAAGATATTGCTGCAGAAGGGGAAAACACATAAGATTCAACATTGTGTGCTCAACACTATGGGGAGACTAAGCTGGCCCCTACATACCTTTGGGCCTTATAAATATGGTAATTCCTTTACCGTTTCTACCTTCATTGAGAAACTCGATTCCATGACATGACTTAACAATTAATGTATTTTTCTTTGAAATCAACTTGGTAGAGACACATGTTTAAATGCTTTGACTTAATTTATGTATGTCCATGTAAATTTGGTTATCGTAGCATTTATTGGATTCTGGGCCTAGTTGGTATGTTTGAGCTATTGTATCAATCTAGGGACTTCATACAAATAGAGCTTGATAAATGTTAACTGACTGATTTGAAACTAATGAGCACTGATGAAAGAATGAAAATCTATCATTTAGTTTTCTAGGAACCTTGAATTAACTAGGGGTGGAGGATTACAGCTCTAGAGTCCTTCACTTGCTAAAGGGGTGGAGGATTACACCTTTTAAGTCCCTGTTTTGCTAAAGGGGTGGAGGATTACACCTCTGGAGTCCCTATTTGCTAAAGAGGTGGAGGATTACACCCCTAGAGTCCCCCATATGTTGAAATGGTTGATGCCTAAAGATGCCCTGTCTAGCCTACCTGGTGGAAACATTTTGACTCTAGTATACTCTGGATTCCTTACACAAGGTGGAGTTACTGTAGCAATATCCACAGAAGGGTGGAGGTAAGAGTAGATATTTGGAATCCCTCTACTTATACACTATTATGCCAGAAGGGCGGAGGTTGGATTACCTCCCTGGACTTCCTGTACCTGTACATTATTATGCCAGAAGGATGGAAGTCAGATTAGATCTCTGGACTCACTGTACCTATACACTATTATGATAGAAGGGTGGAGGTTAGAGTAGATCTTTGGAATCCTTGTACTTGAACATTGTTATGCCGAGGTCAGAACAGGTCTCTAGAATCCCTATACCTGAACATTGTTATGCTAAAATGGTGGATGTTAGATTAGGTCTCTAGAATCCCTGAATGTTTGGTCATGGGGATAGTCTTTATGAGCTAGGGGGTGACAACTACAATAACATTATGTCAATGGTTGGGAGGATAATCGTTGACTATGTCCCAGTGCCCATCTGAATTTTCCACAGTACTGAGTAGTGTACTGACTGTAATAACCAAATGTGCCTGAATTATTTGTATGAGTGTTATGTGCCAGTTCTGTGTGTAAATATGCATGGTAGGTTGAATTAAACTTATAGAATAATATGTGCTAAAATAAAAGTTGTCATTTTATAGGTCAAAGTACTCCCACCATATGAAATGTGATTAGGGATTATGCATGTCATGTTCTACCCTTGAAGATGGTATTAGTTTCTGTAAGACCAAAATACTAGACAATTAATAATGATCTGGTGCTCATGATTTTGACACTTGTGGAACTTAAGTTGTTGGCATTATGACTAATGTGTTGTCCTTGATGGAAACCTACTTTATAAGGATGTCAACATGACAGTAGCAGAATGAGTATATATGCCAGTACCAATGTGACAAAGAAATTGGACAAGGGAATATGAGTTCAAAGAAAGAGGAAGGACAAAGGTGACGTTTTAAGAAGTATACATGGGTCTTGTGAACAAAGGCCAGGTACATACGTGGGTATGGTGAAGAAAAGTCGCGTACAGTTTCTGCACCATAGTATTCTCAATATCAGGGGTCTTTACCATGGTATTAGCCCATAGTAATGAGCGCAATACTAGATATTTGATCTCGTCAAAGAATACTTTCGGCATAACTACAAAAATGGCCTAAGGTATTAGATAAGGCCTAAGCTATATAAGGAGATGGAGATCAAAATTCTAAGTGTGCATGTATTGGGTTATTAATGATTGGTTTGATCTAAAACAGGTGTGCACCAAGGAGTATGATAATGGATCAAATCTATTAGATCTAAAATGACTATATATTGAATAATCTGCTTATGGTTTGATAGATTTGTGATGATGATTTTATGATGTGTATTTGTTATGGTGTATGCCGAGATTTGGGTTTGACGTGTGTTCTAGTGTGGAGTGAAGGTTTGACTCAATGATTACAGATATTTACACAAGTTTTCTTCAGAAAGGTTTTGTACATAGGTGAATCTTCTTCCAGGTAGTCACATATATATTTTGTAGTATGGATAGATCTGTACACGGGTATCAAGTATGAAAGGCATGTACATATGTAGAAATGCCTTATGAGGGTCGCATACATCTGCTAGGGTTTTGCAGTATGAGTTGATGATAATGATTGATTTGTTTTATTATGTTTGTTGTTGTCTATTGATGAAGTCTTACATGATATTTTATGTTTAATAGTGTTGGTTGGGTTGAATTGTTGAATAGTAATGATGCTGCTATGAGATGATTTGTATGTGGTTTAGAAATCTTTGATAGGGTCAGTATGTGTTTCAGTGATTGTTTTAGTAGTGCAGTACTCGAGATTCATATTTTGTGTTTTTAGATCTGTATGCAGGTCATCCGAAGCAAAAGCGCAAATATACATGGGTATGCTTCTTAATATTAGCGTATATATTCTGACATGTGTTTAATCAATGTTTGCAATGATAGGATCTGGTTTCTGTGATGAACAATATGTAGTCTAGTATTCTGATGAATGGTTATATAGTCATATAAGTTGGTCTGGTTATTTGAATAAATTATTTCAATATTTGATTTGGTGATCCAGTTGGTTTAGTGACTTGATACTGTGTTGATTTCAATATTGTTATATGATATATGGAATGGATCCAATTTGAAATATTCTAAAAAGTGATCCATAAAGAACAGAGGATAAAGGGGTTATAGCTTTCTTCCAGTAGAAGCTAGAGAAAAAGAGAAGGTTGTAGCCTTATGTAGGTGGGTGTTTGCATACTGGTATGAGTCTGTGCCAGTACAACATTGTAATAAATTTCTCTTTAGAAAAAAAGAAGAAGGTAGAGACAATAGCAGCGGTGGTTTTTTCCCACATTGGGTTTCTACCTAAAACTCCTAGTGTTCATGAGTGTTTATGTGTAGCTTATGTGTAATGGTTTATTCCTTTCTTACTATGCATGGTTACTATTTAATTAATGTCTAATGAAGTATTGATACACAGGCTCAAGTTAAACAATTGATGGATTAACTGAAAAGTTACTTAACTAGATATATGCTACTTGTCTTCATTACAGTCGCGTACATATGTAGGTTTTCTTCATTATAGTAGCATACAAAAATTTGAATGTGAAAAGAAAAAGGTTAAGTAGTTTAAAAACATTGATTCCCCCCCCTCCCCCTCAATATTTTTCCTAACAAGTTAGTCATGATGAAATGAAATGTGTGAAAATACAATATCAGTCAATGATGTGGATGGCTTCTCAATTTGTCATTATTTGTTTATGTGACACAATTTAGCTCATGCCATCATGGGTCTATTATTCCTTGGATTTGAAATATATGCATTTTATTATTTTTTGTGCAAATTATCGAATTCCATAACATATGGCCTTCTATGAAGTATGATTGCTTTGGAAGTTGGTTAAATATCAGAGCAAATGGAATATTATAAATACTATTAACAACAAAGTCATATGTTTTAAGCCCGTATAAGGAGATTAATTCCATGCTCTAGAAAAAATCTGTTGCTTTCCTTATATTTTCAAAAGCTAGAAAAAGGTTTCTTAACCACCTACGGTCTACGTTTTTAGTAAAGGTTTGTTGTTGATTTCTTTTACTACAATTCCAATGTGGGATTCTCATTATAAATTGATGGACACATCAATTACATGCGTATGTAGATCTTAAACGTTTCCAACATCTACAACATACTAATCCTTCCTATACTCAATAAGCATATCATGCAAATTCCCTAAATGATGGAATCAAGCGATTGTGATAGTTCATGATGTAATGAATAAGTAATAGAGCTTAAAGTGTGAAGCTATTAATTGATTGGACCATATGGCATGCTTACTCACTAATACAAATATTTCTAGGGAAAATAAAATCTAGACCTTTATCTCTCAACCAATTTTTAGTGCAAATTGCACTACAATTATTTTCATATTGAATGGACTTATATGTTCATTAGAGAAATTGTACTCAAGAAGTTGAATGGAAATGTAGAAGAAAATAAATCTCTACTCTTAATATATATCAATCCTAACTCACAATCAATTTTTAAGGACTTCGTTCTAGACTACAAATATGAGTATGAAAACCTCCAATAGCTTATCTTCTCACCATTACTAGAAAATAAGCAATAGATGGTCACATAAATGAAAATATCAACAGCAGAAAATTATTGTGCCCACTCCATTGAATATAACACTCCCTTGGTTTACAAACTCATTGTAGTTCACAATTGACTAAGAGTATAATTGAGGGACTGCAAATCAATTATGTTGCTACTGGAGAGTCCCTTTTCTTTAAGGGATACTCTAGAATCGAAATTCCATGACCTGTCAGTCCAACTCCTATCATGAAGGTAGGATGGGATGTGAATATATTCCAACTTGTATTAAGATCTGTAGGTAAACAAATAGATTGAATTTCCAACTTCTAAGTGTAGTGTGTAGGTCACCACCTAGGTCTTTAGGCGGTGTTTCATCGAATTGTAGATACCATTGCATCATTGCACCTCAGTGATCAATAGTAGGGAGCTAAAAGAAAGAGCTAAGAGTGTACAACTTCATGTATTTCAATAGTGTCATTTTACACTAATTTTGTTTTTTTAACCATGGGAGTTTCACCGATAGCCACATCGCCTCAATTTGTAAAACATGTATTCTAGCCCGAGAGACATTGATCTTTTTATCCCCTTGGTAACATTGCTAAGCGTCCCAAAGCACGATTTCAACCATATTTCAATTATTATTGTAAGTGATTGGGTACAACCATTCACTTGGTTGAGTGTTATGATAGATTCGGGCCTAGAATGTGTTTGGAATAATGTCAAGGAGAAGTGGCTTACAGCAAGTACAATAACCAGCAAGCAATCAGCCAAAAACAAGTGCAAACAGGGCCAAGACACAATAGGAAGACTGAGCAAGACAAGGGCTAACTGGACCAGCGCAGGTTCTAGTCTGCCAATTTCACTCTCAGCGCAGTTCCCGAAGGGAGTACCTGCGCTGTAATGCAGGCTGCCTGTGTACAGCCTGCACTGACTCACGAGAGTTTCGTCTACAAAGAATTCCGGGTCATAAAAAGCTCAAAAATGCACTGTTTTTGATGAAATAAAAAGCTATAGGTCAAGTACAGGCTAAGGTATGATCAAGAGGATGAAGATCTATCACAAAGAGTAAAGAGTCTTTTGTAGATAAGCTCTTCAAAACTTGAATTTGCTCAGCAAATGAGCAAGGGTAGCAGTCCCTCTACTTCGCTTTTGATATAGTCAAAAGCTTTTCGATTTGGTACTCTTTTCTTCAAGAAATGAATAGCAAAATACTACAAACACCAACAAGATACTAGGCTCCCCAGCGGAGTCGCCAGTTTGTTGTGGGGAAAAGTATCCGATGCGGATGACCCTATCCCTACTCTAAAGGTGACAGTCTTTAGCAACAACTGAAAGTAAAGTTTTGATGATTTCCTTTATGAAAGTACAGAGAGAATGGAGAAAGATCAACCAACCTGGTATCCTTCGCTTAGTCGATCTTGATCCTCTCTCTTTGTCTCTTGTTCCCAGCTCCTTGCTCTCTTTGCCGGTCCAGCTACACACAAGCCCTGCACAAAACGAGAGAGGAAACTACAAGATACAAGTACTCATAACTGATGCATGGATTAGAGTGAATCAAATATACATGTAAATACAATACATCAATGCAATACAAGTATATAGGAGAACATGCAAAACTTTATTGATAGAAGTAACAGGGTTCTGAGAAGGTTACAACCAATGATGGCTCCAATCCAGCAGCACCTCCCCAGCAGCAAGAACTCTCCTCTTCACCTCTAGTAAAACAATCACCCAATAGCTCTAACTGTAATCCAACAGCACCTCCTTGCTTTACACAAAATTCCAGCCTCCTTAGACCTCATAGAAGAGCTCTATATATAGGATAGAAGAAGAGAGGATGAGTCAGCTTGAGACTGACATGAAGCTGCCTTGTGTCCTCTCCCTCTTCAGTTAATCTTCAGTTCTTGAGTCCACTTGGAGATCCTTGGTTACACATGGTGATCAAGTACCTCTTACTCATCATAGGGCGAATCTTATGAACCAAGTGTCAGTTTGGAAGCTTCCTGGGCAGTTGACACCTTGCAGGATGACTGTGCCACTTGGCCAATCTCGCCCAGCGCAGGTAGCCTTCATTACTTTTGACTTCCAGCGCAGGTACAGAGTGGGACAGTTGCATTACAGCGCAAAAGCTCAGTTAAGCAGCTGACATGATCCAAAATAAGCCTGTTTTGAAGTGTTTTCAGGTGGAGAACTGATTGGAAGTGCTGTTGTTTGATGACCTTGTTCTTTTAGGGGTAAGAACAACATGTTTAGGGACTGAGGATCCCTGTAATTATTGACATTCCATGCTCCATGATGCGAGGCACAAAAATGTCTATAACAGTTGCCCCCTAAAGTATGAGGCCGTTTATCGGGTGAAATGCTTTATCTAGAGGATCCGAAGTTCGTTCCAGTGCTGAGGAGAGTGCCCTGTAATACAATACAATACAATACATTACATTATTTTTCATTCATCATTATTCTCATGATCTAGCTGAGGCGGGCATTCCCATGCTCAGCTTTTTATAAATACATTTTGGTACATATGACAGACGATCGTCTGAAGATAGACTGATAATTTTCTGCTGAAATTATCATCCTTTGAGTAGGATGATCATCTGCTGCAATGATGTACATGGCAAATGCTTTTATATTTCCTGAATATATATCGCAGCCCGGATGGATGAAACTAGATCCGGGGTCTTCAAACTCGTTCGATCTTCACTCTAAGTACAAGTCGATCCATGTGAGAATTGCGCTGAAGTCGAACATGGAAAGACATCGCTTGATTACCGGTCAATAATGAAAACCGTTAACAAGCGCGAGAGGAATCACCAATAATGACGATGACCCTCAAGGTACTGCAGTACAATTCACGTGGCGTGAATAAAGGACTTGGTGTCGAACGCCACGCAAAATCTTCTGGTCGAAGGTCATCGATGTATACCTGTCGCCGGAAGTGAGAAACTTGCCATTGAGGCATGCAAGCTTCAAAGTACTGATGGGGGTGTTCCTAGATCAACTTCTTGGATAATGAGCTGAAGTCGACAAGAAGCGATCCGTCAAAGGAGGGCCTTAATGAATCCCACATCAATGACACGGAACGGAGCTAATGACTTTAGTGGAGGTGAAAACAAACTGTGACATATGATTCAGGGTGGCGGTCATGAATGGATGAAGGATAATGTATGGCAGTGGATGGGACACGGTTGACACTTTCAGAATGACCCCTCTTGAACATATAACGACACTGATGCGATGGATCGGTAGCATTACCCCAAATGTGGATGGTGTGGCGAGGACCATGGTGATGAGACCGGTGAATGAAACAACCCAACCCGATGTGATACGGAGGAAAAGTGTCATGTTCAAGAGTGACTTGCTACCATTAAACTTTGAATGTTCTCCCAATTTTTCCCCAGTCATTTCTGACCAGTACCTCTTTATTTTTGTCAAGCTTGAGGAGGATAACATATGCTTGTTCTATAACCTGCCCTTCGGGCAAGCCCATCGCTATGATTTAACGAGCCTAGCGATAGGGAAACTCGTTCTCGTCTAAAGACAAGTTTGTCGCTATTTAATCATTTTAACGAGTCTAACGACAAAGAAAACTCGGTCCTTTTCATTTTTAGAGAGTCTGAAAAGGTACAGAAAGTTAACTCTATGATTCCTTTTTCGTCAGCAAATCCCTTAAGTCCGAAAAAGTATAAAACAATACAGAAGGGATGGCTGTTCGGTACTTTTAACGAGCCGAACAAGACAAGCGCTCGATCCTTTTGTGCAATAATCCCTCAGGTCCAAAAAGATTAAAATTTAGAGGAGGGATAGCGTTCCGGTCATTTAACGAGCTGGAAGGCCAAAACTCAGCAAACTTTTCATATTTTACGAGTCAGTGAAAAGAGCTGAAAGAAGACTCGTCTTTTGAGGAACGAGTGATAAACAGGGATAGCTACCGATTCCAGGTACAGGTTGGAATTTTCCAATCACGGCAGTGTCACAAGGATGGCTAGGTGAAATCACTCTTCGCAGCTGTTTCTCAAAAGAGGTAAACACACAAATGGAAGTGAATGATCGGCCAAATGAACAGTGGAGGTGATGGATGAAAACACGATCAAGGTTCTTATGGCTGATGAATTTACGATCTCAAAAGGTTATTTACCGGTTCATTTTTTTCATGAGCTTGAACTCTGAGGGAAACTTTTGCTCACACTTTTCTATTTTTTAACGAGCATAAATTCAGTCCTAAAACTGCTCGGATTTGCGTTTATTTTTTAACGAGCATGAACTATATGCTAAAACTGCCCGATATACCAGTCATATGAAGAACGCCTCTCGTAAGGACCAATTTTTATAGAGCTTATGCCTTACCACAGCTGTGCTCACTTTTGGCAAATTTTACTTTTGCCCCACAGGCTTTCTTTCATGCAAGTTTGGAAACGGCTAATCTTAAAACCAGATAAATAACCGCCCCTAGCTTGCACTCTAGAAAGTTTGCATGCCTCCAGGTATAGGATAGAATTTCGAGGCTGCCCCTCCTCTCCCCTACTTCTGCTTTTCTTTGGGTGTTCACATTTATTTGTCATCTTGCTAATCTAATGCTAACGATACTTGTCTTCTCGTTATTTTAAGGGGTCTTACGCAGTACTCAGGCTTCCCGTCGGCCCACTTTTAACAAACAGCTATTTATGACAATAGAAGAACACTACTCAAAGATAAAACATTGGTATTATTGAGGGAGGCTTGCCTCTTTCTTATTATTCCAAAGACGGTTCGATTTGCTGCCGCAGATCAATCTCTTTCTTCGGCGGTGCCTATCATTGGGTTGTCCTAAGATGGTTACCCTCTGTCACAACAATACGGTCTCCTTCTTAATAGACTGCCCCTGCTTATCCTTCAAAACACATGTTTCGATGGGCGAGGCTTGAATTTAAAGATGGTGACTACTTGTTGTAATAAGGGAATTCCTACTCGGGCATTGCCCACTTTTTTAGACAAAGGTGAATGATTCCCAAACACATAACTTTGACAAAAGATCATTTTTCCAGAACAACCCCACTTCCTACGGACGGGGTACGGACTAGTCATGTTCTCCTGCGGAAATTCTGTCTTATACCCGGAGTTTCTTCTGCCCGAAGCAGACCAGGGTGCATGCCCCCTGGGTCCTAGTCTTTCTTTCCGAATCACTCGCGCTCATCGGGAAGGAGGACCGGGGGCGGAGGCGAATCTTGAGTGAACAGACCATTTAGGATTGGTATTTGACTATTTGCGATGCGAGATCCCGGAAATGAAAGTTGGTCTACGAGCTTGACCACCCTTCCTTCATGTGGAAAACACATTACCCTAAAGAGTGAGGAGACTATCGCTCCCATGCAATAAATATAGTCGCGTCCAAGGAGTAGGTTATAATCCAAGGGTCCTTGAACTACCAACACGTTCATCCTGACGGTCTTCCCCTTCAATGTAACAGGTACATCGGGGAGGATCCCTAATGGTCGACTGGTTCCTTTATCAAAACCTGAGAGATTTCTCAACTCAGGTAAAAGCGCCGGGGAACCCAGTGCTTTCCAAGCAACAGAGGAAAGGATACTCACAGACGCCCCTTCATCAATGATAGTACCAGCCATAATCATTCTATAGATCTGGACAATGATTCTGAATGGTACACTGGCTGGTAACCGGGGTCTGCCTAGTTGATTCCAATCAAAGGATACAACCAGGTTGCTTGGCGGTGGGACCGAATATACGGCCGGATATGACTCTGATGATGTTCCTTCCTGCGATAAAGGAATGGGCGCATTGCCCTGATGCTCATCGGAGTCGGTGCTGATGAAAGAACCTGGATGGTGTCATCCTTGTTCTCATCAGTGAGGGTGTCGCATGAAGACGACTCTTCGGCGACGGTGTCATTTGAAGACGGGTCTTCAATGACGGGGTCATTGGACGATGGAACCTCTGAAGGAAGAACCGGGCCAACTGCCGTATCGACCTTTAGACTTTCGTCTAGTCTAGATTCAGTAGGTTCATTCTCAATGACCGACACTTCAGCTGACCACTTGAGTGGTTCAACCGGATTTTCAACTATCGAGGGATTAGGCGCGAGTTTCTGATATCCAGGTGGAAGTCGCACCGGTGACACCGGGCGATCTTCCAAAACTCTCTTGGCCTCATCTAAGAATGGACATTTGTGGATGGCATGATGACCTTCACACAATAGACAGGGTGATCTTGGTCCCCTTCTTCGTCCTTCACTCTCGCTAGTTGACGGAATGCAATCAACATGACAACCAGAGGTTGATGCTACCGGATTGTGCAACCTTGGGGACCAGTCCCTTAGTATCCGGGGAATACAAGGACAATCACGATGGAAATGGATCCCTTTGTAAATGACACATGGTGATTTAGGCCCGGTCGGTGCAGTGTGTGGGTTTTTGTCAGCTTTCTTCTGCTTGCCCCCAGTCGCCTTCGCCAGAGGCTCCTTCTGCTTCTTTTCTTTCTTCTTCTTTTCCTTCTTCTCCTTGGGAGGCTGACTTTTGCCGGCTCTACCTTGCGAAGATGAAGGATCAGAGGAAGTATCATAAGAAGTGGAAGGCTGGTGGGTAGTTCTAGATTGTTCTGACTGTTGATTCGACTGCTCAGGATTAGTGGCGATCTGGACTACATTAGTTGAAAAGAGCCATACAAGGAGGCCAATTGTCAATCCTGGAAGTGACAATGTAGCCATATGAGGCGCACCAACATCTCCCAAGAGGAGAAGGGGTTTGGACTTCCGCCAAGGTTACTTCCTTGGTTGGTGGGCTCCATACTTTTCAACTGAAAGATCAACGTGGGAATAATAGGTGATTATGTTCCGCTTAAAATAAATTTTATTAACGACGCTTTTAGACACAAACTTGCTTTTTCATGTTTTAAGAGTCGAGAAAAAGCTAAAGATGACTCTAGTCGCCTTCGATGTATTAACGAGCCCGAAGTGACAAATGCTCGGTTGGACTTTTTCAGTTATAGAGTTTGAAAAAGGCCAAAAGAAACTGCTCTGGAGATCTAGGCAGAGGGTGTGCCAAACCTTTCGCGAAACCACAGAATACGTTTTACGGTACGGGTGGTTGATCTTCGTGAATGCTGTGTTCACTGCATCGCGATCAGTAGGGCGGCCGACACGGTTTCCTAAGGATAAAGGATAAAAACCTATAGGGGTCTCCCAATATACGCGACGGTACGCGGGAGCTCAAGTCCATGTTAGTGCCACCGACTCTCAGGAGGAATCACCCACCTTCGTAGAGATCGACAGTCACTATGTTTAACGACGCCGGAACACGTCTCTACCTAGACCTCTAGATGTTTGCGTTAAATTCCAAAGCGTTGTTATGTAAATTGAGTTTATTTTAATGTTGATCTTTCTTAACAGTTTGCCTTTCAGGTTCGCCACGAGATGTATATATACAACTTCCTATATGCAATCTAAGAATGAGAAGCAAATCTTTTCAACCTTTCAACTTTGAAAACCTTAATCTACTTGAGGGAAAAGAAGGACACAACTTTTTCCACAGATCAAAGAACACACACTAAAATGCACATCTTCCTAAATCGTCAAGCATACAGTCAAATGCAAAATGCACAATGCATGTATTTCTTTTCGTTATCCTTAATGTTGATGCTAGACAAAAAGGAAACTGTTGTATGATTTTGAATCTAATTTCAAGTAGAAATAAACAAGCTTGTCCACAATCAAAAAGACACCTTATGATAGACTTGTTTAAAAACACAGGAAATGTATAGATTCAAACCATGAAATGCAAATCGAACAAACTCAAACAGCTATGAACAGTAATAAAACTAGCTCTTAAGATCACAAAGACACTTTTACAGTTCAGGATCTAAGAGGTCACAGCTATACTGGTTCGCTTTTCACAATGGGAAACTGTAACTGCAACAAGAAAAACTGAAAGAACATTCACAGTTTCATCACACAACTGAGGCGGAATAATGTCAAGGAGAAGTGGCTTACAGCAAGTACAATAACCAGCAAGCAATCAGCCAAAAACAAGTGCAAACAGGGCCAAGACACAATAGGAAGACTGAGCAAGACAAGGGCTAACTGGACCAGCGCAGGTTCTAGTCTGCCAATTTCACTCTCAGCGCAGTTCCCGAAGGGAGTACCTGCGCTGTAATGCAGGCTGCCTGTGTACAGCCTGCACTGACTCACGAGAGTTTCGTCTACAAAGAATTCCGGGTCATAAAAAGCTCAAAAATGCACTGTTTTTGATGAAATAAAAAGCTATAGGTCAAGTACAGGCTAAGGTATGATCAAGAGGATGAAGATCTATCACAAAGAGTAAAGAGTCTTTTGTAGATAAGCTCTTCAAAACTTGAATTTGCTCAGCAAATGAGCAAGGGTAGCAGTCCCTCTACTTCGCTTTTGATATAGTCAAAAGCTTTTCGATTTGGTACTCTTTTCTTCAAGAAATGAATAGCAAAATACTACAAACACCAACAAGATACTAGGCTCCCCAGCGGAGTCGCCAGTTTGTTGTGGGGAAAAGTATCCGATGCGGATGACCCTATCCCTACTCTAAAGGTGACAGTCTTTAGCAACAACTGAAAGTAAAGTTTTGATGATTTCCTTTATGAAAGTACAGAGAGAATGGAGAAAGATCAACCAACCTGGTATCCTTCGCTTAGTCGATCTTGATCCTCTCTCTTTGTCTCTTGTTCCCAGCTCCTTGCTCTCTTTGCCGGTCCAGCTACACACAAGCCCTGCACAAAACGAGAGAGGAAACTACAAGATACAAGTACTCATAACTGATGCATGGATTAGAGTGAATCAAATATACATGTAAATACAATACATCAATGCAATACAAGTATATAGGAGAACATGCAAAACTTTATTGATAGAAGTAACAGGGTTCTGAGAAGGTTACAACCAATGATGGCTCCAATCCAGCAGCACCTCCCCAGCAGCAAGAACTCTCCTCTTCACCTCTAGTAAAACAATCACCCAATAGCTCTAACTGTAATCCAACAGCACCTCCTTGCTTTACACAAAATTCCAGCCTCCTTAGACCTCATAGAAGAGCTCTATATATAGGATAGAAGAAGAGAGGATGAGTCAGCTTGAGACTGACATGAAGCTGCCTTGTGTCCTCTCCCTCTTCAGTTAATCTTCAGTTCTTGAGTCCACTTGGAGATCCTTGGTTACACATGGTGATCAAGTACCTCTTACTCATCATAGGGCGAATCTTATGAACCAAGTGTCAGTTTGGAAGCTTCCTGGGCAGTTGACACCTTGCAGGATGACTGTGCCACTTGGCCAATCTCGCCCAGCGCAGGTAGCCTTCATTACTTTTGACTTCCAGCGCAGGTACAGAGTGGGACAGTTGCATTACAGCGCAGAAGCTCAGTTAAGCAGCTGACATGATCCAAAATAAGCCTGTTTTGAAGTGTTTTCAGGTGGAGAATTGATTGGAAGTGCTGTTGTTTGATGACCTTGTTCTTTTAGGGGTAAGAACAACATGTTTAGGGACTGAGGATCCCTGTAATTATTGACATTCCATGCTCCATGATGCGAGGCACAAAAATGTCTATAACAACGCAATATTGGGTTGCCAACATTGATGTTATCATGTCAAAATCTATTATATGATGTAATATTTATTTTTATTAATAAAAATTCTAATGTTGAAGAAATTGGACAACCAACATATTATTGTTCCTTGGGGAGGTGGAAAAATTGACTTAAGAGGAAAAATATACCTTAGGTGAATATTTCCATTTGATGTGATGATAAGTATTCCAAAAATGATGAAAGGTTGGGAAGATAAAGGGTCAAGGTGTGATTATAAAAATAAAAGGAAAGATAAATCAAGAGGTTCTTCTTCTTGGCTCTTAATATTATAGTTTTTATCTCTTCTATTACTCTCTCATACATTTCTCTCTATCTTACTTATAAAAATTGAATTCACATAGGGATTGTTGATTGAACCCAGAGAGGTTCAAACCATTGATTGGTTAAAAGTTGTGAGTAACACCTTATGTGGCAGGAAATCAAGATGGTACAACACATTTTCTTTTGACTAGATGGATTTGAAGACTAGGAATGGTCCTAATTTTATGTGGCACACAAATCACTAAAGAGCGTAATGTTGCTAAGGGACTGCAAAGATCCTAGAGGGACTCCCTTGTGTTGTGCAGGCATACATGGTATTTTTGTGAATGTGAGCCCAATCAAATATGGAAAGGTTTATAACTATGTTTTCCTATGTGTGTGTGAAAGAGAATTTCCTTCACTTATAGAGTTAAAATATGATTTGAATATGAGTGTGTAAAACACACCTATGTTAATTTCTTCTCAAGGAATCAAGATATGGCACAAGCGTAGCCAGTTATGAGAAAAATTGCAAGATAGATGTGCCTATGATGGGTGTAAGGTGGCTCACCTTACCTCAGCTTCTAATATTTTTCTGGTTCTAATAGATAAATATTTATTTGTGTTAACAATATTTTTGGCATAAATTCTTTAGTGCCATGCATGATTATTTGTAGTTCTTATAATATTTGGTTGTAGATTTTTATATGTATTAAATTTTGTAACAAAAATGGTTGATGAAGATAGGTTTTCTAAGTTCTTCTTAAAATAGGTCATGTTAGCATTGATATTATAAATTTTCTTCTAGGAGGTTCTAGAAGCTAAAACATGGACCATAGTGAGGAGAAATACCACTAATTCTTTAATCCAATTTTCAAATTTTGCGTGACAAAATTTAAGGAAATATGATTAGAGAAATTTGGACTTCCTGAATGCATCTTTAAACATGTCACTTTGGAATTTCTGCTATAACTTTACTTCTGGGACGTTCCAGAAGCTGAAACTTTAACCATAGTGAGGCGAAATCGCATTGATCATCTGATACAAATTTCATATCTTGTTCATGATATTTTAGGAGATATTATCAAAGGAAGTTGAGCTTCCTAGATGCTCCTAAAATCATGAATTAAATAGATCATGTTGATGTTTCTAATATAATTTTTCTTTTGGGAGGTTCCAAAAGAAAAAAAACTTGGACCATAGTGAGGGGAAATCCCATTGATCATTTGGTACAACTTTCAGACCTTGGGTCATGATATTTTAGGATATATGATTAGAGGAAGTGGAACTTCCAATATGCTCCTAAAATAATGTGACAAACATGTCATGGTGGAAACTTTTATGCTATAACTTTTCTTTTGAGAGGTTTCAAAGGTTGAAACTTGGGCCAGAGTGAGTGGAACTTACATTGATAATCTAGATAAATTTTTAAAATGTGGTTTACTATAATTCAGGATATATTACCTAAGGAAGTTTTTGTATTAGTTTACATGTAAAGTGTTTGAAGAAATTGCTAAATGGTTTAATGATTCATTACATACAAATTGTTTGATGAAATTCCCAATGAAAATGTTGTTTTGCATATGGGGATAGTATTGTTGTATGTTAGCATTGTTATATGATATATTGTTGTACTTTATCTATACCTATTTCCATGCAAAGCATTTGAAGAAATGCGTTAAAGGTGTTTTATTACAATTTTCATACAAACTATTAGATAAAATACCTCAAAGACAAAAATCAAAAGTTAGATGATTGAGTGGTATATTTTAGTATGTTACAAGTGGAATCAAAGCATTGTCTCTTATTTGTTCTTTTATACAAAATATTTGACAAAATTGTCTACAAGAAAAAGACTATTTATTAGGTTGTATACAAAGTATTTTAAGAGAGGTTTACATGTAAAGTGTTTGACAAAATGTATGAGAGATGAAAATAAATAAATATTTTACAAGTGTAGATAGGATACATTTAGTAGGGGTATGTAACAATAAAAAAAAATTTATAGATACTCCCGGATGCGGGTGATCAATGAGTTTGGCAGTTCCAAGGTGGCACTTCACATGGGCAGGTGTCAGCCCATGCGCGCCACCCAGTACCCCACAGCATGTTTTAGCTGGTCGCATGCAGGATCTTTAATGCAGGTTTTAACTCCGGTCTTGTCCGCCTTAATACGCCTCCTAGTAACCTGAGCGATGGAGCTACATAACCCTGGAGCTCCTGTCACCTTTTCGCATTCCTTTGCAGTCGTTTGGTATACCACTGCAACACCGACGCACTCCTCTGTGGTGTGGGGGATTGCTCAGGGGCATTCTTTCTCTGCGCCCAATTTAGACATTGTTCCAAGCCTGCGAGTGGTTTATAAGCATTGCACGCCAAATTCTGCGGCCTCCGTCCTGGTTAATTTCTCCTCTCCGGGTATCTGCACGCTGGTTCATCCTCTGAATCTGGCAATGCAGCGAGAGCGGCTTAGAATGAGCAGCAGACGAGGAGGCTCTCGCGGTCGGGCCACCACTCAGAGGTCTGCCCCCATTTCCCCTTCTTCCTCCGTTGAATTATCACCTGAGCAGCACCGCCTCCATGGCAACAGAGCTGGACGTGGCAGAGGGCATGGGAGATGAAGCATTACAGAATGTGGACATGAGGCGCATCCTACGGTCAGGTATCGGATACCCTGCACACTCGCCAACTCCACTTTCATTGTCTCTGTTACTGTAGAGCATTGTGATAATCTCAGAGGTCAGGCAGAAGTAAATCTGGAAAATCCACCAGTTCAAGGGACAGTGCCCACAATTGATCTGCAATGCCCAGTTAGTTCCTCCTTAGCTACACAAGCAGGCCTGGCGGGTCCAAGCGAGCCTGCTCAGGGAGTCCTAACCAGCTTGGTGGTCCCACTCTCAGATTTGGAAGACTCCCTGCAATTTGGGTGTAGGGTAGAGGAAGAACCATACACCACGGACGATGATTGATCGGTCAGGCATTCCGCTCTCGGCAGCCTCGGAAGTAGGCGTTTTACTCTATCTTCGAATCTTGTTTTTCTGTATGTGTTCCGCTGTAGTCTGGGTCTCAAAGTCTTTGTGTCGGCAATATGGGTCAGTATGTTTGTAAGTCCATGTTTAAGCGGTGTTCATCATCGTTATGATTGTCTGCCTCAGCATGTCTCTGTTATGCACTGTTTAGAGTCTTAGGAGAAGACGCAACAGAAGGAAGTCACCCAATTTTTTATTGTGTTCAATTTTGGCATGTGTAATTCTGGGCAAACTGTCAATCTCATGGCAAGATTTACAAGGCCACGGCCTTGTTGTAACTCTGATGTAACTTTTGACTTTTTTGTACTATAATAGAAATAGACTGATTCAGAAAAAAAAAAAAAAATTATAGATACATAAATCTAAAGATAAATAAACCTTCATAGTGTAGCTTTTGGATTTTTAAGTATAATTTTATCAAATTTGTCGTGACAAATCATATAGTGGAATATCCAAGGTAGTTTATTGATCATATTAGTATCAAAGAAGGTTTCTTTGAGTATATTATGCATATTTGCAAGGGGTCTAAATTGGCTACCTTAAAAGTCATAAAACCACAGTCATGGCCAATGAATCAGTGAATAGCCTTCTTGACCTTGCAAGGGATATTTTTTCACAACTAGAAGCACAAGTTGAATATATAAGCCCTAACGTGAATCTTCTCATTATGAACTTGACTAATAACCATGGGCTATTTGGAGAATATGGGGGTTCTAATGTAAAGGTTTGATTAGAGGGGAGATTAGGAGATCGAGAAGAAACATAGAAGGAGTCAAAGAAAGAACCCAAAAAGGATCAACCTAGTTCACGTGCCATGAACTATCCACAATCCTTATTCAAAATGGAAGGAAAGGTTGATATCAAGTTGTATCAAGGTGATGTCGATGATCTCAAGATAAATCACTGGTTGTAGCAATTAGGAGTTTATTTTAGTGTTAACCATATAGAGAAATAACATAAGATTATATTTGCATGAATGAAATTAGAGGGCCATGCTATGAATTGGTGATAAATCCACTCAGATACCTTAAGGTTTAAGGGATACCCTCTAGTGACTAAGCGGGAGGACTTTAAGACGCTCATAAAGCCACAGTTTTACCCATATCGGGTATGTAGAGGACTAGTGGATCTGATAGTAATACTTCATGAAGAAGTAGGGGTAGAGTGTACAAGAGTACGCTACATAATTTAGAAAGATGGCCATAAAGTTGGTTATCTCCCCAATGAACCCATATGTACTCTTTAAGTATATGGGGGTCTTACATAGCCATATGTGGAAGTAAGTAATGTTGTTTAAGCCAAAATCGGTGGATGAAGATTGTGTACAAGCACAATACCTGGAAAACATATGCTTGAAGAAAGGACAATCAATTGGATCAAAGAAGAAGCAGCAACAATATTCTTATAAGGAGGGGAAGAAGAAGTGGAAATGGGGAAAATATAAAAATATGGTGGCCATAACACACCAGTGCAAAGATCTTGGCAACCACTATAACAACTGTAACATTGAAAATCATACAAAAGAGAAGTGTTAGAATTTGCATCTAGAGATTAACTCAAAGAACAAGAATAAATATAAGAAGAAGAAAAATATCATGACCATTGATTTGAGCAACTAGGTTGAAAGTAGATCGGATATTGATGAGAAGAATGCCTATACATTAGTGAAAAAGGAGGTGAATATGAGTAATATTTGGCAACATGGAGAGAAGGAAATGATGAAACTCTTCCACATAAAGATACATGTCAAAAAGACAAATATTAATGCTATATTTGACTCAGGATCACAGGTGAATCTATTTGCAGCAGAGCTAGTCAACAAATTGGGAATGGAAGTACGTAATAATTGAAGCTCATATCCATTGGGATGGGTATGTAAGGATGAAAATATAAAGGTAACAAAATAGTGAAGAATTAGATTTTCTGTCGGCGTTGATTTTATTGATGAAGTAGAGGGTGAAAGCATGAATATGGGTTACACTTTTGGGCCAAATGTGGCAATGAAATTTCAAGTTTTTCCTCTTTTATCAAATTGCGCCCCTCAAAATTCATATAAGAATTATGAATTTTGATTCATAGTAAAATAAAATATGTGGATAATTATGTTGTTGTCCTAATGGTATTTCTTGAAAAAAAAAATAGTGTTGTATAATCTCTCAATTTTCCATTAAATGCAATATATGTCCTTGCAATTTTTTACAAAACTTAAGAGGTATGTGTGTGTTCATGTAGCATAACTTAGTCTAAAATGTGTAAGCTATATATATATATATATATATATATATATATATATATATATAGGTATGTGTGTGTTCATGTAGCATAACTTAGTCTAAAATGTGTAAGCTATATACATTTTAGACTAAGTTATGCTACATGAACACACACATACCTAGATATATATATATATATATATATATATATATATATATATATGAGCATGGTCTTCACGGAGAGAACTAATTTTTTTTATGCAAAATTATATTTTTTATTTTTTTTTGAATTTGGTGAAGTAATATTTCAATTGCATTTTGAAGCCACATATGTTCACATAAGATTTTTTCAACTCTTTAAATAATTTGGAAAAACAAGAGTACACTTTTGAAGAGGACTCATAAACGAAGATAGTGGTATTTTTCGAAATTTTTCCGTTGTTTATATTTTATGTTATTGATTTTTTATTCAGCCCCTTTCAAGTTGTGCAAAAAAAATTCAAGTGTTATGTTTAAAAGAAATTAGATGAAAAATATCATATAAAATCTGAAGTTTCAAATTCATATGTCATTGGATACATGACTCTTTCCTGAATCCAACATTATCAACTCTGCCACTTAAAGACAAATTTTGTCTTAAATCTGATAGGGTACAAAATGGGGTTGCAGAGAAATCTGCAGAAGAGGTGTTGAAACTGTAATTTTCAGGACTTTAAGAGCTCGATCGAGTGCTGTAAACGATCGATCAAGCACTTAAATTCAAAATTAAAATTTCTTGATCGAGCATTAATTTAGTAACCCTCAATTGAGCAATATACATGGTTAATGCACGATTCGATCAACTCAAAGGCTTTATCGAGGCATTAAAACTCTAACCTGCCAACACTCTTACCAAATTTTATTAATGGTATTGTTGTAACGGCTACAACCACCCTTCAAAATTTTTCCTTAGCATCATTTTTGGAGCCTCCCTTCCAACTTCTCACAGTAGCTTGCCTTGCTTAGTTAATTTCACAAGCTTCAGTGTTTTTCATGCACAAAGGCAGTCTGTCAATCACAGCTCGATGCATTCCCCTCACAAGCTGATCACCCGAACTTGGTCCAGCTGCAGGCTGAGTAGCTCCCCCAAGAAATTACATAATTTTGGATGGAAACCAGCCTTCCGTTCAGAAATTGCGCAATACTGACTGGAAGCCTGTTGGGCTCCAAAATTACACAATTTTGGCAGTCAACACTCACAGTGAAAATTGCGCAATTTTCCCCAGCAGGGTTGCTCAGCCCAAAATTTGCACAAATCTGGTAGCATTCAGCTACTCTACCCAGAAATTACACAAATCTTCTAGGCCGTCAGCCCAACTCTCAGCCAGAAATGCACATTTCCTTCAAGCAATCGAACAGCCTCTTGCATGTGCAGCTGAGTTGATCGGTTCCCTTTGGAACCAAGCAAAACAGACTTGCATGCATGGACTACTTCTCCCAAGGCAACATGCAAAGGCATCCTTTGTTTCAGGGATCTATTTTTAGCAGTTGGAGGTTACATGCAAGGATCATTTCATAAAACCTCCCACCAAGTGTCGCCTTCCCTAGATTTGTGGCATGCGAGTTACAACATTGATGTTATCAAAACTCATTAATCAGATGATCTAGGGATCATTCCTCACATCAACCTTGTAGCTCTGCGATCCCACATCACATCTAGGAGTAGTCGGCTCATTCGGCTCAGTTGTTTTGGGGTAAGCCTGCTTTCCATGCCTTGTGTTGCATTTCTGTCGCTTTTTGTGTTTTCGCTTGTCTGAGTACTATTTGCTTGATTTCTTTGAATGCTTGATGTCATTTACATGTATACTAGCTTGTCCTAGCACTGTTTCAGTTTTTGTTTCTATCTCACTGTTGTCGCATGCATGAAATTGCTTTTCACGAACAGTCGCCAATTCGGTGACTCGCCTCACCCACATGCATGTTTTTCCATTTTCTAAATCTGTCATTCATTGTTTTCATGCATGATTATTCACTTATGCTTACACTCAGTATCACCATGCATTCACACTCACATTCACTTTCAGTTGCCCATCGGCGAGTTTGGCCAACCTTGGCTCAGGCTCTTCCTCACCAGACAACATTGTGCAATCCTGAGAGGGAAGGCTTTTCCTTCCTCTCTAGAAATGCACATTTCTGCCCAGGCACTATCATCCAGGACTTTTTTGCATATTTCTAAGGGACAGTGAATGCTGGCCCAGAAAATTGCGCAATGAAATCACTGAGCCTGTAGCCATTGCCAGCTGAGATTGTGCATTGCGCAATTCCAATAGTCAATAGCCAAACTTGACTATGCATTGTGCAGTTCCAACAGTCATCTAGTCTCCCAGTAGCCCAGACTATTCCTTTCGCAGTCTTGGCAGTTAGTCTCCTGACTTCCCGACTGAAATTGTGCAACCTTCATGATCAATCACACAGGTATGTTGAAAGTCAGTTCTCAAGTTCATTTTGTTTTCTGACTGACAGATTTCTTTCCATGCATGTTTCCATGTCTCCCGGTATTGCAGGTGTTCATATGCCTCTCAACAGTGCACGTACAATGGTTTCCAAGAGGGCAGAGTTGAAGACACCGATCAAAGCACACCTGGAGATGCAATTGATTATATGTCTATGAGCTTGCCTACTCATGAAGATATCAAGTTGTTCGTAGACAAGAACATCAAGTTATCACAACGAGCAACATCATGAACAATAGTTGAAGGAAACATACCGAGCGCAGTGAATGCAATGAATGCAACGAACACAATGAATGCAGAGAATACACCAGACACAACGAACGCAGTGAAGGCAAGAGGAAGGTTGTTGACAAGACAAAGGTGGAATAAAGTTGCAAGATCAAGCAGATCCACTGATGATGAAAGCAACTTTGGAGACTCAGGCTATGAAGTGACGGTGCGACATGAAGATCGCGCAAAGACAGAGAATGGAACAAAGAAGGAGTTTCATGTGTTGAAGTAGCAACTTGAGGAAGAGTATGAAGTTTCACAGATAAACGAATGAGTTGCAATAGGAACATGAAAAACAATGGGTGCAACATGCACTCACAGATGAAACTGCACCCGTACAAGTTAAAGATCTTTCCCAGCAGCTGGCACAGAGAAGACATGGTGAGCACTGTTTTTGATCACATGCAAGGGATTCATGTCGTTGTGTACATGCATGCGATCCAACCCATTCAGCATAATCACCAAGGCGAAGACAAGAAGCAAGTCCAACTGGAGCTGAACATGTACTTTAGCAGGTTGATGCGCATGACCACCAGCACACACTTGAAGATTAGCATGGACACTATGCATCAGTGTGTTGTCGATTCAGCCACACCCAAGAAGACCATGTGCATGTTAGCAGATGAGTTGGATGAAGGAGCCGAACCAATGCACCGGTTGCAAAAGAGGCAAGAGTTTGCTTCATCAAGATGTCACCATTGGGTGCATCCAAACCATCACAGACGACCAAGCTTGGCATCATCTCACCACCTTCACCATCACAAGCATGTCAAAGAGTTGGTCTCATCACAACGGACCGAGTGTCAGTGATGTCTTGCATGGCTTTCCCAAGCCACTTTGTCTCACATGGGAACATGTGCATTAATGTTAAGTCATGTCAAGTGTAAGTCAAGTATCAATAGTTGGATGTAACAATCATAGAGTAGGTGAAGAGTCATGAGGTTAATTGAACAGTCACAAAGGGGAATTTCAAGGGTCACCCCACCCTTTGCTACAAATAGTCCCTCATAACTTATTATATAGGCTTTTGGTCAGCCAAGCTTCTGATAAGACTATCTTGGAAAGAGCTTGGACACTATTGTAACGCGCCTTGGATTCTCCACTACACAGAGCTAGTTCATCTCTTTGGAGGAGCATGTGGATGCGGCTATAACGTTCCATTGTTAGGGCTAGCAAGTTTAGATGGATGTATTGTATGATTGGAACTTACACTTCTTTATATAATAAGAGCCAGCATGTTTCATGCATATGTTGTTATAGTAGTTGGACTGTTCCAGTTACTGTAACAATGTATGTTGTTTAACTTACGTAGTTTTGTATGAACACTTTTGTATGCAATTATATGAATCTTGTTGCAGATGTGTTGTTGGTTTAACCATTACTTTGGATTCCCAGACTGACCTACTTTCCAGCTTGTGATGCATCTTCGCTCGTGTGTTCCCTTCCTAGCTGAGTACACTTACAGGTTGCCAAGGGGCGCACTCATCTCAACCCACCTGTGTTAGGAACCTCTCATGCACCTTCCTTGACTCACTGCAGTGGTCACACCCTTGCTACCAACAGAGTTATCTTACTTGCCCTTATGTGACATCGTGGTCAAGGAAATGCTTTACGACCCACTGCTGGGACTCCTACACCAAATGGTCTGAGGTCTAATTGGCACTTCTTACGGGGGAGATCCCTTACATGTTGGCGGGTCCAGCACCATCAATAGGTATTAATGGTAAACCATATGCCTCAAGGGCTCATTCGAACTTATATATTGATTGAGCCTCTTCTATCAATAAATAGATTAGTGTCTAAATTCAATTGTAGAAAACAAACAACAAACATTATTTCATAGAGAAATATCAGAGCATGGAAATCACACAAAGATTCATAGAAAACATGGGAATTTGGAGATTTGGCTCTAGAAAAGGAAATAAATTTCCATCCACAAAGGAAATATGAAAGAAATCTAGAGAAAGGATGAGAAAAAGGCATCGGACATTGAGACATAAGAAGTTCATGCAAATACAAGTAATTCAAATTGTCTCACTTCTCATATTACTTGCTCCATATTTTATGCATTAAGAAATATGATTGAAAACCAAAAACAAATGGAGAATGACACAATAAAACTAAGATAAAATAAGCATTGAAAGTAACATTGTGTAGTTAAAAAATGATATGTAACAATAACTAAAGAAAACCACTTGAAAACATATATATTATGAAAAACCACTTGAAACAATGGAAATTAATGAAAACTACTTGAAACCATGGTTTATTGGAATTTTTTGGAACCAGTTGAATTCATACAAATTATGAACCACCTTTGAATTGTAATGGTTTAAGATAACCCACAAAAATTATGGATGTGATTTAACCAAAGAAAACGATTGGAACATAATTTCCATATATTATTTACATGAATTACAATTCATGGTAATTTATTTACAAGAGGGATTAGAAAAAATGGTTGTCATATAGGTGCTCCAAAACCTATAATCATTATTTTGATTAATGTTTGATATCCAAAGTAGGATTTAAAAGAAAGAAAATGTGGCCAGATATAGAAGGAGCAAGAATATTCATACTCCCAATGTGCATGAACTAAGAAGACATTCTTTGTTAAACACATATTTAACAATATTAAACTTTCGTAACATTCATCATCATATATAACATTTAATGGTTCTTTGAATCCTAAATGATGATCCCTACCTTTGAAAACCTCACAAGTTTCTTCTTTCAATTCTCACATGAAGGTTATGCGAATTTTTTTAAAAGAACAAGTTTTTTAAAGACATACAAAGCGTGATTTGTGCTTGCATAAAAAGGAGTGTACTATTACATATAACTATAATGCTCCATGGAATACTCGTGTGATTCATCAATATTAAATTCATAAATAATAAATGCAAACGAGATAAATTAGCATGCATGTATTGATGATATGCTAGAAATGTTTACAATGTTAATCTTCCTAGGCTGTGGAAATCTAATGCCGATTAAATTAATCTAGTTGTTTCTCAACATATGTAATCGTGAAATATATTGCAAAATATGGTTCACAAATAAAAAATAGTTCTTTCTTTTAAACTTTGTCAATATTTGATGAAAATAATTGAAAACATAAAAGACATTAGATACCCATCTCCACACATGTATAAAAAAGTTTCCTTGTAGAAACATATAGATTTTTAAATCCTCTTACACCTCCTTATGACCCACTTGATTTTTGTGCTAAAATTTCCATGTACATTATCCAAAAAAAACACTCAAATCATTTGTGCCCCTCTTCACCACAAATGATAACAATGTACATTCATTGTTAATAAGATCTTGAAGCATCTTCGTTGTTCTCTAAATCCACTAAAACATCTATCTCTTGATTTATTTTTGTTTCTTTATCAACAACTTAATTGTCCTTCTCATCCCACATTTATTCCACTTTTTATTTGGAATTGTAAAATTCTCTATAGCTATGATAAGTTCTTCCTTTAATAAAGTTATTCTTATTGTTGTTTTATGGTAATTTTAGTTACATGATTTAAAATGTTGAATGATATGGTGCTTCTGTTGAAGAAATTTTTTTTCCAACTAATTTGATTTTGTATAGTAGGCTTTCAAATATTAACATACTTATAAATTAGTTGAATAGGTTCCTTATTGTATCATAGAGTGTGTAGTTATGTATTGTATGGTTTTTCAATCACAATTTATCATATATTTAATTAAATTTGTATGCATTTATAGATATAGATTTTTTTATATCTCATGAAATAAATCTGGCCCTTCAATTTGTGATCACTAGCTTGATTTTTTAATAATTTCCCATTCTCTCAAATTCAAAAGATTTGCCACATCATTAAGTTTCCTAAGAAATATGTATTTAGAAGTTTCCTATATAAGAATTTAAACTTAATTTATATCAGCCTTTAGTTCAACAACCTTGAAAATTATTATAAAAATGAGTATATTTAAATTATTGACATTGGATTTAAATAATTGAAATGTTTGGTATATGGTATATATAAAAAAATATAATACTTTCCTTGTTACAGTAGCGATCACTTTTAGTTTGGGATTTATAGTCTTTTGAAGAAATAAAAAATTGTTGCTAAGAATAAGTAAATTTGAAAAAGGTCTTGAAATGCTTCACTTTGTTGTAGAACTCACTTTTAGTTTAGGATTTATATAGTCTCTTGAAGAAATGAAAAAATTTTGCTAAGAAGAAATAATTTTGAAAAATGTCAAATGCTTCACTTAGTAAATGGAGACAATATTCTTATGATCTATCAAATTAAATTTTAAAAAAATTGACAATATTGTATTTTATTAACTATTTATAGAAATATATTTAACCAAATGTTATAACTATATAATACATAGTTCACACATACTTGTAATTCAAATACTTTGTATGCGCACTAGGTTCACCTTGCACACACCATCACTTCTAACAAATTTGTTGTACTAACCATTACAAGTACAGTAATTGAGGCTTATATTTTACTTTTAATTTTTTCACACAAACATATGCTCACATAGTATAATTAAGAAAGAAATAGGTGGCCCATCATCCACACATCATTTCTTTTCTTGTAAGGAACAAACATCACATAGTGTAATCAGGGGAATTGTATTAAAGGATCGTGAACCACATATCCACATACTTGCAATTCAAACTCTTCGTATGTGCACTAGATTCACCTTTCACACACCATCTCTACTAAACAATTCATTATACTAATCATTACAAGTAGAGCTATAATTCAGGCTTATATTTTACTTTGAAATTTCTCACACAAAAATATGCTCACATAGTATAATTAGGAAAGAAGTAAGTGGCCCATCATCCACATATAATTTCTTTTCTTGCAAGGAACAAACATCACATATTGTAATTAGGGGAATTCTATTAAATGATCATGAACCACATATCCACATACTTGCAATTCAAGCACTTTGTATGTGCACTAGATTCACCTTACACACACCATCACTACTAACCAATTTGGTTTTTTAACCATTACAAGTAGAGTAGTAGCTTATATTTTACTTTGAAATTTTGCACACAAACATATGCTCACATAGTATAATTAGAAAAGAAGTAAGTGGTCCATCATCCACACAATTTTTCTTTTCTTGCAAGGAAAAGACATCACATAGTGTAATTAGGGGAATTGTATAAAAGGATTAGTAACCACATATCTACATACTTGCAATTCAAACACTTTGTATGTGCACTAGATTCACCTTGCACACACCATCACTACTAACCAATTTGGTTTACTAACCATTACAAGTAGAGTAATTTCTATATTTTACTTTGAAATGTTTCACGCAAACATATGCTCAAATGGTATAATTAGGAAATAAGTAAGTGGCCCATCATCCACACATCATTCCTTTTCTTACAAGGAACAAACACCACATAGTTTAATTAAGGGAATTGTAAAGGATCACCACATATCCACATCAATTCACACTTTGTATGATCACAAATTCACTTTTATAGAAATTCACCTCACACACTAAGCTCACTTAAACTTTGTATAAAGGGTATCCTCTTCGCAAAATGTTTGCACCCAATTTATTTGAGATTATATTGTTTTGTACACCCTAAGTGAAGCAAATCCTTTCTAAAAGCAATCTTAACCTGAACACACTAAATTCCCTAGAGGGGCCACAACATAATTATAGATTAGGATAGGATTATGGTGATATGCAGCACATAAGCCGTCATGGTTGTTTTTCATATTAAAACATAGAAAATTGTCTTTTATGGAGCTTAAAATCATACATCATCTAGTGAGAAATCTGGTACATGTAAAGAAACCCATGAAGGGGGTAAGGCCTAGGTGGTAGATTATGATGGACCTTCATGGTGTCTTCCGACACGTGGTAGGGGTTCTGGGTCCAAAAATGACAATTTGAAGCTGAGATTCATCCATTCCCACTGGATGCATGTAACTTAGTGGCCAAATATTAAGTCATCTTTCCCTATAGGTTGAGGTGTGGGAGCACTTAAACCTGAGGTGATATAATCAGGATAATGGAAGCGTTGCCAGTGCTTCTGAGACATAGCCCTAGTGCATTTGGCCACTATAACCCTCTCCATACCTTGGTTGGGTTTTTGGCTATTGGAAGTATCTCCATTGACATTTATGATGTGGCCCCAATACCCTATTCTAAAATATTCACAAGGCCTAGATCTTACTTGAGAGGAAGGACATTAGGTATTTTTAGGAATTTTTCTCATACGCAAAACCTCATATAAATGCTTTTTGTTGATTTTTTCACACATTCAAATTAAAGGGAAAATTAACCATTTAGTTTCTTTGTCTTATGAATGTGATTCATTTGGTTTTCCTAAAGAAACTGTATATGTTCAGATGTTCTTACAAATGCAACAATCTCAAGTGTTGTTGATTTATTACGTTTCTTTCCAACTGAATTATTTCTCATAATATAATGTTTCTTATTAGGTACATGTTTCATAAGGATTATATCATCTTCAAGTACCTCCTGCATATAATTCACATTATCATGAAAATTATTTTACCTTCCATACATGTTGAATGATTTTACCTTTCATCATATTCTGAATCACCCTTTTTGTTGACACATGGACTGATACTTTTACTGACCCACTCTCTTCTTTGACCCATCTTTCCCTAAGCTCAAAACCCTTTTCATTTCATGTTTAAACTTAAAAACCTTGGTCCATGTGACTAGAACCCTAGGGTTTCCAAATTGACTTTTATTGATTGAGGATGAATGCTTTTATCTTTCATCATATTCAGAATCACCCCTTTTTTTAACACAAGGACTGATACCTTTACTGGTGTGCTCCTCTTTGACCCATCTTTCCCTGAGATTGAAACCCTTTTCTTTTCATGTTTAAACTTAGAACCCTTGGTCCATGTGACTAGAACACTGGGGTTTCCAAATAGACTTTTATTGATTGAGGATGAATGCTTTTATCTTTCAACACATTGTACATCAACCCTTTTTTTGACACAGGGACCGATACCTTTACCGCTGCGCTCCTCTTTGACGCATATTTCCATGAGATTGAAACCCTTTTCTTTTCATGTTTAAACTTATAACCATTGGTCCATGTCAACTTCTACTACCTCGTTTCCAACTATAAACTTGTTTTTCATTTAACTTCCCTAGGGTTTATGACTAGGACCCTAGGGTTTCCAAATTGATTTTTTTTTAGTGAGGAGGAATTCTTTTACCTTTCATCATTCTGAATCACCCTTTTTGTTGACACAAGGACTAATACCTTTACTCGTGCACTCTTCTTCAGCCAATATTTCCTTGATCTTAAAACCATTTTCTTTTCATGTTTCAAATTATAACCCTTGGTCAATGTCAACTATTGCTACCTATTTGCCTACTATCAAATCATATCATGACCTTCCATCTATGGTGATTTCTTAAATAAACATGTGTATATTTACTATTAAATTGTCATATGATGATTATTCACTTGACTTACAAGTATATTTTATATTCCACTAGCATGGATGGAAATTGAACAACCACATGAGGGAGAAGATGTGTCCCACAAGATGATCAACCAAATGATGATCAAGATGTTCCCTATGGACCGGATCAACCACTAGAGGAACTTGTGCCCTATCTAGATGATCAATTGTAACTATAGGAACAACATGTGCCATGTTAAGCTAAGAAACCAATGGAGGAAGAATATTTTCCCTATCGATTTTACCAACCACTGGAAAAAAAAAAAAATAAATAAATAAAATAAAAAAAAATTGTTTCCTCTCAAGTTAACTGGATAACATGGAGTTTAGGTGGTTTGGAAAGGGGTGGACCATTTGTAGAAAATTTGGATGCAAGCACAAGAGAGGAACTTGGGGAGTCTATCCCTTCTCGCACTATTAGATATCATGTCAATAACATCATTCAACAACATTTTGAGAAACATTTAGTTATTGCACAAGCTCATATACTACATCCAGGTTGAACAAAAATAAGAAATTAAAACATGTCACAATTCTTTTAGGTGTCCAATATATTAAAAGAAAGAAGACACATATGAATGTCACTGCAAATATATCAAAGGCATCACTATGTTTGGAAAATCAAGAAAAATCGATGTTCGAGGTGCGCACAGGACAATTTCAACTACTATTGTTGTGCCAAGTACAACAAGACAACAAAAGTTGGAAACAATGTCAAAATTACTCCATGTCTCGAGAAAAACCTTGCACAAGCATACCAAATTCAGGGTTTGAGTGAATGAAATTGATGAATCTACTTATTGGGCTCTTATCACCAGGAAACCCTACTAATACAGGATTATAGTAGGAATTAGATCATTTGTGGTATAGTTTTGGGATAGCCATTCCTGTGTTATTCCAAATAGAAAGCATGTTGTACGACATCTCATGACTAAAGGTGAGTATGTGGAACATGCTAAGCACATTATAGAAATGACAAAAGTTGCATTGTTCAAGGAATTTCAGGAAAGAAATTGCTATGTGGAGATATCCATAAGGATGTTCCAGAAATTGATGCCATGGTTTATTAGGCTTAATACAATCTGTGACACATGTTGTTGTTGATATCATGTTGAATTTTAGCTTCATTATGACACTTTCCAGGAATTTTACAAGAAGAACTGTCATGGCGACCCTCCTCCTCCTCTAGTGCGTGATTTACTTTCATCAATATTATGCAGAAGGGAGCTAAAATAGTTGTATTATAAGAAAATATGTATATGTGGGAGAAGATGCATTGAATGTGGTGACTTGGAATTGTTCCATAGGAACTTTCTTATCGATCCTAATTAGTCTGGGATGTCAGATGTCACCATCACATGAGATAATTATGAGTATGTCATGGGAAATCAACCATCTTCTTCAACTCTGGTGCCTAAGAGGATCAACTATGTTTAGGATGAGATTATTATTTCACAATTCATGGGGGATTTTCAAAACCATATCTATAAATATATCAAACACTCGTACAGGCATGGGTGGTAAGAATCTGAATGTAATAATTCTTGCAAATTATTTCAGTCAGGAACAATTTTAGCAGTGGTAGACTTTGTTGAGGATTGCCCATTTTCTCCTCATAAAAATATACAAAGTGAGTATTATCATTCAAACCAAGTGTCAATTTTAGTACTTGTTCTATACATACATGCACAATTTAACATTGATGGTAGGGATAGAAGTTATCAGTCACGTGATGTGACTAAGGAGTATCAATTTTACATCAATGATGATCATGAGCATCACACATTATTCGTGCAACCATTGATTTTACTTGATTTTTGAATCATTCAAAAAAAATGAAATACCATTTAGGAGAATTGGATATGGTTAGATGGTTGTGCAGGGCATTTTAGGTAAGCACACATGTTTTATTGGTTGAGTTGACTACACAACAAGACAAAAATTTAGCATACTTGGAGCTACTTTAAAATAGAACATGGAAAGGGTGAGAATGATGGTGCAGATGCTTGTGTGAAGTGAGCACTTAGAGGGTACCAAATGATTCATGATGCAAATTGACTCAAATCATCACTAGAGGTGGTCAACTGGTGTAGATCCCATTTATGACATGAAGGTCGTGAATCTATAAGGCCTATGCATAGGTTCTTATGGAATATTGAACTTGGCGATGTGAATAGATCCATTCCTTGGTATTTTAATATTGTATAAGGAACAAGGGAATTACACTCAATGTGGATCAAAGACATGGGGGGAATATTTTCCATCAAGACAAGAAAACTCGCATGTTTTTGTCAATTTTTCATTAGTGTTGATGGATGTATACTTGATCACTGTGAAAAACATGAGTATGTGAAAGGATGGAAGTATTTGCCTCTTAATCCAAAGGAACCTTATCCAATTCTGACGTGGCAAGAGATGCACGATGAAGAGGCCATCATTTCACTTTATCATGATCGAGTCTCTGATCTTGTAAGGGAAGGTATATGGCCCATCTATCATTAACAATTTCATCTATAAATTGAAATCTTGAATGTATTTAACTAATATATATTTTGTATTTTTGTTGTATGTGATGTTTTGGTTGTCATTACCCTTGCAGGAAATGAAGAGAATGTGGCTTACTATTTGATGTGACGCACATAGGTGAAAATTAGGAAGGTGAGAGCATATGAAGATGGATAATTCACATACCAAATTGGTGAAATGGTTGTGATGGGCCATTTTTTTTAAAAGGTTAAAAAACAAACTAATCACATCATTTATAGATATTTTATCCCTGAATATATATCTTGTCAATATAGTCATCTAGTCATAGCATCTTAGATCAATCTCATAGAAATAAAAACAAAGAAAAGTGAACCAAGGAAATGGAAGATGACATAATCAAACCATGAACGTATTATGGAGACTTACATTCCTATGAGCCATTGGTCAGATGAGTAGATGATGCAAATTGCAAGCCCTAAAGTGAGTCTATAGAAGTCAAGTGTAATCTAATCTAGTATAAGAGATCTCAAATGTATGATTTTTGTAAACGAAAAATGTGACAGTTGAATACTCTTGTAATTTTGTAATTTTGAATAGAGAAATGTTTCCCTCTTACCTAGGATGGATTCATAATGGTTTACATATATGTTATATAGGCTTTAGTTTCCTTGAGGTGCTTAAATTTATAAAGAACACCAAATTTCAAGGAGGTTTTATTTGTATGGATAAGATATTTTTGTGAACACCATAGATCTAAAATTTAATTAAATTTTAGAATCAATAAGCATTTATATTTATATTTAATTAAAAAAAAAAAAAACATAATATAATTTAAATGTCATGTGTATAGTATTCATGTAGAGCATGCAAGAAATTTTATAAATATATAGACATGTCATACATATTTGGTTTCTAGAAAATCCATTTCAATATGTAACAACCAAGTTGATATATTATTTTACTTAAAATGGAAATTCAACAATCTAGGTTATGAACAACATTGAAATATTTTTATGTTATTAATAAATATATCATGTGTCTGTTTGATATAAGACATGGAAAGAGTTGCACACATGCTTCACATTGGAATATGAAATGTGAAACATATATATATATGTGTGTGTGTGTGTGTGTGTGTGTGTGTGTGTCATGTTAGGAGTATTAAGCTCTTTTAGACAACCTCAAAATAAACAAAATCGAATAAAACTTATTAGTAGTTTATGTCTTGACATCTAAATTAAAATCATTGTAATTTAACATACATTGGTTGTGCACTAAAATACACTTTCTACAAGTCAATATGTCAGCTACAATTTCTATTTTGTAAAATTTTACTTTTTAATTGAAGGTCTTAAGATAAGAAAATGATTGAAACACTTGGATAGACAAGTAAATTTAGGAAAGTGCACAAAATTATAGGAACATCTAATTAATTGATTGAATTAACATACATTGACTTCACTAAAAGACACTTTATACAAATTCAATATTAAATTGATGTACATGATATATTTTAGTTCATTTTTAAGTATTAAAGTTACTTGCATCATAGTAAGATTGTACTTATTTCCTTAGTCTATGAAATTAGAATTCAAATTTGTTATTTTTTAAAATCTTACTTCTTGAATGTTCTTAATTGAATGTCTTAAGTTAAGGAATTGATTGAAACATTTGATAGCCAACTAAATTTAGGAAAGCTCATAAAATTATATAAAATTATCTAAAAACATATCATTAATTATTTTTTGGTATATTAAATTCCAATACATATGACTTATATCATGTGTTATGACTAAGTTGTTATAGATGACCTCAAAAGAAATAAAATTTAATAAAACAAATTTATTAGTTGAACATTAATAGTTGAATACATCTTTTAAAATTGAATTTAAAATGTATTTCAATCCTATTTGTGTATTTTAATTGAACCATGAACATATATTTTAGTTCATTTTAAGTATCAAAATGACTTGCATCATAGTCTAAGATTGTACTTATTTTCTTAGTTTATTTCCTAAGAAGTCAAAATTGTTATCTTGTTAGATATGTATGATAATAAACTATCCATATGAAAATATATATAAATTACACTATGCACATAAACATCAAAAAACTAAAATAATGTTTGTGCATCCATAAACTATCCATGTGTATTAAAATATACAAAGTTTGTACATCACAAGTGAATGTGCCCTATGAAATGGGCTTGAAAATATACAAACAATCTATGATCCACTATAGAAAGTATAGCTTCTAGAACTCTTATGTGTGTTCCGTTGTGCAGAGTGAGCATCCATAATCTGGTAATGCAATATAACACATTAAAATTCAAATTAATTAAAGCATTATTTGTACAAAATAAACAATCTAGAAATAAATGATTTTGAACTGTGCATTTAAATAGTCCCCTACCTATGACTGAGTCGAGTGCAAATGGGTTTGATCAATATGGGTTTTGTGCTCCCATGCCTATGGCTTGATGCCTCCATACCCAACATCCCACTCACGTGTCTACATAACTGCAACATCGACACCCCTTTGCATCTAGGCCTGAGTACACAATCGCAAAAAAAATTATAACTAGTGTACAAATTAATTAGCATGCATACATGTAACTTAAGAAGAGAAAATGTTGAAATCTTAGGAAACAAAATTCACCTCAGTTGTTACTCCATGAGTGTTATGAGGTGGAGGTGGAGATGGAGGAGACTGAACCATGAAAACATGCACTAGAGGAGGCTTCTTTGGTTTCTCAACTTCCCCCTCAAATGACCTTAGAAGCTCATATGTGTAGCTAGGTTGTAAATGTTATCATGAAATTATTAATAAAATGCAATCTGATACAAAATTATTAATATAAATAATGTAAAATTTGATGATAAGAGTGAAAAGTTTCATATATATGTACCTGGTCTATGTCACATAGGTTTTTCACCCTCCAAGTGTCACGGATGATATCACGACATGTACCTGCATATGAAAAAATTTGGTCATGCCTTAAACTCTCGAGATATGAATCATCATGTAATTCAACTGTTGGGCCACACAAGGCAATGAAGGTGATCTTCCCATATCTCCACACAATGCAACATGTGCAATGGCTAATGTCCTATTCATGTTATCTGCAATGGTATGCCTAGTCTCAACACCAAACTATGATGACTTCTCTAACTTCGTCAAAAATACCACGCTCCGAGATGGTCGTGGAAATAATCTCAAAGGTGGTGTTACATGCGCAATGTCCCTAAAAGCATTGACATATTCATAACTACGTCCCAAACTAGGTCCATAAAACTTAGATCTTATGCTGGTGTAATATGGCCTCATATGTAGCACAAACTCTACATATATGTGCTTTGCAAAGTAAATGGGGACCTATTCATGGTGGGGGAACTAACCCTAAACTCCAATGGATCGATCATAAACAAAAGGGGTTGCAATCAACATTATTAAAATATTTTCGTGGAATCAAACCAACATGTCTAGTATGACATTCTAAAGTGATGTCAAACAACTCCCCACGAATATCAATGTTCTTGGTGGCATCTTTCACCGCCTTCCTAATATGTGAGCCTTGAATCTCTAGCATCCTAGTCCTATTTATGGGATATAGGAGGTGCCTTTGTGGGCCTTCTCTTTGGTATGTCTTGATCAACCTATTGATGCTATCCAACATCATAGACAAACTACGCCTACTAGATGCACTAACAAAGATTTTATCCATCTCTCATGTGATCTATGTCTGTAGGGCCCTAACATCCTCAACTGTGATATTGGCTATAACATCGTTCCACAAAGGGGTCGACACTACACTTTGATCCTCGTCTTAACCCTGCTTAGGGTCTACAAATCATAAACATAATTTAATATACATATAGCAAACTAGAAGCATAATAACATATACATTAAATTCAAACACATCAATTAAAGACGATTTAAAAATTAAAGACAACGTCAATACATAAACACATAAAATTTAAAGAGGATTTAAAATGCAAGATGTATACCTATAACAGGTGAAGAAGGTCCATTATCCATAGCAAGATCATCAACAGAGATAGAAACACTACCTCTGACACTTTGACTTGTGTTGGAGGGAGGATCTATGAGTGGAACAAACACTCTAGTATGGCTACGTGATCTAGCCCAACCATGTATAACAGATCCCCCAACACTCCGACGGGCTACGGTTGGGGGTGTTTGGGAGATGGATATGTAAATTAGATATAATACATATAAACTAATCCAAGAAAAAAATGTTGACATAGAAAGAATGTTGACAAGAAAACCATTTATAAACTCAAGTAGAATAATTTAGGCTAAAGTCTTAAACTAAATAAAGTGTCTATTTTGATAAATTATCAACCAAAGTATTGATTTCCATGTAAACACAATCGAAAAATGTGATTGAAAATCTAACTTACACTTTTTCCCATTTATAAATCATGCATTTTATTCTAAGAGCATAAATATGTAAATATATGTAAAAATTTGAAATAACCTATTTGCAAAACCAACAAAACTTCATGCCAACAAAATACTCCATAAGAAAAGTTCTTATAATGCTTGATTTCGACGATGAAGACAATGTTTCTAGTAGGACACACTACATAATGAACAGTATGGTAGAAATTAGAAAAGAGCCAAAATGCCGATATATTAACTTTAAATGCGCTTTTCATCATGGATTTAATTTATGTATATATATATATATATATATATATATATATATATATATATATATATATATATATATATATATATATATATATGGATATATATTATGTAGCGTTATATAGATAAATAAAAATATAGGAAGTTTTAGTTACAAAATTGTTACTCAACTAATAAATTTAATAAGGGTGGGAACTAAGAGATATATAGTTGTCATGTATCATTATATTAAATAATTCTACAAATACGAGTAATGGAAATTTTAAGGAAAATTATAGTTTATAGATCAACTCAAGTCTTAAAAAAGTTGTTGAGCATCACCCATCTTATGTTATTATGAAAAGCACATTATATTAAATAGTTATAAAACTATGTGAAATGTTTTGTGTGAGAGAGAGAGAAATGTTATAACTATAACTATGTTATATATAATTATATAAGTGTTCTATACTAAATGTTATATATATTTATATTATAATTATATATTCAAGTTTTAGTTTTTATTTATATATATATATATATATATATATAGAGAGAGAGAGAGAGAGATAGATATAGATATAGATATAGATATAGATATATATATATATATAATTTAATTAAATAGAAAAATGTTTTGGACTTTTAATTTAATTAATATTATATTTAAGTAGAATTAATTTTATAAAACATATTACTATATTTGTTATTAAAAAAATTTTAAAATAAAAAATGAATAAAATTTCTTATTTGATTTAATAGAGGTTCACTATGAGTAACCATATTCATTATGTCAATTTAAAGTTCCTAATTTATTTATTAATTGGAGTTTTATAGTTTAATTGTTTTATGTTTCGAAATTTTATTGAGCATATTCAAATTTGTTCGAAATTTAAAATGCAATTTTAATAACAAAAAATCATTTTTTTTGAAAATTTATTTCACTAAATTCCTAAACAAAAACTTTAAAATGTAAAATAATTAAAAATAAAGTTTACCATAGAAAATATTTATAATAAATATGATATCATTGCAGATAACATATACAATGAAATTAAAACCCAAATTATATTTTTTTGGGTTTTTTTCAAGGGTTTTCTAGGTGGTTTTCTAAGGTTTTTTGTCTTAAAGGGTTTTATTGGTGTGTTTCTAGGTTGTTTTTGTGGTTTTCAAGGGTTTTCTTGGTGTTTTTTTTTTCATGGTGATTTCCGTGATTGTTTTTTGTAGTTTTTGTATGCTAGGGATTTTTCAAACTAATTTATTTTATTTTGCAGAAAAATAAATAAATAAAATAGACAAAAATGAGAGGAAACCTATCTCGGCTGGAGCCTCAGGGTCGTCGGCGGAGTTGATGGATAGCTGGATTGAGTTCCTCCATCTCAGTCGAGCTTACAAACCTTTCATTGAATTCCGTTTCCCCTCATGGTCCGAGAAAAATAACTTTTGCACGTCGCGACTGGGTATTTTAATTAGAAATAATACTCGATCGAGCCAAAGGCACAATCGAAAAATATAGCTTGATTGAACCATAACTCTCGATCAAGCCGTTAACTCGGGTTAGAAAACAAACTGATCGAGGGTTTGTTTAAGCACTCAATCAAGCTATTTTTAAGCACCTCAACAGCTCAATCGAGTGCTTAAAAATTCCTCGATCGAGTGCTTAAAATTGCTCGATCGAGCATCCATTTTTAGCAAAACACACCTCATTTCGCCAAAAATTGTAACTGAACTCCATGCTTTGACCCTAGAACTAGATGTACTTCTCCTTGTTGTATTTGGAGTGGATTTTGGAAGCCCCTAACAGTGAATGCATGAGGATGAGTTACACTTTTGGGCCAAATGCCGCAGTCAAATTTCAAAATTTCTCTTTTATCGAATTGAAGCCCTCAAAATTCATACAAGCATTATGAATTTTGATTCGGAGTAAAAAAACAATTTGTGGAGAATTATGTTGTTTTCCTAATGATATTTTTTTCAAAATAAATTAGTGTGATATAATATGACAATTTTTCATTAAATAAAACATTTATCCTTGCAAATTTTCACACATCTTAAGAGGTATGTGTGTGTTCACATAGAATAACTTAGTCTACAATGTGTAATTTAAAAAAATATATATGTGAGCATGATCTACACAGAGAGAACTAATTTTTCATATTAAATTTTTTTTTTATGCAAAATTATATTTTTTTTATTATTTTTCGAAGTTGGCGAAGTAATATTTAAATTATATTTTGCAGGCACATGTGTTTGCATAAGTTTTATTTCAATTATTTAAATAAATTGAAAAACCAAGAATACCATTTTGAAGAGGACTCGTAAATTAATATAGTGGTATTTTTTGAAAAAAAATCGTTGTGTATATTTTATGTTTAAATTTTTATTTAGCCTATTTAAAATTGTCCCAAAAAAAATTCAACATTATGTTTCAAAGAGATTAGATGAAAAATATTATATTAATTTGAAAATTTCAAACTCATATGTCATTATATAGAGGATTCTTTCATGAATCCAACATGATCAACTCTGCCACCTAAGGAAAAAGTTTTTCCTAAGTCTGCTAGCGTACAAAATGGAGTTGCAGAAAATTTTGCAAAAAGGGTTCTGAAATTGATTATTAGGACTTCAGAATCTCAATCAAGCGCTTAAAATGCTCGATCGAGCACCTAAATTTTAAATCCAAATAGTTAAATCGAGGTTTTCTTAAACCTCGATCAAGCCATTTAGGTGGTTAACCAGGGGCCCGATCGAGCTATGGAGCTCGATCAAGACTTTATAAAAATAATTGTGAGTCCCATAATTTACATTTTAGAATCAATAAAGACTAAAATTTAATACATTAATAATTTAACCAAGTTGATATGATATTATTTTACTAAAAGTAAAAATTCAACTGGATCTATAATATGAACAACATTAGAAAACTTTTATGTTATTGTGCCGAGATGCACATTCTATAGCCTAGTATGGGGGAAATGTGTAAGTATGTTTGACCGTGCTCAAAATATACCTTATCAAATACCTTGAATTTGAATGGATCATAGATTTGTAAGTCTGACGGTTGAGTTGCTATTTGTCTGCGGTCTGTGAAAAGATGGCACACGCAAACCGTGGGCACACGTTTTAATAGAAAACAGATGTTCAATTAAGCGTTAGAGCTCAATCAAGCCATAGTGCTTGATCGAGGGTTAGTTTTAAACCCTCGAACAAGTAACTATTTTAGCACTCAAGGGGCTCAATTGAGCACTAAAAAATGGCTCGATTGAGCGCTTAATATGCTCGATCGAGATCTCTTTTTTTTCACCTAAACATGCCCTCCATTGCCAAAAAGTGTAACCCAGCTCCATGTTAACACCCCTACATGACATGGAGGATGTAATTTTCATGCAAAGAGCCAACTAGTACCTACTCATCAAGGATGGAAAATAATTCACCATTAACGTGCATAAAAGCAAGTCAAAAAAATTTCTCATAAGTTCCAACCAAGCTCGGAAATTGATATGTTCTAATAAGAAGTATGTTTTATTGTTTTTAAGAGAAAATATGTATGTGGAAAATCCAAGAAGAGAAAAGGAATCCTTGAAAGGGTGTACTATGAAATATAAACAACAACTGGAAGAGTTGCTACATGCATACAAGGATGTGTTCCGAGAGCGTAAAGGGCTACCATCCCAAATGCAAGTGGAGCATGAGATTCAACTATTGTCAGACTTCCCATTGCAAAAAATTATGTTGTATAGGAATTTGGTTATAAAATCAAGTGGGGTGAATAAAAAATTGCAACTATTGGAATAGATATATTGAGGTTAATGAATGGTATTTCCCTTCTTAATGTTTCACTAACCTACCACAAAGTCCATGGAAATTCTTTCCCAAGGAGATTGGGTACATATGAGGGATGATATAGACCTTGTTTCATGTTATTAGGCTTGCTAGTACAGCAAAGCATGCATCTTCTTATGAACCTAGCTACCCATTCTTGCATCTTAGACCAATATGCATACCTTTGGAAGTTGGCCATTGTCTTCCCTACACCAAAGTTCCTTACAACCTTGGAGGTGTGAGCTTCTCTAATTATCTGCAATAGATCGCCTTTAGGAGAACATAACTTATCTAGCTTGTAGAGTAACTTGTCATAAACGTTTATAAGATGATAATATAGAAATGGCAAGAAATTTTCTACTATTAATGAAATCAAACTAGAATCAAGATACTTAAATTTCTTCTACAATCTGCAGAATATAAAATCACAAGATAGAAAGAAATGAAATGACATGCAACCATCAAAACACAAGGAACACAATAATTTTACTGTTAGCCTCACTCTCACATTCAAAACAATTCTAAGTCCAAATAGTTAAATTAATTAAAATCATGAAAGTTAGGATTTAATCCTACCTTTCTAGATTGAGTTTGTTCCTCATGGTTAGGAGTCAGTTTAGGCTTAGTTGTTTGAGATATTCTCTCCAACTAGTTTGGCTCCTAGATTAGTGTGTTATTGAGATATTTTCTCAACCATAGTGTCCAAGATAGACGTATTATCTTGATACCAACTTCCTCATGCATTTATTTGTACTATTATCATTCTTTATACATTGGATTAATTAATAATGAGAATGTGAGGAATGATGTAAGGCTGAGACCTTTTCCGCCATGTCTGGTTTTTCTATATGTTTGATATTTATTTATGAGTGTGAGTGTGTATTATTTGTTTATTAGTTTTCTTCATGTGGTATTGGAGCTTCAACTAAGCTACTATTGAAATCAATTTCTGGCACATCTATCAAGCCCAAAGCATTTAGCTGTAGGCCCATTGCAACTAATCCATATGCATATTGGGAAACATTTGTACGGTCTAAACAGTCAATGTAGTTTATCAGGTGTTATCTTGCTATAGAAGAATCTAATGAGATCCAATGCTCCAACAACTACATTGGATAAGAGTTGTAAAATATTTGTTGAGTTGCTTCTGAAGAATGTATGAAGATGCCCACATGGCACAGAATCCAACTACGTGGCATGTCGCCTTGTGTCGGCCGCTTTAAAAATAGGCTACTAGAGGCTGCGTATACGTGAGACACTAGAGAATAGAATTCAGGAAGCATGTGTTCCGGAGGTTTGCAAGACCGGCGCCAATTATTCAAATCTCGAATTCTTCGCTTGGCTCATAATACAACAAATACTCCTATAGCTCTTCGGTTTTGTAAGTTGCAGGCTCAAGAACACTGGGATTTTCGATCCTGGAACTCGGAGTTACACAATCAAACTGTGGATTGAGAGGTTCCATGTAGAATGCTTCGGGCCCTTTAATTGTTTTATGCCAGGCGGGATGAAACAATATTTGTCGCTGGAGAAGAGGATCATTGGTGGCGCTTACGATACCATCTAGAGGATTTTTTTCCCATGAATGGATCTTGTTTGCCCTCCATTTTACCCGCCATGAGATGCCCACTGGAATCTTTCCTACTGAAGTCATTCATGCCATATTCAAACTGTAATTGTTTGATCTTTTTCCTTTTACCACGGTCATACTCTTCATTCCATTCATCCAATATATAGCCAATACTAATGGTTCGCTTGTCCCGAGCTCTTTCAATTTTTGCCATAAAATCACGTGCACCATCCCATCTTGTTTAAATGAAATGTAGCTGCAATGAATTCACCATAATCTATAGTACCGTTGTTGTCTATATCAGCTACCTCCATAAGTTCTCGGATATCTGACTCCATAAGATTAGTAGCACCAACTCTATTTAATCCATCCTTCAATTCATCGAAGGTAATTGTACCACTGTTGTCTGTATCAATCATCGTGAACATCTCTTTAAGACCAGCAATTTGATCTTTTAAGAGATTGTTCGCTATAACACGAAGAGCCATCTTTTTAATCTTGTTCATTGCTAAGAATTGCCTCAACCAAGAAGAGCACTGCAGAATCAAGAGGTTTGTCAGGAGCAACCCCATCACCTCGAATCCAAGGGTCACAAAGCACTTCATGAGCTGTTGGGTGATTTTTGGGTTTTCTATCAAGCATCCTTCTAATTACAGAATGACTCTAGCACTCCAAATATCAGCTTCAGGACCGTAATTCTTGCATAGTACTTCAGGGGCTACATAGTACGGAGTTCCAACCACATCACTAAATGTTTCAAGAATATTTTGACTTGTAATAGTGGAGCTATAAGTGATTTTTTCTAGAGACATAAGTGGTCATAGAGATTTTTGGAGTGATAACGTGTGTTTTTATTTTGAGTGATAAGTGAGTGGAATAATAAGGTATTTTTTAAAAAAGGCAACATTCTTTTGGAGATATAAAAAGTGCTTTAAATTTTTGAAATCAATTTAGTGATTTCATAAAATTGTTTTTGGAAGTCAAGTGAATTTTTTTGGTAATGGAGTGATAAGGTGTATTTTTTGGAGTGATAGGAGAATTCTTTTTTAGAGAAAGTCATTGTTTCACTCCACAGTAATATTTTACTTTGAGAGCTATTGAGTCAATGAAAGCAGTTTTTGAAGACAATTTGCTTCCAAAGTTTGCAAGTGTGACATTCTCATTGAAAAGTTTACACTACAAAGTTGTGACAGTGAAGAATGATGTACTCCAGTAATTAATAAAATCATAATTTTTGTGGTGCTTGCACGTCCTAGATCCACCTGAAATTGAATAAGGGTATCTTAGGTACACCATGTGTAATGAATGTGTGTGCATGACTTGTGTTCAGATTATCAAAACAATCTCTTTGTATTATATGCTTAAACAACTACATGCACATAAGCAAGCTTAAGTATAAGAATGCTTAATCAAGCTTAAGTAAACAAGCACAAAGCGTCACATCATCAAATTGATAAGATGATCTTCCAAGCAAGCACATTTCACATCATGTAATCAAAGCAATCAAGTTAAGGACGCTACAAAATAAAGCATTTCAAGCCAAGACGACATCAACATCATCAACACTTTTTGTATCACTTGCAGATAAACATGTTTTAACTGAATTGTACAAGTGCATTCTCAGTTGTAACTAACACCCTAATTTGAATTGTTAAGGTGAATACATTAACTCAAGTAAGTCTTCAACTGAGTCATCAATATTGAACTTGTCATTTGTCTCTTGGTTGCATTTTTGACAGTGTTCAACACCCTTCCTTTTTTAAAATCAGCACATTCAGTGAGTACATTCAAGAAAGCACAAAGTGTCAGTAATCAATAAAGCAAGTTCAAGCAAGCCATCTAGAAAGTAATCATCATTCAAACAATCAAAACAAGCGAGCGTGTCATTCAACCAATCAAGCAAGCGAGCGTGTCATTCAAACAACCAAGCAAGTGAGCATGTCAAAATCAAGTGCGAAAGTTCAACGCACAACATCTACAACAAACGAGCTAGTGTGAAGTTGATTGAAGCATTCAAAAAGTTCTAGTAAAGCATTCAAGCAAAGTGATCGTCATCAAGCGAGCGTGACATCAAGAGTTCAAACAACCAAGTCATAAAACTCTAACAAGTGTTTAAAAACTCTAGCAAGTGTTTAAAGCATCAGCAATAAGAAACAATACAAGTGAGCCTGAATTCAAAGTGAACAAGCTAACATGGCGACACACATTCAACTGTCCCAAATTCTTAACGATATGATTTTATCATCAACTGGCGACATGGCGAACATCAGCGAAAAAAACTCTTGCTGATATTCAAGTACATCTTCAACATGCACATGAAATGATTGAGTTTATTCAACTGGAGTTGCAACTTCAAAGAGATGAGTTGCAACTAAAGAGTGATGTTTCCAAATCTTTCATCCATACAGATGAAGATACCGATGTTGATTCCAAGTCACCGATCCAACCAACTTCAAGTGTCGAAGCGGTCCCTGGTCCAGTTCAACTTTCTTCCAAACCAATCATCAAGCCATGGGAAGAACTTTGAAATAACAAAAATCGATGAGGATTAGGATATGACAAAGATGAAAACAACTTGCATATCCCTGATTATTTTAAGCCGGTCAATTTCATCAGTGCAGGGTTTCTTGATCAAATAACATCAAGGAGCCATGAGAAAGTTGCAGAAAAACAGACATGTGTGCAAACTGAAGTTGCAGTCAAACCAAAATGCCTTCATTTTCAAAGGACCGGTCATTTGGAAGATGAGTGTTTTGATCTCCATCCTTGCCACCATTGTGGCAAGTCAAATCATTCATCAGCACAATGCAACAAACAACAACAATCAAGCAAATTGAAGATAAATTATTCATGGATTGATCTCTGGGAATGGTCATCCATAGTCAGAAGATTGTATAAGTTTTACAATCGAATTCACTCACACATAATGCAGCCAACATTAAAAATGAAGATGACCACTCTCATGCAGTTGAATGGGGGAGTATGCCAGTGAACCACTCCTACACCTAAAGGGGGGGAGTTCAAAAATAATTTGAAGAAAATTGTCTCTCCTTTGAGCTGACAAAGGGGGGAAAATGTGAATGAAATTGACAGTGGTTGTCAGACTGAAAGTCTCGACAACATCAACAAAGCAGCCAGTGGCCATTTTCATCAGTGACTGAGCATCAACAAAATTTGCCAATGGGCAATCGACAACAAAGTTAGCAGCGAGCAGTTTTTCAAACATAGAAAAAGCAACAGTGAGTTGTTTTTCAACGTCATCAGCCAGTGGGAGTTCTATATATTTTTTCAGTGAACAACGAATGTTGATTACAAGCAAAGGACAGATGGATCCTTTTGTAGTTTGGCATGTGATGAAGTTGTCAACCAAAAATTAGAGATGAATCATACATGCAGCTAACTCATGGTCTCTTCATATTGCAGGTTCTTCAGCATCCAACTTTGGCGGTTTTTCAGGCAAATGTTTTTTGAGGATCAACAGTTTCAGCATGAGAACTTGGAAGACGGTTCCTGGTTCTTAACTTAGACTTATCATTGAGGGGGTGGGGAATGTTAGCCTCACTCTCACATTAAAAACAATTCTAAGTCCAAATAATTAAATTAATTAAAATCATGAAAGTTAGATTTAATCCTACTTTTCTAGATTGAGTTTGTTCCTCGTGGTTAGGAGTCAGTTTAGGCTTAGTTGGTTGAGAGATTCTCTCCAACTAGTTAGGCTCCTCGATTAGTGTGTTGTTGAGATATTTTCTCAACCATAGTGTCCAAGATAAACGTACTATCTTGAGACCAACTTCCTCATGTATTTATTTGTACTATTATTATTCTTTGTACATTGGATTGATTAATAATGAGAATGTGAGGAATGTTGTAAGGCTGAGGCCTTTTCCGCCATGTCTGGTTTTTCTATATGTCTGATATTTATTGATGAGTGTGAGTGTATTATTTTTTTATTATTTTTCTTCATTTACATGGGAACCCAATTGGAAAAAACCCCTCCGCTTATTTTTATTAATCAGATGAGAATGAGAAACTATTACAATGTGACCTTAATTCAACTTTGAAGCACACCATGCACTATAAAATTATTCTCCCGATGAATGCATATCTCTGCCCAACACTTAGCCTATTTAAGCCCCCAAATAGCCTCATATGTATTTGCACAATCTTCGAGAAATTGAGCTCCTAAAGAATAGGGTAATTCCCTATTTCCTTGTGCAAGTCCCAAGGAATTGATCACCTTCTTAATTTTCAATCCTCTACACTCAACTAGTATACAATTGATGATTACAATATGCCTTTTCCTCCACTCCAACTAGGTAATTCGAATTTCATGCATGTTTGAGCTATTTTTGGTTGATTGACTAGTTAATTGAGAGATTAGTGAGTTAGCAACAGTCATAACTACTCAAATGACATTCAACTTACCAACTAATGACTAGATCTTGATTAACTGAGTTCAACTGAAAATAACCAAACTAGATTGCTAAATTTTAGCAATCACTACATGCACAACTCTACTCAAAGCCTATAAACTTGAATTTGTTGATCTAACTAGGTGACAGGGCCATGTCACTCAAGTTAACTGCAATCCACTTCATCCTGCTAATGTGGAATATCAAATTACTCAATTTGTCTGAGGCACAAGTCAATTTGAGACTTTCTTACTACAATTTCTAACACTCCCACTTAGCAAGAAAAAGATTTTGCACCACTCCTATCCTACACTTGTGGAACTCGAATTTGCCTCTTAACAATGCCTTTGTCAAAATATCCGCGTCTTGCTCCTCGGTGGGAATGTACTACAATATCATGATTCTCCTCTACACAAAATCTCTCAAGTGATGATACCGGGTATCAATGTACTTGGACCTGTCATGAAATACTAGATTTTCAGAGAGTTTGATACAACTCTGGTTATCACAATAAATCATTTTCAGAACCATCTATTGACTGGAAAGACCCACAAGAATTTCTCTCATCCATATGGCCTCACATGTTGCTTGACTTGCAGCCATATACTTGGCCTCTGTTGAACTGAGTGCCACAGATCTCTATTTCCTACTATACCAGGAAATAGCTACAAAACCAGCACATAAGATAGCTCTTGAAGTACTATTCATGTCTGATGGACTCCCTACCCAATCTACATTAGTGAAGCCTTGGAGCTTCATACCATCTGTCCTCATATACCATAACCCATAATCTGTAGTACCTCTGAGGTATCTGAACACATTCTTTACTTCTTTCCAGTGAAAGTTGGTAGGCTTCATCATAAATCGACTCAGTTGGTTAATTTCAAAGCATATGTTGGGCCTTATGTTCACCAAATACATCAAGGATCCAACAAGTTGTCTGTAGATGGTAATATCTACTACCTCTCCAAAAGAACCATGCTCCTTTCTCCATATTGTAGCTAGAGGTGTGTCCATAGGCTTGTAGTCCTGCATATGAAATATTTGTAGTATTTCATAGGAATACTTCCCCTAACTCACAAACAACTCTCCATCTCCCTCCCATACTTCCAACCCAAGGAAGTAATGCATAAATCCCATGTCCTTCATCATGAATTCTCTTGCAAGGTCCTCCTTGTAAGAGTGGATAAACTTATCACCCCCTATAAGTATCAAGTCATCAACATACAATACCAAGGTAAGAAATTTTCCATCTACCACAATGTGATAGAGATTGGCATCTGTTTCACATTTGGTGAAGCCCAATCCACTGAGATATGTGTCAATTCAAGTGTACCATGCTCGAGGTGCCTGTTTGAGACTATAAAGGACTCTCCTGAGTCTGCACACATGTGGCTCCCTATCATATTTCTCAATTCCCCCGGGCTGCTCAATGTGAATCTCTTCCTCAATCACTCCATTGAGGAAGTAAGTCCTCACATCCATCTTGTGTATCTTCCACCCCATCTACACAACTAATGCTATAATGGTTCTTATTGAGGAATATCTTGCCACATGGGCAAATGTTTCCTCATATTCAACTCCCTCTACCTCTGAGAAACCTTTGGCCACAAATATGGACTTGTACATCTCAATGTTGGCACCAGCGGCATTCTTCACTTTGTAAATCCATCTGAAACCAACCATTGACTTATTCTCTAGTCTCAACACCACCTCCCATACACTTTTCTTCATGATGGAGGCATACTTCTCCACCATGGAATTTACCCACACTATTTGGGAAACTGCTTCCTCAAATGAAGAAGGCTCAAAATCAATGAGTTTTCTCATGAGTGCCATGTAACTGTTATACCTATCCGGTGACCTCCTCTACATGTGCAAGGATGTAGGAGCTCCCACATGCTCCCTAGGATCTTGCAAAAAGCTGTAAACCTCTCGCGTTCTCTTCCTCCCCTTTTTGAAATATTTTGGTTGAGTGGGTGCTCCACTCAATCTCCTGTCTACTACTCCACATGTGGCTTCTTCACAACATCCTGAAGCTCTGTCTGAGGTTCCTCCTTTGGAGCTAGAAGCTCCTACTCTGGTGGGATACTCATCTCTCGCTCTAGATATCATCTCATAGCCTTCTCCTCATCAAATTTGACATCTCTCCTCACCACTGTCATCCTGAGAAAAGTAAAATACACCTAGTAATTATGTGGTGTCTTTGTGTATCCTACCAAGGCTCTCATATCAGTTGTAGGCTCCAATTTCTTCATGCTATCCTTGGAGACATGAAAATGCATAATAGCTCCAAAATTTTGAAAATGGGATACATATGGCTTTCTCCTAGAGAAAGTTTCTTCAGGTTTGATCATGCCAAGTATTCTATGAGAGCTCATGTTCTGCAAAGAAACTGCGGTGTTGAATGCTTCTACCCATAGATGTAATGAAAGCCCTTGATTATGCAACATGGCTCTTGCTTCTCCCACTATGCTTCTATTTTTCATTTCAGCCACTCCATTTTGTTATGGGTTATGAGGTGCTATCAGTTCTCTTCTAATACCCTCTTTGGCACAAAATTCTTTGAAGGTGTTAGATACAAATTCTCCTCCATTATCACTTCTCAAGGATTTTAATTTATGACCATTCTCCTTTTCAACCAATGCTTTGAATTCAACAAATTTGGAAAAAACTTCATCATTTTTCCTCATGAAGGGGATCCAACATTTTTGAGAAAATTCATCAACAAAAATAACATAGTACCTATCTTTTGTTGTAAAGGTTGTAGAAAATGGTTCACATACATCAGAGTGGAGTCACTCCAAGATTTCTCCAACTCTTCTATCTCATCCTTGGAAGGTGGATATGACATATTTCCCTAGGGTGCATCTCTTGCAAACAACATGTTGGTCAAGGGTGCATTTTGGGAGACCAATCGTAATCTGTTGCATGATTTTTAAGGCCCCATGGTGCAAGTGTCCCATGTTCCTATGCGAGAGTTCTCCAACATCTTGACTCTGTACGTTTTATGCCTTTCTACTAAGTGTAGTGCAAGCATCCACCTCAATTTTATAGATATTTTTCACTCTAACTCCAATTTGTTTCACCTTCCTAGTAGCTACATGCTTCAAGAAATATTTTCCCTTGTTGAACACAATATCATAACCTTTGTCCTCCAATAAAGCTACAAAAATCAAATTCTTCTTTAGCCCAGGTACATACATAACATCTTTCAGATGAAGATGGGAGCATGACTCCCTCTTAAAGGTGATAGTATCAATTCCTTTTGTGTTATACCTCCCATCATATCCAAGTTTTATGTGCATTTGCAGATCCTTCTCCTCTAGGCTACTGAATAATTATTTGCATATTTTCATATGGAATCAGGCACCATAATCTAGGTACCAAACACTCTCTATTACAGTGCTTTCCATGCATGCAATGAAGGTGAAGTCCAATTCGAATTCGGAGGTGAAAGCGTCACCTCTTGCTTCTCATAAAGCCTTCTTGTTGGATTTCTTATGCATACAGTTTGTTGCATAGTGTCCATATTCGTGGCAGTGAAAACATTTTATCATGTTGAGGCCCTTCTTCTTTCCAATGTTCTAGCTAGACTCAGGCTTGCCTTGGGCCTTCATTCCCTTGCCTTCCAATGCAAAATTTTCTTCCTCCTCAGCATTGGATGTTACTCCATCTCTTGGTGTTCCTTCGAATTTCTTCCTGCACTAAATCAAACCAAAGACTCCCCCAATTTGGTAATTTGTCCCTTCCATTTATAGAGTCATGGTAGTTGTGCTAGGATTTCATAAGGCCTAGGAGAACTAGGCTCACTAGCTCACAAAATGGCACATTTTCTCCTACTCCTCTAATTTCATGTCAAACCTGAGTGAATCTAGAGAGGTAATGTGGAATGGTTTCATTTTTCTGCAGTCAGATGTTTCTGAGCTTGTCCCTTAATTCCAATTTCCTGACATCACTGTTATTTTCGAATAACTCAGTGAGGGTTTTCCACATAGAAAATGGAGTTTCATTGCCATGTAAATTCGAGACTATGTGGTCCCTCACACCCTTCAGGATGATCCTCCTGACTTTTGTAGTATCCTTCTTCCAGTGGTCTAACTATTGTCAACCTAATGTTGTTGGTTTTGGTGTATTACAACACTCCATTATCATCGAGTATAACTTCCATCTTGTCCTTACAAGCTATGAAATTCTACGTTCCCTCGAGGGAAAACTCCAATCTCAATCCGTTGAAAGACATTTTCCCGCACAGAAGAAAAATATTTCCTTGAATCTGTAAATCAAAATTTCCAAGGGAGAAGATCTATTTACTAGTTTCTATTGTGTTTTGAAGCTCTGATGCCATGTAGAAATGGTAAGAAATTTGCTACTACTGATGAAATCGAATTGAAATTAAGAGATACAAATTTCTTGTACAATCTACATAATAGAAAATTACAAGATATAAATACATGCAACCATCAAGACAAAAGGAACACAATTATTTTACAAGGGAACCCAATAGGGAAAAACCTCTCCGCTGATTTTTATTAATAAGATGAGAATGAGAAAATATTACAATGTCTTGCTTCAACTATGAAGCACACCATGCACTGTAAAATGTTTCTCTTATTGAATGATTATCCCTGGCCAACACTTAGCCTATTCAAGCCCCTAGCTAGCCTCCTATTTCCTTGCATAATCTTGGGTAAATTGAGCTCCTAAAGAATAGGGGAATTCCTTATTTCCTTGCCCAAATCCCAAGGAATTGATCCCTTGCTTGATTGTCAAGCATGTACACTCAACTAGTATATAATTGATGATTACAATGTGTCTTTTCCTCCACTCCAACTAGACAATTCAAATATCATGCATGTTTGGGCTATTTTTGGTTGATTGGCTAGTTAAATGAGAGATCAGTGAGTTAACACCAGTCATAACTACTCAACTGACCCTTAATTGACTCAACTAATGGCTAGAGCTCAGTTATTTGAGTTCAACTGAAAATAACTAAACTAGATTGCTAAATTTTAGCAATCATTACATGCACAACTCTACTCCAAGCCTACAAACTTGAATTTGTTGATCTAACTAGGTGAAAAGGCCATGTCACTCAAGCTAACTGCAATCCAAGTCATCGTACTGATGTGGAAAATCGAATTACTCAATTTTATTAAGGCACAAGTCAAATTGAGCCTTTCTTGCTACAATTTTTAACCGATAAGATAGTATAGATAGGAATAATAAAGAAATCACTTAGACATTCTTACCTTTCCCCTATTGTGGTATCATAGTCCCTATAGGTGCTCATAGTATATTGTGCTTGATTATTTATTATCATTTCATTAATTGCAAAAATAAAATATTTACGATGTATACAATGCCATGGCATATCTAACCCATGTAAATCAACATATCATAAAATAAAAGTATCCATGCACATTTTTAATCAAGTTTAATTACAAATTTTCGAAGGAGATAAATTGGGATATTACAAGGCTGATCGAGATTCTTTTGCTACTCACCTCACTCAAACATCCAAAGCTGCTAAGAAATCTTTGGAAGTTGAGAAATATTACTCTTTCTTACGCTCAAACATCACATGAAAAGAAACAAAACAAATTGAGAAGGGAGTGGAGGAGAGGAAGATGAATTTGTATGCATTCAAGATTTTGGAGGAGTTATGTGGGCTAGTTTCTAACCCAATTTATTCTCAAACTAGGGATACTAAATTCTTTATGATTGGAAAGACATATTGGCTGGTGAAGGCCACTATATCCCATTCCCTAGGAATAGTGTAGACCATGAGAACATTCTATTTAGCATCTGAATCTTTGAGGGAAAAATTGAAGCCATTTGCAGGGGAGTGTTCGACATTGACATTTTAGTTTCCCAGGTGCTTGAGGGACCAAACATTTAGGAGGGTGGGTGAGCTAGCACCCATCCCAACTCTAGCACTCATAAAGGTAAGGGGTGACCCAGGCGAACCTCAACCTCAACTTTAAACTAGGAGAAAGATAATAAGAACAAGTTCTAGGGGCTAAATTTCACTAATGGGCTAACTTTCCAAGCTTTTGTCCAAAAAACATATTCACTCATTTCCATTTATTTTAAAAATTATTTCCTAAATTATATGAAATAAAGTTATTTAACTTTAAAAATGACCAAAAAATTATAAAAACTATATAAAATCCCATTATATTTGAATATCTTTTTAAAAAATATGGCCAAACATTTTACAATTTGTATTTTAAGGACTAATAAGATTCACCAACTTTTCTACACTTTAAGATCCATAATAATATTCTAATAAAATATATAGTATTTTTTCAAGGCATTACCAATAAGAATGTTGTACTTTACTTTTATCTATATAAATCTCAATTTAAAATAGAATTAAATTAATTTACTTAATGTAATATTAAAAATAAATATGAGTTTCGACATAAATTTATACTAATCTACTCAATATTACTTTGAGAAATCCCCATATATCATAGTCTACTCAATATTCAAAGACAACAAAGAAAGTTATGCAGATATTCTGCAGCTAACTTTTGTGATAATCTATTTAGCGAGTTTGTCCATAAACTAGAAACACTTATTGTGAAGCTTTAAAAAAAGAGTCTGTCTTTCTTTCTATATATATCTAAATATATGTATATGTAATACATTATATATCTTAAATATTCCTAATGCAAAACATTGTAAATCTGGTGTAACTTAAAATTAAAACAAATTCCAACGCAAAATATATACTGCAACTGAATTTTAGAATATAATGCATCGTTTCAATATCATTAGGCTCTAGTAACCCGTTCCACCCTGAAGCATTACTGAAAGTTGTTCATAACAATGACAGCAACATCGATCTTAACATGCTGGACTTTTTGTGTACATTTCAAATCCATCTCTGAAAAAATTGCGTGAAAACAAAGATTCAGAAGAATGGTCCTTTTGGACAGGATCAAGCATAAAAATCAACCGAACCTTACTAATGGAAAAAGGACTTTCCTTGAGTTCTTGGGATTTACAGTTAAAGGAGTCCATGTGTGTACGTATGCTTACAACCGACCCTGCACAGACCAGGAGTTTGCTAATTTCCGGGGTATTAGTGAAATGGCAATGTCACTTGATCCCTTCCAGCACATCTGTGTTTTCTTCATGATTATTATTTCTTTTAATGCACAGGCGGCGCTGCAGCAGTTTCTTGATTCATCGAGGGAAGAGATTTAGTTCTTCATGATGCTGCGCTGAAAATCTCTGGGGTTCAGCCAAAGTCACTCCGAAAAGCCTTACTCCTTTCTTGGTCGCGGGATCGAGACTCGATACCACTTTGTACTCCGGGGTTACCAATCCTTGTGCCGTTGAGGGCTCAGCAGGTTCGACAAAAGGATGCAGAGGCTCGATATTAGGCCTTCCGTCGCCGGAATTGAGCGACTTCTTTAGGTCCATTGGTTGCGATGCGTCGGAATTAATGGCGTAAAATCTGCTTTGAACCGTCTGATTAGTGGGCGGTGCAGAGAAATAAAAAGGAATCGCGCTGTTAAAGTGGGCTGCAGAGCACTGAGACCTCAGGGCATCCATATGACCGAATTTTCTGATTGGCGAGGAGAAGGAATGGGAATTGAATTGCGTAATGGCGTTGGGATTACTCGAACTGGGCGAGAAGACGGGCATCCATCGAGCTGCATTATTAATGCCTCTGGAATTGAAAAGATTCAAGAACGACGGCCTCTTGACGGCATACACCACTTCAGCCTTGGATTTTTGGTTGTGGGGACTGAAACCGAGTCCGGGTTGACCCGACGGCCTGCGACTCCAGCTGATGTAGAAGTGATCAGTCTGAGCAAATCCTTTGTGAAACGAAACAATGTCACCGGTTTCCAATCTCTTATCCTTCACAAAACGGCTCCACCCCTTGGTTAGCACGTAGCTCTGGCTGCTGTTCCAATATGAATAACGGAATTGCCAGACTTTCCCCGTGTTATCCTCGAAATTTAAAAGCAGTCCCTTCTCGCGGGAATTGGCGTCCAGAGGGAAATACTTCTCCGCATACTGCTTCGGAATCACCAGGCGGTTCAGTTTGCCCACATCGCTTGGCGTAAGAGCCTTGTCGAAAAGATGCTCACGCGGCGGATCTTCCATTTCTTTGGCGGCGACGGCGGCGGAGGAGGAGACCTTCGTGTTTGCGTGGACGGTTTCTTGGTTTTCTTGACAGACATTAGCTCTCAGGCCGGAAACCTTCAGCCCTGACGCCCCGGCGTTGTTCTTGGAGGCCGACAAAGCTTCCCTCATAATGAGACTCTTTCTATGATGCTCGAATTCTGCGTCATATGTGTGCTTCCGGAGCATGTCGACGATTTCTCCCTTACTGTGCTCCCTCATGAATCGAGCCTCCGAATCCTCATCTCTTGCAGGACTGAAGTTAGTAATGGCATCTCGACCCCGGAACTTGAGGGCCGCTCGGTCATAGGCCTTGGCCGCGCCTTCTTCCTCGTCAAACGTTCCCAACCAGACACGCTGGTGTTTCTCGTAAATCTGCGAACCCCATCGGCCGTTTGGCTGAGGAACCACGCCTTTGTAATGAGAGGACGGCAGCTTGCTAGTTTGCTCCATCGACATTGAATACCTTCTCGGATCCTCAAATACGTCCGACTCTCCGCCAGATCCCGACACGACGCTCATTTCGCTTCCGATTCTCAGCAGCCCTCGAAGGTTCTTTTCCATTGATGTGGGCGAATCCGGAGCCTTCAACATAACTGCATCTTGCTTCGGCTGCCATCCTTCCTCTGAGATCCCCATGGCCGAAGGGTTCAATTCTTCCGTCATAGCGCTCTCGACGTCATCATCTTGCCTGTCTTCTATAGAACCCCAACCCTTCATTCCTTCGTTCGTTATCTGCTCTTGAGCTTTATCTCTGGCACACCGATCTTGGCGGCCGAGGTCATGATTGGCAGGGGTGAATGCAGAGGCATCCTTCTCGCCATAAACGGTAAAGCTCATTTCGACGTTCATGACACAGCACGCCAAGCTTAGCGCTTCATTGGCCGAATCAATCTCCGACTGCCACAGAGTGGTTGTAGAAGCAGACCTCTTACCTCTCAAGCCTGCAAGTTTGTCACAGCACACAACCTGGAAAGGTTAAACTTCAATGCGTAACCTCCTTGCAGAATGTGATATACATTTATGATAACTGATGTGGACTGATGTAATCACAAACCTAGATCAACAGACGCCATCGTTCTTGCTGTGATTTAAATGTTATGTCTGCTCACTTATTAGACACCATAATTGAGCCTAAGGGATACTTTGAAAATTTGAAAAACTTAAAGAAAGGCACTGAGAAGATGTTATGGACAGACGTTTGAATGCACACAGAAATATATGAACACCACCAGAACCGCCTCTATTAGAACGAGCAGGACAGTGCTCCGTTCATACAGGCCAAAAGGAGGTCCCACCCATTCCCTAGCCCGCTCCATAGGTCAACTCTCGCGATATGCGGGCCAAAATTTTGGGGCAAAGAAAGATTCAGATTGCTAAAAATTTTGGGGCAAAGAAAGATTCAGAATGCTAACAAATTTAGGTTTGTGAGAATGTAGGCATGCCTGTATATTTATTACTTATTAATACTTCGTCTCCAACACGTATACTATGCATTCCTCTCCTTCTAGGAGAGTGCACATTCAGATGGAAACCAATTATATTATATTATGTTCGCCTCACTTGCACAAAGCGTGCATTTAGAGCAAGCAGCATCTCCATGGCTGCGGTTCTTTCCCGTACAGTTCCATCCGAGTTTGGCAGTGGGCACGTTTCCCACTTAGCATATTTGGAAATTTATCAGTTTGACACCTGGTTAGTGGCAAAATTACATTCTAATATTCGTGGTTGTGGTACACAATTTGAACTACAATGGCATAATATCACATATTCCTGATTGGTACACAATTTGACCTACAATGGTACAATATCATGGTATTTAGCGTGATTGATTTATTTTGGAATATAAAAAGGAAAATGTAATTTTTGTATAAAATTTATAAAAGTGTATAGTTTGACTAAATATAATAATAGTTAACCGTATATGTTTGTTATGGATTTAATTTTTTTTTTTAATTCTAAAGGGTAAAGTATTTATAATTTTGTAAATTTTAATAGTCAATTTAGTTGTGTGGAAATGGACATTAATTTATCGTGTGGTTTGATCATAATTTTAATAATAAATTATTATTATTATTATTATAAAATAATAAAAATTAATTTGTAAATAAAGTATAAATAATACAATTCATAAGAGGAAATTTAATTAGTGATTGTAGTGTTATGAAGTATTATGTAAAATTCCTCTTGAGTCAAGCCAACTAAAATAACATAAATAATGTAATATAAAAAAGACACCAATATAATGTGGTTTATCTTTTTTTCCAATGGAAAAATTACATGTAGTAGATGCCCAAGGCATATGCAAGTCTGTTGGCCCACGGCCATTTCAAAAAACTGTATCAAAAAAATATAGATGGCCTAAGCCATTTCCTGTAGGATTGTTCAGTGTGATAAAACCTGTACATATTCCTCGCAGAGGTATTCAGTTTGTTTGTCTATATATCATCAAAAAAATATATACATGGTTTTTTGAGAAAAAAGACTAAGATAAAGCAGCAAAATGTATATTTTTAGGGCCTTTCCACCCTATGGTACTCCTGATCTATATATGGCTTGTGGTGATATTGATAGAAATCTGCTCCCATCTATTCAGAGATCATCCACAAGCCTCGGGGTAGTAGCGTGCCCTCCTTGGAAAGCCTGTCAACATCTTCATTATATTCCCTGTATATATGATGACAAGAGACTGTGTTAAAAACTGCTTTGAAAATGTTGACTTCATCCAAAATATTTCGAAGTGAAATAGCATGACATTGATTTTTATTGTTGAACCAGTTGATAATGATTTTTGAATCCCCATAGATCTGAATGGTAGAGCAATCATGAGCTAGTGCAAAGTGGAGCAGATGTCTGAGGGTGATTAGCTCGGCATAATTGTTTGTTCCCTCCCCCAGTCCCAATTGGACCTTATAGAAATGCTGATCAGAGATATATAAAATGAAACCCCCTCTGCATCCATGAGATTGGGTTGCTCCATCGAAAAATGCCCATGGCCTAGTTTTGTCAATCCGTCCGGGGGCAGTAGATCTATGAATGTGGGAGTTTTCAACTTCAGGGATGTCATGATAGGCTGCCACAACCTTTGCAATGATAAAAGGCCATCGGGCAGTTGCATCATTGAAAATTATGTGATTCCGAGTGAGCCATATAGTCCAACAGAGGATGAGAGGAAGGCATTGTTTCTTGGAGCCCTGGTGTGTTGCGTTCCAATTATTCCAGGCTTGTAGTATAGAGGGACCCTGCCATGTATTCTGAATAGAGAGTTGCTGAGTTGTTGTTTGCCAAAACTGGACGACTGTCGGACAGAGCAAAAACAGATGCTCGTTTGTTTCAGAGTCTTGTTTGCATAATACACACCAGATCGGGCCATGTATGGATCTGTGCAAGAGGGCTTCGCCTGTGGGGGTTTTGTTGCTTAGGACACTCCACATGAATAAGCGTGCCCGTGGAGGTGTTTTCAGTTTCCAAATCTGTTGCCACCATTCTTTTGAAAGTTCAGGTTTGCGATCCGAGAGAAGGTGGGTGTAGCCCAGCTTTGGAGTATATTTTCCATGCTCAGCAAGCATCCATACAAGTTCATCTGGATCGTCATTTATACGCACATGAGCTTCAGTCAATGCCATTAGATATGTTTCCCAGGACTGTTGCCACTGTATAGGAATGCCCACTTCAGGGGTTGTCCTCCATTTCTGGTTGAAGACAGTGTTGCGCTCATGATCAGCAATATGTGCGATCACTGTGGTATCTCTATGTTGTAGATATTGTATCAGGTCAGGTGGCAGCTGATACCTGTTCCCCCCCCCCCCCCCCATCCATGGGTCAATACCAATGCGCACTGAGTTACCATTGTTTATGCGCCATGCCAGACCAAATCTGATGAAAGGCATAGTTTGTAGGATTGATTTCTAGACTATAGAGATGCCCAAACGAGGCCAGTCTAGTAGGCGAACCCAGTCCAAGATTTGTTGCGGCCAGATGTATTTATGGTATGACACAGTGGTCCATAGATTTTGTGAAGTGAGGAGGGTCCAGCTCATCTTGGCTGCAAGGGCTTGTGCAAAAACAGACAGGTCTTTTAGCCCCCACCTCCCCCCCCCCCAATTTTTTTGGCAAAGCAATTTTCTTCCAGCTCACCCAAGCAAAAGTTTTTCCTTCCTTTTGTCCATTCCATAGATATCTACAACATATCTGTTGAATGCGGCCAAGTATCCCCAAGGAATCCAAGCGAGTGACATCTAGTATACAGTTGTGGCTTCCAGCACAGATTTTATAAGGACTAGGTGCACTGCTCTAAACAAGAATATATGATTCCAAATTTTCAGTCTCTTCTCAATTTTAATCACTAGCCAGATCTAGTCAACAATCCAGTAGCTGTGGGGTTTGATCCAGAACCCCAAGTATTTCAGGTCATCCGAGAGATTATGCATTTGATAATGGAAGAAATGGAGAGTTGTTTTGTCCTCTTGAGGGGAGGTGTGAGACAGAGTGATAGTAGACTTGGATTGATTTGTGACCATACCTGTGGCTTTTTCAAAGAGTGCAAGGATGTCATGGAAAGAGGTAGAGTCCCTGATGCTGCCATCCAGGAAGATCATAACATCATCAACGAAAAGGAGGTGGGTGAGGTGGCAAAGTTCATTCATTTTCAGTCCTTTGAGTCTGCCTTCCCTTTTTGCAGTGCCAATGAGCCTACTGAGTCCCTCCATCACTATAAGGAACAGAAGGGGAGAAAGAGGGCATCCTTGCCGGAGTCCTCGTTCGGCATGGAAGAAATGGGATGCAGATCCATTTATGAGTACACTGAAGGATGCCGAATTTATGCAGCACATGATCCATTCTGTGAAAGCGAGTGGGAATCCTAGATGGATCAGAATCATCTAGCTGACACGATCAAAAGCCTTTGCGAGGTCAATCTTGAGGATAATGCTTTTCATATTTCTTGTTTTGATAGAGTGAATGGCTTCCTGAGTAGTGCCTATGGCCTCATGGATCTGTCGATTTTGAAGAAAGGTGAATTGCTCTAGAGAGATGTGATGGGAGAGTATAGGATGGAGCCGATTAGCTATGATCTTTGCGATGATTTTGTAGAGGGTATTGCAGAGAGAGATAGGTCGGAAATCATTGAAGGATGTAGGGGAGTCAAATTTTGGTATAAGAGCAATGAAGGTAGCATTGATAGCCTCATACATCTTTCCGGAGTTCCTGCACTCTTCAACTACATTGAGAAGATCATTCCCAATGAGGTCAAAAAAGGCTATGTAGAATTCAATGGACCATCCATCTGGGCCAGGGCTTTTATCTTTGTTGAACCATTTTAATGTCCCTTCAAGTTCTTCTCTAGTGACGGGTGTAGTTAGCTCAGCTGCAGCATCTGGATCTACAAAGCTTGGGAAGTTCCCTGCTACTTGAATGATATCGGCAAGGTTTGAGGCTGGGGGTTCCTTATATAGATGTTTGAAGTGTGAAATGCCCAACTAAGATAGTTGATGGAAAGTTTTAGCAATACCTCCATCCTGCGAGGGCATTTTCTAGATGGTGTTGGAGGCTTTTCTCCCCTTGGAAAAATTCTGAAAGTAACTTGTGTTCTCATCCCCTGCTTTGAGCCAGAGTGCTCTGCTCTTGAGTCACCAGGTTTCCTCTCTTTCCTTCAGAATTCTGGCCCTTTGATTTTCTAATTCGATTAGATGTGACTTGGCTTCTGTGTTTAAGAAACCCCTGCTTTGGTCATCCATAAGATGGGCCAAGGAGGATTCAACAGAGGCGAGGGTATGGTCATCCCTTTGAATAGACTCAAAATCTTGTGCTTAAGAGTGTGGAGGTTCGAGTCCTCTTCTTTTTTCCTTTTCCCATTTGATAGTTAGTTTCTTGAGATGCAGAAGGTTATGACAGAACCCTTCAGCCCAGGTGAGACCTTGAGTGGGAGGGTTTTGCAGCCAGAAATCTGAGACCAGTTTGGAGTAGGAGGGGTCCTGAAGCCAAGATGAATTGAATTTGAAAGGGGCTTTGGGCTTAATAGGAGGGCTAGAGATTTCGAGGTAGATAGGTGAGTGGTCAGAGATACCTCCGGATCCGACCCACTGCCTATAATGGGATAAGCTCTGTAACATCAGGGTTTTGAGGATGAAATGGTCCAGTCTTCTGGCTAGTGCCACCTCTCCAACTCTTCTATTCCTCCATGTGGGCAGGGGTCTATTCATGGGGATATCCGAGAGATGTGCTTGATCGAGCAGGTTTTCCATGGTATCAGAGAGCGGGTCGATCTGTGCCGATGAGCCCCAGGACTCACTAAATCCGATAGAAAAATTTAGATCACCTCCCATAATGAGATTGTCAGATGAGGTAATAGAGAGGTTTAGGAGCTGATTCCAGAAAGCCTCCTGCCCCTGACAAGGCCCATAAACATTCATGACATGGAGATCCATTCCCAGCTCAGTAGAAAAGATGTCAATACCAATGAAGCCCTTTCCTCCCCAGGCTGATGTTAGGTTTATGGAGCGTGGGTTGTACCCCAGAGCCAATCCTCCAGATCTCCCAACTGCATCTAGGGTGAGGAATTCCCATCCTGGGTTCAGACTCCTCAGTATACAGATAATGTGTTGAGCTTCACCAAGGGTTTCTTGAAGAAAAATAATGTCTACAGGCTCGGATTCAAATAGCCTGCGGAGGGCTAGCTTTTTGGGCGAGCTAGCCATGCCCCTACAGTTAAATGATAGGCACTTCATGGGGGTAACATGTCAAGGGTGTTCTTTGCTCTAAGAACCCGATCTAATGAAGATTGCCTTCCCGAGGCCACCTCAGCACCAGCCCGAAGTATAGCATGCGAGAGATAAGATTTGCGCCCACGAAGGGGTTTAATGGACATCGAGGGGAGGGACAGGCCGAGGCCAGAATGTATTGAATGTGTATCCATAGTGGGGGGTGGGATCGCAGGTTGTAAGGGTGGGGGGGAACCAGGGAGTAGGGGATGGGGTGGAGGATGCCTCTGGAGGTAGGGATGGGGAGGTAGTAGAATAAACCAGTTGATGGGAGAGAAGGGGGTAGGGGATAGATGTAGGGGTGGTAGATCGATCCTGTACAGATGCATTATGCAGATGATGTGCAGAAAATGCATAAGTAGAAGATAGAGTAGGGAGAGTGGGGAGAGAAATACCCGAAGTACGAGCCGCTTCAGCTACTGCCCTAGCTCGAGTCAGAGGTGGAGATGGGGGGCACGTGGAGCAGCCTGTAGATTGCTGGATTGGCTGAGCTGGGGTCGCTTTCTGAGGTGGAGTGGGTGCTGCTGATGGTGCCTTCCTGGGGGTATCTGTGGTAGCCCTTCCATTGCCGCCCTCTTTTTCCATAGTCACTTCTGAGGGTTTTTGGACCAGTGGACATTCCTTATACAGATGCTCGACCTTGTGGCAGCGACGACATCTGAATGGCACCCCCTCGTAATCTAGGATTTGAACCCTAGTAAAGTTACACCATTGCAGAGTAATCTTTTCCTCCAGGCCCTCCCGAGTATCCAGATGCACTAGAATGCGGGCTAGGGTATGATTCTTGGACTGTATTATGGATTTGTCATAATCCAGAAAGGTGTCGAGGGTATTCCCAATTCGCACAAACACTTCTTCTGACCAGTACTGGAGAGGTAAACCAGGTAGACGTACCCATAAAGGTCCAACTCCTATCTGTTCTCTTTCCGGATCGAAGAGAGGACTCCATCTTTTGAGCAACACAAGAGCCATTTCGATATGCCAATATCGTGCGAGTGCCATGTTTGTGTATTCTTCAAGGGAAAAATGAAGCGCAAACCATCCTCGTGGGAGAATCTATACTTCTGGAAGCTGTATGAATATCTGCCCCCAGATTTCTTTTACCCACAACCCCAATCGCTCCGCCGTGTAGGTTCTTCCTCGAACCCTACCCACCAGGACTTTCCCTGCCTTGTCTGCCACTTCACCCATGGTGAGTCCTTCCCCAAATTTGATGGTGTAGTCCTTGCCGGAGGCCTTAACACACCTTGTTTTCCTTTTCCCTGTTCTCGGCACAGTAGGATGATCCAGCAATGGATCCGAGGGGCTTTTTTCTTCAGGATGAGGTTGTTGCTCCGCCGATCTTACTCGAATTACAGGAGTGTCGAAACAACTAGAAGGAGGAGCTGAGGCCTGGGTCACCGCGTAATAGACGGGGGAGTCGTGGATCTTCTGAGCCTCTGCTGCCGCATCAGACTCGCTACCCGGACGAGAGGGAGGGTTTTTAGAGAAGCAATGATCTGCAGGGGGAGAGGGGTCGAAGGGAGGGGATGAGCAGGCGGCCAGAAGGTTTAGGGTTCCAGGAGACAATGGGGGACAATCTAGGGCAGGTGAGTCAATGGAGAGAGTCCCAATGTGGAGGGTGGAGGCCGTAAGCCCGAGGAGGGAGACAACTGGCGACGGGTTCAAGCAGGACGGCGTTGAGGATGGAACGGTGTCGATTTAGGGTTTGGGTGGCAGAAGATGGGTTGCTCCGGGTAAGGGTCTGGCGAATAATCCACGGCATTCAACTCCATTCCTTCCATGCTGAGCCTAGGAACAATAGGCCGTAACCGTCGACAGTCGGGAGTAGGTGCAGCCGAGGGCAGCGGGTTGTGGAGGTAGCCGCGGAGGTTTACGTCATCTGCGGCTAACCGTAATTAGGGTTACGACTAGGGTAAAAATTGTGAAAGCTGTAGCCCCCCATCCCGTTGTTGAATCAAACCTCCAATCCAATTACCCCATAATGTGGTTTATCTTATATAAACTACTCTAAAGAAAAAATTGTTAGCCCTTTTGTTTTATTTAGTCTAAGATATTACCTACAACATATCCACATTGACCTGCTCTTTACCTTTTACAATCCCCTCTTTGTTTTACCATCGGTTACTAATAATATAGACTCACTATAACCCTTTCTTTATATTTTACAATCTCCTCCCTCTTTTATCATGGGTTACCCATAACATGGACCGAAAACACTTATTTATCTAAAATATATTGGACTCTTTTATGAGTGCAAGTTTAACCAAACATTTTGATTTTGTTTTTAAATTTGATTTAAGAAATTCTCTATATCAAATCCCCTTTCAAACTAGGTATCCAAGAATCCCATATGGTTTGTTTAATCTAAATTGGTTAACCAAACATTTGGTTTTTAATTGTTTAATCAAACATTTTGTTTTTAAATTATTTATCCAAACATTTTGTTTTTAAATCTTTGAAAAATTCTCAATATCCAAACTCCCTTCAAACTACTCTAAATTTAAAAATATTGCAAAATCTTATAATTGTATATTCATTTACTAAAAATTTAAAATCTCTCAAGTAACTTTTATTATTTTTTAATTATTATTACTTTTACTTCCCCAACTTTAGCAAGGAATCCCTAAAATACTGAACTATTACTTTTAGACTCGTCCATGTTACATTCAATATATATACATATTTTTAATAGTGAATTGCTTACTTTACTCTCCCTTACTTTTATCTCTTTAGAATTATTCGAAGGTAATGTGTGGTACAACCTCAATTTTTAAGAATGCTAGTTTGGCACTATATACTGAACTATTTCTTTTAGACTCGTCCATGTTACATTCAATATATATACATATTTTTTAATAGTGAATTGCTTACTTTACTCTCCCTTACTTTTGGCTGTTGCACCACTGATCTTACTCGAATTATAGGAGTGTCAAAACAACTAGAAGGAGGAGCTGAGGCCTGGGTCATCGCGTAATAGACGGGGAAGTTGTGGATCTTCTGAGCCTCTCCTACTGCATCAGACTCGCTACTCGGACGAGAGGGAGGGTTTTTAGAGAGGCATTGATCTGCAGGGGGAGAGGGGTCGAAGGGAGGGGATGAGCAGGCGCCCAGAAGGATTAAGGTTCCAGGAGAGAGTGGGGGACAATCTAGGGCAGGTGAGTCAATGGAGAGAGTCCCAATGTGGAGGGTGGAGGCAGTAAGCTCGAAGAGGGAGACAACTGGCGACGGGTTCAAGCAGGACGGCGTTGAGGATAGAACGGTGTCGATTTAGGGTTTGGGTGGCAGAAGATGGGTTGCTCCGGGTAACGGTCTAGCGAATAATCCATGGAATTCAACTCCATTCCTTCCATGTTGAGCATAGGAACAGTAGGCCGTAACCGTCAACAGTCGGGAGTAGGTGCAGGCGAGGGCAGCGGGTTGCGGAGGTAGCCTCGGAGGTTTACGTCATCTGCAGCTAACCGTAATTAGGGTTACGGCTAGGGTAAAAACAGTGAAAGCTGTAGCCCCCCATCCTGTTGTCGAATCAAACCTCCAATCCAATTACCCCATAATGTGGTTTATCTTATATAAACTATTCTAAAGAAAAAATATTTTGTTTTATTTAGTCTAAGATATTACCTACAACATATCCACATTGACCTGCTCTTTACCTTTTACAATCCCCTCTTTGTTTTACCATCGGTTACTAATAATATAGACCCACTATAACCCTTTCTTTATATTTTACAATCTCCTTCCTCTTTTATCATGGGTTACCCATAACATGAACCGAAAACACTTATTTATCTAAAATATATTGGACTCTTTTATGAGTGCAAGTTTAACCAAACATTTTGATTTTGTTTTTAAATTTGATTTAAGAAATTCTCAATATCGAATCCCCTTTCAAACTAGGTATCCAAGAATCCCATATGGTTTGTTTACTCTAAATTGGTTAACCAAACATTTGGTTTTTAATTGTTTAATCAAACATTTTGTTTTTAAATTATTTATCCAAATATTTTGTTTTTAAATCTTTGAACAATTCTCAATATCCAAACTCCCTTCGAACTACTCTAACTTTAAAAATATTGCAAAATCTTATAATTGTATATTCATTTACTAAAACTTTAAAATCTCTCAAGTAATTTTTGTTATTTTTTAATTATTATTACTATTACTTCCCCAACTTTAGCAAGGAATCCCTAAAATACTGAACTATTTCTTTTAGACTCGTCCATGTTACGTTGAATATATATACATATTTTTTAATAGTGAATTGCTTACTTTACTCTCCCTTACTTTTAGCTCTTTAGAATTATTTGAAGGTAATGTGTGGTACAACCTCAATTTTTAAGAATGTTAGTTTGGCACTATACCTAACTATTATATTTTACAATCTCCTCCCTCTTTTATCATGGGTTACCCATAACATGGACCGAAAACACTTATTTATCTAAAATATATTGGACTCTTTTATGAGTGCAAGTTTAACCAAACATTTTGATTTTGTTTTTAAATTTGATTTAAGAAATTCTCAATATCGAATCCCCTTTCAAACTAGGTATCCAAGAATCCCATATGGTTTATTTACTCTAAATTGGTTAACCAAACATTTGGTTTTTAATTGTTTAATCAAACATTTTGTTTTTAAATTATTTATCCAAAAATTTTGTTTTTAAATCTTTGAACAATTCTCAATATCCAAACTCCCTTCGAACTACTCTAACTTTAAAAATATTGCAAAATCTTATAATTGTATATTCATTTACTAAAACTTTAAAATCTCTCAAGTAATTTTTATTATTTTTTAATTATTATTACTATTACTTCCCCAACTTTAGCAAGGAATCCCTAAAATACTGAACTATTTCTTTTAGACTCGTCCATGTTACGTTCAATATATATACATATTTTTTAATAGTGAATTGCTTACTTTACTCTCCCTTACTTTTAGCTCTTTAGAATTATTCAAAGGTAATGTGTGGTACAACCTCAATTTTTAAGAATGTTAGTTTGGCACTATACCTAACTATTATATTTTACAATCTCCTCCCTCTTTTATCATGGGTTACCCATAACATGGACCGAAAACACTTATTTATCTAAAATATATTGGACTCTTTTATGAGTGCAAGTTTAACCAAACATTTTGATTTTGTTTTTAAATTTGATTTAAGAAATTCTCAATATCGAATCCCCTTTCAAACTAGGTATCCAAGAATCCGATATGGTTTATATACTCTAAATTGGTTAACCAAACATTTGGTTTTTAATTGTTTAATCAAACATTTTGTTTTTAAATTATTTATCCAAACATTTTGTTTTTAAATCTTTGAACAATTCTCAATATCCAAACTCCCTTCGAACTACTCTAAATTTAAAAATATTGCAGAATCTTATAATTGTATATTCATTTACTAAAACTTTAAAATCTCTCAAATAATTTTTATTATTTTTTAATTATTATTACTATTACTTCCCCAACTTTAGCAAGGAATCCCTAAAATACTGAACTATTTCTTTTAGACTCATCCATGTTACGTTCAATATATATACATATTTTTTAATAGTGAATTGCTTACTTTACTCTCCCTTACTTTTAGCTCTTTAAAATTATTCGAAGGTAATGTGTGGTACAACCTCAATTTTTAAGAATGTTAGTTTGGCACTATATACTGAACTATTTCTTTTAGACTCGTCCATGTTACGTTCAATATATATACATATTTTTTAATAGTGAATTGCTTACTTTACTCTCCCTTACCTTTAGCTGTTGCACCACCGATCTTACTCGAATTACAGGAGTGTCGAAACAACTAGAAGGAGGAGCTGAGGCCTGGGTCATCACGTAATAGATGGGGGAGTTGTGGATCTTCTAAGCCTCTGCTGCCACATCAGACTCGCTACTCGGACGAGAGGGAGGGTTTTTAGAGAGGCAATGATCTGCAGGGGGAGAGGGGTCGAAGGGAGGGGATGAGCAGGCGCCCAAAAGGATTAGGGTTCCAGGAGACAGTGGGGGACAATCTAGGGTAGGTGAGTCAATGGAGAGAGTCCCAATGTGGAGGGTGGAGGCCGTAAGCCCGAAGAGGGAGACAACTGGTGACGTGTTCAAGCAGGACGGCATTGAGGATGGAACGATGTCGATTTAGGGTTTGGGTGGCAGAAGATGGGTTGCTCCGTGTAAGGGTCTGGCGAATAATCCACGGCATTCAACTCCATTCCTTACATGCTGAGCCTAGGAACAGTAGGCCGTAACCGTCGACAGTCACGAGTAGGTGCAGGCGAGGGCAGCGGGTTGCGGAGGTAGCCTCGGAGGTTTACGTCATCTGCGGCTAACCATAATTAGGGTTACGGCTAGGGTAAAAACAGTGAAAGCTGTAGCCCCCCATCCTGTTGTCAAATCAAACCTCCAATCCAATTACCCCATAATGTGGTTTATCTTATATAAACTATTCTAAAGAAAAAATTGTCAGCCCTTTTGTTTTATTTAGTCTAAGCTATTACCTACAACATATCCACATTGACCTGCTCTTTACCTTTTACAATCCCCTCTTTGTTTTACCATCGGTTATGAATAATATAGACTCACTATAACCCTTTCTTTATATTTTACAATCTCCTCCCTCTTTTATCATGGGTTACCCATAACATGGACCGAAAACACTTATTTATCTAAAATATATTGGACTCTTTTATGAGTGCAAGTTTAACCAAACATTTTGATTTTGTTTTTAAATTTGATTTAAGAAATTCTCAATATCGAATCCCCTTTCAAACTAGGTATCCAAGAATCCCATATGGTTTGTTTACTGTAAATTGGTTAACCAAACATTTGGTTTTTAATTGTTTAATCAAACATTTTGTTTTTAAATTATTTATCCAAACATTTTGTTTTAAATATTTGAACAATTCTCAATATCCAAACTCCCTTCGAACTACTCTAAATTTAAAAATATTGCAAAATCTTATAATTGTATATTCATTTATTAAAACTTTAAAATCTCTCAAGTAATTTTTATTATTTTTTAATTATTATTACTATTACTTCCCCAACTTTAGCAAGGAATCCCCAAAATACTGAACTATTTCTTTTAGACTCGTCCATGTTACATTCAATATATATACATATTTTTTAATAGTGAATTGCTTACTTTACTCTCCCTTACTTTTAGCTCTTTAGAATTATTCGAAGGTAATGTGTGGTACAACCTCAATTTTTAAGAATGTTAGTTTGGCACTATACCTAACTATTATATTTTACAATGTCCTCCCACTTTTATCATGAGTTACCCATAACATGGACCGAAAACACTTATTTATCTAAAATATATTGGACTCTTTTATGAGCGCAAGTTTAACCAAACATTTTGATTTTGTTTTTAAATTTGATTTAAGAAATTCTCAATATCGAATCCCCTTTCAAACTAAGTATCCGAGAATCCCATATGGTTTGTTTACTCTAAATTGGTTAACCAAACATTTGGTTTTTAATTGTTTAATCAAACATTTTGTTTTTAAATTATTTATCCAAACATTTTGTTTTTAAATCTTTGAACAATTCTCAATATCCCAACTCCCTTCGAACTACTCTAAATTTAAAAATATTGCAAAATCTTATAATTGTATATTCATTTACTAAAACTTTAAAATCTCTCAAGTAATTTTTATTATTTTTTAATTATTATTACTATTACTTCCCCAACTTTAGCAAGGAATCCCTAAAATACTGAACTATTTCTTTTAGACTCGTCCATGTTACGTTCAATATATATACATATTTTTTAATAGTGAATTGCTTACTTTACTCTCCCTTACTTTTAGCTCTTTAGAATTATTCGAAGGTAATGTGTGGTACAACCTCAATTTTTAAAAATGTAAGTTTCGCACTATATACTGAACTATTTCTTTTAGACTTGTCCATGTTACGTTCAATATATATACATATTTTTTAATAGTGAATTGCTTACTTTACTCTCCCTTACTTTTAGCTGTTGCACCACCGATCTTACTCGAATTACAGGAGTGTCGAAACAACTAGAAGGAGGAGCTGAGGCCTGGGTCATCGCGTAATAGACGGGGGAGTTGTGGATCTTCTGAGCCTCTGTTGCTGCATCAAACTCGCTTCTCGGACGAGAGGGAGGGTTTTTAGAGAGGCAATGATCTGCAGGGGGAGAGGGGTCGAAGGGAGGGGATGAGCAGGTGCCCAGAAGGATTAGGGTTCCAGGAGACAGTGGGGGACAATCTAGGGTAGGTGAGTAAATGGAGAGTCCCAATGTGGAGGGTAGAGGCCGTAAGCCCGAAGAGGGAGACAACTGGCGACGAGTTCAAGCAGGACGACGTTGAGGATGGAATGGTGTCGATTTAGGGTTTGGGTGGCAGAAGATGGGTTGCTCCGGGTAAGGGTCTCGTGAATAATCCACGACATTCAACTCCATTCCTTCCATGTTGAGCCTAGGAACAGTAGGTCGTAACCGTCGACAGTCGGGAGTAGGTGCAGGCAAGTGCAGCGGGTTGCGGAGGTAGCCTCGGAGGTTTACGTCATCTGCGGCTAATCGTAATTAGGGTTACGGCTAGGGTAAAAATAGTGAAAACTGTAGCCCCCCATCCTGTTGTCGAATCAAACCTCCAATCCAATTACCCCATAATGTGGTTTATCTTATATAAGCTATTCTAAAGAAAAAATATTTTGTTTTATTTAGTCTAAGATATTACCTACAACATATCCACATTGACCTGCCCTTTACCTTTTACAATCCCCTCTTTGTTTTACCATCGGTTACTAATAATATAGACTCACTATAACCCTTTCTTTATATTTTACAATCTCCTCCCTCTTTTATCATGGGTTACCCATAACATGGACCGGAAACACTTATTTATCTAAAATATATTGGACTCTTTTATGAGTGCAAGTTTAACCAAACATTTTGATTTTGTTTTTAAATTTGATTTAAGAAATTCTCAATATCGAATCCCCTTTCAAACTAGGTATCCAAGAATCCCATATGGTTTATTTATCTAAAATATATTGGACTCTTTTATGAGTGCAAGGTTAACCAAACATTTTGATTTTGTTTTTAAATTTGATTTAAGAAATTCTCAATATTGAATCCCCTTTCAAACTAGGTATCCAAGAATCCCATATGGTTTGTTTACTCTAAATTGGTTAACCAAACATTTGGTTTTTAATTGTTTAATCAAACATTTTGTTTTTAAATTATTTATCCAAACATTTTGTTTTTAAATATTTGAACAATTCTCAATATCCAAACTCCCTTAGAACTACTCTAAATTTAAAAATATTGCAAAATCTTATAATTGTATATTCATTTACTAAAACTTTAAAATCTCTCAAGTAATTTTTATTATTTTTTAATTATTATTACTATTACTTCCCCAACTTTAACAAGGAATCCCTAAAATACTGAGCTATTTCTTTTAGACTCGTCCATGTTACGTTCAATATATATACATATTTTTTAATAGTCAATTGCTTACTTTACTCTCCCTTACTTTTAGCTCTTTAGAATTATTCGAAGGTAATGTGTGGTACAACCTCAATTTTTAAGAATGTTAGTTTGGCACTATACCTAACTATTATATTTTACAATCTCCTCCCTCTTTTATCATGGGTTACCCATAACATGGACCGAAAACACTTATTTATCTAAAATATATTGGACTCTTTTATGAGTGCAAGTTTAACCAAACATTTTGATTTTGCTTTTAAATTTGATTTAAGAAATTCTCAATATCGAATCCCCTTTCAAACTAGGTATCCAAGAATCCCATATGGTTTGTTTACTCTAAATTGGTTAACCAAACATTTGGTTTTTAATTGTTTAATCAAACATTTTGTTTTTAAATTATTTATCCAAACATTTTGTTTTTAAATCTTTGAACAATTCTCAATATCCAAACTCCCTTCGAACTACTCTAAATTTAAAAATATTGCAAAATCTTATAATTGTATATTCATTTACTAAAACTTTAAAATCTCTCAAGTAATTTTTATTATTTTTTAATTATTATTACTATTACTTCCCCAACTTTAGCAAGGAATCCCTAAAATACTGAACTATTTCTTTTAGACTCGTCCATGTTACATTCAATATATATACATATTTTTTAATAGTGAATTGCTTACTTTACTCTCCCTTACTTTTAGCTCTTTAGAATTATTTGAACGTAATGAGTGGTACAACCTCAATTTTAAAGAATGTTAGTTTGGCACTAGATACTGAACTATTTCTTTTAGACTCGTCCAAGTTACGTTCAATATATATACATATTTTTTAATAGTGAATTGCTTACTTTACTCTCCCTTACTTTTAGCTGTTGCACCACCAATCTTACTCGAATTACAGGAGTGTCGAAACAACTAGAAGGAGGAGCTGAGGCCTGGGTCATCGCGTAATAGACGGGGGAGTTGTGGATCTTCTGGGCCTCTGCTGCCGCATCAGACTCGCTACTCGGACGAGAGGGAGGGTTTTTAGAGAGGTAATGATCTGCAGGGGGAGGGGGGTCGAAGGAAGGGGATGAGCAGGTGCCCAGAAGGATTAGGGTTCCAGGAGACAGTGGGGGACAATCTAGGGTAGGTGATTCAATGGAGAGAGTCCCAATGTGGAGGGTGGAGGTCGTAAGCCCGAAGAGGGAGACAACTGGCGACGGGTTCAAGCAGGATGGCGTTGATGATTGAACGGTGTCGATTTAGGGTTTGGGTGGCAGAAGATGGGTTACTCCGGGCAAGGGTCTCGCAAATATTCCACAGCATTCAACTCCATTCCTTCCATGCTGAGCCTAGGAACAGTAGGCCGTAACCGTCGACAGTCGGGAGTAGGTACAGGCGAGGGCAGCGGGTTGCGGAGGTAGCCTCAGAGGTTTACATCATCTGTGGCTAACCGTAATTAGGGTTACGGCTAGGGTAAAAACAGTGAAAGCTGTAGCCCCCCATCCTGTTGTCGAATCAAACCTCCAATCCAATTACCCCATAATGTGGTTTATCTTATATAAACTATTCTAAAGAAAAAATTGTTAGCCCTTTTGTTTTATTTAGTCTAAGATATTACCTACAACATATACACATTGACCTGCTCTTTACCTTTTACAATCCCCTCTTTGTTTTACCATTGGTTACTAATAATATAGACTCATTATAACCCTTTCTTTATATTTTACAATCTCCTCCCTGTTTTATCATGGGTTACCCATAACATGGACCCAAAACACTTATTTATCTAAAATATATTGGACTCTTTTATGAGTGCAAGTTTAACCAAACATTTTGATTTTGTTTTTAAATTTGATTCAAGAAATTCTCAATATCCAAAGCCCCTTTCAAACTAGGTATCCAAGAATCCCATATGGTTTGTTTACTCTAAATTGGTTAACCAAACATTTGGTTTTTAAATTGTTTAATCAAACATTTTGTTTTTAAATTATTTATCCAAACATTTTGTTTTTATATCTTTGAACAATTCTCAATATCCAAACTCCCTTCAAACTACTCTAAATTTAAAAATATTGCAAAGTCTTATAATTATATATTCATTTACTAAGACTTTAAAATCTCTAAACTAATTCTTATTATTTTTTAATTATTATTACTATTACTTCCACAACTTTAGCAAGGAATCCCTTATAGAACTGAACTATTTCTTTTAGACACATCCATGTTATGTTCAATATATATACATATTTTTTAATAGTGAATTGCTTACTTTACTCTCCCTTACTTTTAGCTCTTTAGAATTATTCGAAGGTAATGTGTGGTACAACCTCAATTTTTAAGAATGTTAGTTTGGCACTATACCTTGAAAATGTGATGGGATAATACTTAAGAATTATTTTTTTAAAGTAAGGGAATTATTTAATTTGATTCCTAACTTCTTTTAAAAATATTCTCTTGATGTGGATCGTGGAACATATCTTCACTTTGTTGATGATGGAACATATCTGTCGATGTTTGAAAGTAATTTACGCAACCCCAAGGGAAATGCAAAAGCCTTTTTTTGTTTAATTAAGTTAAACCGCAGGCATGGTACATAAGATTCCAGTTTGACTTGAGATTCATGGCGTAGTATTTTAGGCCACTCTGCTACCCACTTGCCACACACCATACCATAATGGATGGAAAAGCTTGAGCAAGTCGCAGTGCACGAATCCATAGGCTATTATACTGCAAATTGCGTCCACCATGCCATAGTATTCTCGAATCGCCATGAATCATACATATGTCATTTCATTTACACAGAGGAAAGGCTACATAAACGCACCACTGGCCATAATATGCAATATTCTGCGTCCTCCACTTTTAAAAGTCATTCATCCGATGCAGGTATTCAATGCCCACTCTGTAACGCCCAACGATAGGAAAGCGTCCACCCAAATAACAGTCGATAAAGTGAGAGATTTTCTCCCGATTTGGAAAATTTCAAGAACAAGAATCACATCTTCATAATCAGACCATTAGGCGGTCCTTCAGATGTTTCGCAACCTGCAACTTCCACCACCTCATACTGGTACTCCATAACCACTGCTGCCCGCCACAGCAAATCTGATTCGTCGGGAGTGGGAGCTACATCAACTTGACAGCGAATCTTACTTGAAGTGTCACTTCTTCACGTCGCTATTATGTTATTATAAACAATTTCATAAACAAAGAGGCAACAGTTAGCCCCAACAGAGAGATTGACTAAAATTGCTTGCTTTGGTTTAAGGAAATAGGTTAATTGTCTCCGTTAATTGTTTTAGATTACACAACCAAAGTAATTGGTAGGTTGGTAGGAGTGAAAGTTTGTTTTTATCGATCACTAAAATTTTGAGTAAAATAATTTTTTTAAATAATTGTGATGAGTTAACCTAAATTAACTAATAACAACCAATAACGCTAAATAAGTTTTTCGAACTAACTTAAAACATTACAAGCTTTTTTTGCTTTGATTTTTTTTCAGAAAGAAAAATCTGTATAATATTATATTGAGACAATATAAAGAGTACATATGAGAAAACAACTAGCATCCTTGCGATCAGATGAAAGCAATGTCTTACAGATATAAATTTTTTTTTTGCTTTGATCTGCTGGGCTATGCATGGTAACAATTTGTGGGTGTTCTTTTCCACTTTTCTGATTTCTCCATGGTTGGATTCTAATATTTGCGTCATATTATTTCAAAATAATCTCACTCAATTCAAGAGTGTGAATCTTAGTATGTGAAATCTATAGTTTCATAAATTCAAAACTGTGATCTCTGCACTTCAGAGATTTGCTATCCATGTACTTCTGACGTTTCTACGAATTCATTAAATATTTGCGTCAATTTCAAAATAATCTCATTCAAATCAAAAGTCTGAATCCTATTATGTCAAAACTATAGTTTCATAAATTCAAAACTGTGATCTCTGATTCGCTATTCATGTACTTCTGACATTTCTACGAATTCAACAAATTGATCATAAATTAAATCATTTTTGTTCATGATTTTTGGCGCGGAGAGTATAATAAAAATTCTAGCCTATGCCGTTGTGTAAGAATCTCGGAATAAGAAAGTTCAAGGAAAGCCAATTGGTACAAAAGCTTGACTTTTTGCCAGTAGCAAACTCCCCAGTAGAGGTCCTCTTTCCAATATTTTTATGGCATTATCTTGCTTGAATTCTGTAATTACCATTTAAACAATTCCAAACTACAATTTTAAATTTATTTCTATTAATTGACATCATTTTCCAATATTTTTATGACATTATCTTGCTTGAATTCTGTAATTACAATTTAAACAATTCAAAACTACAATTTTAAATTCATTTCTTCTAATTTTTAAACATGTTAAATGAAATCGAGTTAATCGAGTTTTAAAAAACAATCTTTGGCCCAATCAAAATGACACATTGCAATTAAAATCATTATTGAAAATGGAGAAGATGGTTGAGTTTGGTGTAGGTCAGCTTAACTCAAGGAGAAAATGTTGTAGTGGCTCCTTGCATCCGGGCAGAAACGTCAATACCAACCTCCGAGCATGTGACAAGCTGCCTTGCATGCGATGGTGCAACCAGGCTAAATCTCAGTAGGCGGGGAGGGACCCATTTTCCTTGACCGTCGCAGAATGTAGGTGGAGCTGTACAGAAAGCATGTGACCCTAACAGGATGAAGTGAGCAGTGACTTCAATTTCTTATCTGCAAATGTGTCGTCATTCGTGACGTCATTAACTCTGTGCTGATGCTCAATAAAGATGGGAGAGATGAACCTGAGAAGCTGTATCAGGGGGTTGCGTAGCCGGGGTATTTGGTATCGTTCGGAAACCGTTTCACATTTTCATGGTTGGAATTTCAAAATAGATTTATTTTTAATTTTGATAGTTAAGAACTAAAATTTTAATTGTATTTAATAATAAATTACTTCAAAATAAATAAATTATTGATTTATCTTTAAATTTGAAAGTTAAAAACTAAAATTTTAAATTATATTTGACTAACAAATCACTTTTGAAATAAATAATTTGCTCATCAAATTCCATCTGCTGGCCACGAAGCACCTATTTGCCCGCCCAATTTAACTTCTCGACACCATATTCTTCCAAAATCAATCTTAAGATGATTAATAGCGAACGATCTCCTAAAATAATTACTGGCCAACGATTTACATTTTTTATGTTGTTTTGTTAAAGGTTGTTTGGGGATTTAAATTAATAAAATATATGAAAAAAATAGTAGTCATACCCACGAGGGATATAATTATTACTAGAAATGCATCATTCTATAGTAAGGGTTATCAACTAGTCAAGAGGGATAATAGTAAGTAAATGATCTTATTATCCACATCAAGTAATCTCATATAGTTAAGAAAGATTAATAGTATTATCATTAGGGGCCAAACCTAGGTTACTAAACCTAAGCTCTATAGTTAATGGATACATCTCCTAATAAGATATCTATTAGCTATTAGGGCCTAGGAGGGGATCCTTTAGGAGGTCCTACGGGAGAGGGTAGTTAACTATGGTTACATCTTGGATCCTATATAGGATATCCTAGGGATATCTCATATGGGCCTATGGGTACCTGTATATTGTGACTATAATCCATAGGATATCCCCTAGGGTACCTATGAGTATATCCCCTATATCTCTATTATCTAAAGTCTCCCTAGGAATCCCTCCCCTATCACTAGTTGCTATCCTAGGGCCCATATATATATATATATATATATATCCCGTATCCCCTATTGTATATGGTACCCTAGGGGATATACTAGGATACATCCCCTAGGATACTCCATATTCCCTATATCCCCTAGTATCCCCTACTCATCCCTTAACCTAATAGGGGGATCCTTTAGGGATATCCACTATGGGTGGAGTAGGGTAGCCTTACCTTCTATAGTAATTATTAGCCTAAAGGAGGAGTAGGCTATCCACTTAGTATCATATCCCTATAGCTCCCTATTGTTACTAGGGATAGTAAGATATACCTATTAGCAGTGATAACTGGACCCTATGGTATGATGTTAGTGGTAATTGACTATAGGAACCTTGAGACCTAAGGCTAAGATAAGGCATGTATGGTTCTCGAGCATTAGTTAGGTGTGACTTTGTGGATTAAGGCTTGAGGCGCTTTGACCTTTCTCAGAAAGCCTCCCTAAAAATAAAAGAAGTTATCCTTAGCCTTCTATTTATAGGGGTGATTTTGTCCTCTTTGATTGATAAGGAAGGTAGGATGAAGCCAATATATACTTATAAATAGTCAAAATATTTCATATATAAAGTAAGGCAAAGTGTTTATTTACTGATATTGGCATTTCCGAAAAGCAAAAGCCTTCAAAGATGAGGAAAATAACCAGACCGGAGCTTCGTATCCACCTGTTCTCTTCCTTCGGGCCACTACCCAACCAAGAGTGCCCTAAAACCGGGACATGGCTTCTTTAGTTTGCCCCGTGCATACCACTTTATCAAGTCATTAGGTCCATAGTGAAAAAAATAAGGGACATGAAAAGCACCCCACCATTGATCGTCATTCATAGAAGTCATGCACATCAAAGCAAACAGAAAGCCATTCACATTACAACACAAAGAAGCAACTCACACAGAGAAGGTTCACATAAGTCGTTCACTAAGAGCACATAAAATCCATTCAAATAAACCAACCGTTAATTCACTGCACAAAGTCCTCTCCGGGAGTATGTGTTCCTTCTCTCTCGGGTATGTATATGACTAGCTATGATCATCTATTCTCAGCTCTGATAGGCTTTGACAACTGGCTAAGGACCCTATGGCTATGACCACCTTCTAGCTATGCCTAGCTATGACCTCTTGGCTCTGAAAGGCTGTAGCCCCCCGGTGTATTTCAGTTCTAATGGGTACATAAACTACTAAAGTAGCATCGACCCAATACAAATCCAATAGAGAATGGGGAAATGATAACTAGGACAAACCATGCAAGGGACTAATACGGGATACCAGGGCCTCCCTTAACTCCCTAAGGGCCTAACTAGTTATACTTAGAGGTACCCCCCTATATACACAAGATACCTAACCCTTGTCCCCCTTAGTCATAGGGAAGGGATCCTAGTTGAGCACTAGTGGGATATGTAGGATATACCTATACTAATGGGGGACCCTAGGGGTTAATATGAGGACCTACCCCTAGGGATAAGGGACCCATATGGGATAATATATAGGTAAAAAAATAGTAGTCTAATTATTAAATGTTGTTTTTTTTTTTTAGTGATATAATTTATAATAAAATCATGAATTTAAATTTTTTTAGATGTTTTTTTTTAGTATATAAATGGATTCAATTGGTTGAAACATCCTAAACACAATATGTGTAGATTACATCACTAAAATTTAAAATCCCAAAAATCTTTTATCCAATATTTGATCTGAAAAATTGCCCAAAATAGACTGAAAAATTGCCCAAAATAGACTGATTCAAGAGTGAAATTTAAAATCCCAAAAAAATTCTAGTCCAAATTTGACCTGAAAAATTGCCCAAAAATGAACTGATTCAAGAGATTGAATTAGAAATTTTGAAAATTCGAACACTGACAAATCCTGGTTAAAATCACAGTTTAACTTGCCAGGAAGAAAACGACGGGCAGAAAAAACAAGGCAAAATGTTTCATTTATCTGATATCCTAAACCTTGTCTTTGTATTTCTCTGTAACGAGGACAGACTCGATGATGGGTAATTGATAAAACCTACGCTGGAAAACAAATTGGCATGGAGATCTCTGGGCGTGACGTACGACAGTGTCTTAAAACAGCAAATTAACTATTTAAGAAATGTCAAGTGGCCCACTGAAAAGAGGCTGGCCTCTGCTGAAGTACGCTTCTCCCATCATCTGTTGCTGGTTTTAAATAATAATTTGTTGAGAAGTGATGGAAGAGTCATTTACAAGAAACGAAAGTACAGGTTTGGTCAAATGATTGATGAGCAATATGGGTCAGTTGCGTTCCAGTACAGCGACATCAGGTTGAGGTTGCGGGACGAGATCATGAAAATCCAGAGGTAGGAAAGAACTGACCTGCACAGAAAACAAGGTAAACTGACTCATGAGGAAACAGGTCATCTCCCACTATTGCTTATTCACTACAGGGGTGACTCCGAAAATACACAGTTTAATCATATCCAAGGAAGACATCTGTAATGCAAACGCTAGGGTTGACATGGATGTCCAACCGAACCTTTGGAATTGATGTAGGCAGATGAAGCAGATGCCATGATTGACTGACAGTTGGGACAATAATGTAATGTTAACATTATAAAAATGTAGGGAATGTATAAGGTATTTGAGATTGGTTTTGAATGTGACGGTTCGACCTCATCCAATAAGATAATCTTAAATGTTTTGAAAGTGATTAAAGGTGTTGTATATCGAGGTTATAATTTAGAATTCAGTAAAAAAAACATAAGAAATTCAACTGTGGTAGTGTTTTAATTTTTTTTATAATGTAGAAATAGATTCAGCGCTTTGAAGAACTCTGAGATACCCAAAATTAATGGAATTTAAGTTAGATTTTAAAAAAAATTGGGTTAATTTTTTCTAAAATCATACCAAAATTTCTCAGTTTTTTTTCAGAAACGAAAAAGCTTTATATTATATGAGAGATATAAGGTCCAATAAGAAGATACATCTGAGATGGTTATATAAGGCCATTAGTCCAAATAGACTTAAGCTCATAAGATCAGTACTAATGGCAGCATATCCAAAACTAAAAACAACATATGTCCAAAAAACTTTCACAGTTTACCATGTGGAAAGGCTGTAAGAAGAAAACATAATAAAAGAGAGCATAAGCAGTTTGAGAATTGAATGGCATGTAGATCAACTGTGACTAGAATTCCGGAAATGCAAAATCACAGATCTGGAAGGTTTTTCCCTCAGAGAAAATCTCTAAATGCCATATACCAGGTGAAGCAAGGAGTCCCATTTTAGAAAGTGAATCGGCTTTTGTATTTTTTCCCTGCAGATGTGCTCAATAGAGCTGCTGACCATGTAGCCCCAGTAATAGTTGATCCTATACCAAAATTTCTATTAGTTTCTCAGCAAAATTGTGGCTGTTTAGACTGCTAGTTATTAATGCAAAGTCTGTTTAATGTTCAGTGTTTTCTAGTAATGTTTAAAGTTCTTATAACCAAAATTAGTATTAAAAAACTGTTTAAAAAATCTACTAGGTCTGATATATTGTATAATTTTTAAATTAATTCACTAAAAATATAATATTTCCTGAGTATAAATTTCTGGAGGTGTCTACAGAGGTGGAGAAATTGAATCTCAGTGAAAAAATTTCAAATTTTTTTGTAAAAGTAGTGTTTAATCATGTTTTTGATGGTGGAAATGGATTCAACACCATAAAAAACATCTAAAGCACCTAAAATTTAGAAGGTTAACAACTGTAATTTAGATTTACAAAAGTCTTTGCCAAATTTTCTAAAAATATGACTAGAATTTCCAAAACTTTCCCAAAAAAAAACCAGTCTAGTTAGACTATTGCTAAATTTTTATCCACTTCAGACAAAAAATTATGTGAAAAAGGTAATTTTATCCAGTAATTTACTTCAATCTGTATATAATAATTATTACCATGTTCATCTAACCCCACGGGTGGAAAAACAGGAGCGGATCTGCTGGCATCCCTGATAATAGGCAAGGTGACCAAAGACAAACGAGGGTGTTTCTACCGTGAAAAATTAGTTAAGGTAACTATGTATTATGAGCTGTCTTTTCGTGTTTCAGTGTTCAAAGAAGTACGAAAGTATTTAATAAATAATAGAATAGTTTTGTGTGACCGGCAGATCTCGAGTCCATATCTGTTAGGATACTTTAATTTATATCATCATCAGGTGACGAGTCTAACTAGGTGACTTTTGGTTCATTTATATATTCATCGGATGAAGATTCTAACAATGTGGATTTTGTCTTTTGGTTTATATATATATTCATCAGATCAAGGTTCTAACTCATTGATTCTTAGTTCGTTTATATATTCGATGAGGATTTTGTTTTTCATCTACATTGTCTTTTGGTCTATTTATATATTCATCCGATCAAGGTAAGTGAGTTACTCTGGGTTATGTTATTTATTCGATAAGATTATGTTTTTGTAATAAAAGGGTATATTACTGTAGGTAGATGTGTAGATGTAATGTAAATATATGTATGTCAATATTTTAAATGTTGATTTAATATATTGAATTTATATTAATGTGAGTACCACCGTCACAATTAATAAAGTCAGATTGGACTGGGTTTGAATATGCTTTACATTCCAAAAAAATGATACCCTAGATTGACATAACAAGTTGGCTATGTATTTATACTATTATATTATTTTCCTAAACTTCTTACCAATGGATATGGAATGAGGGAAATAACAGAGAGATTTTAAAGATATCTTGATCTTTCTAGTCTTCATGGCATTCACTATGGGTCTATTTTTTATGGAAAAGTCACAACGGTGCAAAGGCCGCATTTCCCACTACTCTTGCACTGGTTACAATTCATGAACTTTCTAACACACACTACTATAGTCAATGTAGCAATCGTTTATAGGCCTTCTAGTCTCTAAAATTGGAATAAGCCCAAAAGATTAAGTTGGAGATTTCCTGTGCAACAAAACATTATGTGAAGAAGAAGGGGATCAATAGCCCCAGGCAACTAGAAACGCAAAATATAATGATCTAAGTTTAAACAGGAACACAACAAATTACGAATATATCCATAAATATAGAGATGCAACATAAATGACACTTCATTTCATTAATATCAGGCACTGAAATATGCTTACAAACAGAATGGAAATAAGACTAGCTCGGGCGATGGTAGCTTATCTCTAAGAAGAGATGTTGCGGCTACATGCCTTTGAACTGTGTTACAATGAGGTTTGAAGGCCTATTTATCATTGAGATACAATGGAAAACTCTAAACATCCAAAAACCTAACCCTAAGAGATGAAACACCAAACTATGGGCCTCGTTGGAGTAAATTGGTACATCAACTTCCCAGGGTCGTAACTTTGGCATACGATCTCCATTTGACGCACATGATACCTCGTTAGAAAGATCTATCTAAGGACTAAAACCACTAACAATGATTAGCGAGTTGGCAAATTATAGTCACCTCCGATGATTTTCCAAAAAAACGTTGTTTAGGGCCTCAAAACGGCTCCAGGAGTTGAGGACCCGAAAAACTGCCAAAAATAGTAAACTGTGCTACAATTAAGGAAACTGAAAAACTTAAAGAAACAATGGTGGGGGTCCAAGTGGGATAGGTGAGTGGGCACCAATATCCACCTGGATCAGATAATGACCAAGGTGTTATTGTCAAGCCACTTGCTTTCAACCAAATTTTAATCTTTTGGGAGAAGTATCAACACCATATGCGAGCAACACCGTCAAAGTTAATAAATTTAGATTGCACTGGCTTTTGAATGTGCTTCATCCGAAAGAAAATAATGGCCCCACACCGACATAACAAGTTGGCTATGTATTTATACTATTATGTTATTTTCCTGAACTTCTTACCAGTGGATATGGAATTAGGGAAATAACAAAGAGATATTTTAATGATATGTAGATCTTTCCAATCTTCATGGCATTCACTATGGGTCTATATTTTTATGGAAAAGTCACAAGGCTGCAAAGGTCACATTTCCCACTACTTTTGCAGTGACTACAATTCATGATCTCTCTAACACACACTACTCCAAGGTGAATGATCTGTTAATGGTTTTGAGGAGTCTTCTGTCAAGCAATGGTTCATATGCCAATGACAGTTAGGTGAAGGCAGAGTGATATTATATCAATCATAAAAGTTTTGATTTACCACTACCATTTGTGTTGCATATAAGCAATCTACACCATTGGTACTCTCATTTGCTAAGAAAAATTGAAGAATACTTTGCAACATATATAGTACATAACTTGGATAAGCCCATATTGAAAGAAGGCCTATAGATGATTGCTACATTGATTATATAACCTGTCAAGGGCATTGGAGTAATTCCTGAATGAAAATGTTAGAGACACACTAGAACTCATGTATACCAAGACGAGAAACAACTATGATCACAAAGGAGGCTAAGAAAATAGATATACATTGTTTCTAATGACTTCAAAAAGTTTTCTTGGTAGCATGAGCTCCCATTCTGGTTGTGTTTTAGTTGTAGATACACTTGTTGATCTTCTACAATAGGCATGGCTTTCTCATGTATCAAAAGGGAACAATTGTGAGTTGTTACCTTGCCCCTCGTGTTTAATTGAAGCATTTGTACTAATGTCCTCAATTTTGAGTGTTGAGCATGTACAAAAGGCTGGAGCATTTGATCACATGATCAATGTTGATGCTTTGAAGTGCTAATTAAAAGCACCTATGATATCAGATCTAAGGGAGTGATCACATTGGGATCATGCTTTTCCTCCTACGCTTGGTCAAATTTTGAACTGGATAGAAGGTACCAGTAATGATTTTCTCATCAACCCCATTCCAACCTGCACAGACATTACATTCTTACTTATTTACAGATACAGAGCAATCTATCATATGTAGTTTGAAGGTTTAACCTTAGAGGAATCAGAGCAAGTACTGCAACTATGAGCTACATTGATAGAGTTTAAGTGTCATTAATATTTTGAATTCCATATTGAGTTCCATTTTTATTTTTTACCTTGACACCTCTAGGCTAGCAAACCCCTAAGCTTTCTACTGATCTTGTGATCAATGGCTCATCAAAATCACTCACCTTCATCCAACCTGCACACACATTACAATCTCAATTCCATATGGATACAGAGCAGGCTGTCATAGGTATGGTGTTGTGTTAGACAAACGATAACCATTAAGGGATTATTATTTGTTGGTATGAACATAGAAACAAGTGGGTGTGAAAGAGACACACTTTCATTTTCAGAAGGTTGTAGATTTGAAAGATTTTTAAACCTTTTCAAGCCTTCAATTCTAGACTGGTAACATCATATGAGATCCCAATTTCAGCATTTAAGAAGAAATTTCAAGCCATATGATGAGATAACTTTGTGATCAGTGGCTCATCAAAATCACTCACCTTCATCCAAACTGCACACACATTACAGTCTCAATTACTTATAGATATAGAGCAAGTTGTCATAGGTAGCTCGATTATCCAACCTTTGAGTGTTAATATTTGACCTCTGCCATGTCAAAATATGTTATGCGTCCACACTAAACTAAATGAAACAATAGTTTCTTTCATTTTCTTATGATAAAATCATTCTCATTCATCAAACCTGCACACACATTACATTCACAGTTATAGATACAAAGCAAGTTTTCATAGGTAGCTCAACTATTCAACCTTTCAGTGTTAATCTTCGACCTCTTTTGTGTCAAAATATGTTATGCATCCACACTTGTAGTAAATGTAACATTGGTTGTTTTCATTTTCTTCTATGAAAGGATATTTCCTTTTTCAGTAAGCATTACCCATGCAACAGTGACCCTTTTTTTATTACAGGTTGTTACAGGTCTGTGGTTTCTTTCTGTGGCTTGCAGCTATGATAACATTTCTCTTTTTGACTCTTCTTGAATTTATTGAGTTAAATTATTCATGTTTTATGAGATAAAAAAAGAGGAACGTTCCTAAGTAAGAATAGACTCTATCAAAATATCTGAAGAGGAATTTATTAAATTTTATTGGACATTAGTATTGAGTTGTGATATTCATTTGACAGATCATTGCTTCTTTTAAATATATTTAGGGGTTGTTTCTCATTTCATTAAGTTTCAAAAATTCAACTTAATTGAATAATTACATAATGAAAGCATAATTGAGATTCATATAATTGAAAGATTGCACCTTTATTTCCAAAATGGAATCCCACTGAAGAAAAGCCATTATCGTGGCAAGCATGAAGAGACAACAAATATGTAGGGTATGTTGCCTATAATTTGATCTTCCTCCCTCATTTCCCAACCGTTTTCAGTGAATTCTATACAAATATCCACGAAAACATGCAATTTTACCTATCAATATCCTGCAAGGCCTAGTAGAAAGCATAAAATAGCACACATTTGTGCTGGAATCCTTGATTTCACATAACTCAATTCATTCATAGGAAAGAAACAAAATGAAATTCAATAGAGTAGTTGCTGCCACTAAAAAAGTTAGATTGGGTATGTACAAGGAAGGAGAAACACAATTATAATAAATTATTCCTCTTTATCAGCCACACGCAACACACCAACACCATCAAGTTAGCTTGAGGCCTTTGAAGCCTAAAAGATACACACTTTCATTTTTAGAAGATTGTAGACCTGAAATATTTTTAAGCCTTTTCAAGCCTTCAATTATAGACTGGTAACATCAAATGAGATGCCAATTTCAACATCGAAGAAGAAATTTCAAGCCATATGATGAGATAGATTTCTACTGATCTTGTGATCATTGGCTCATCAAAATCACTCACCTTCATTCAACCTGCACACACATTACAGTCTAAATTACTTATACATACAAAGAAAGTTGTCATAGGTAGCTCGAATGTCCAACCTTTGTGTTAATCTTCTACCTCTACCATGTCAAATATGTTATTTGTCCACACTAAACTAAATGAAACAATAGTTTCTTTCATTTTCTTATGATAAAATCATTCTCATTCAAAAAACCTGCACACACATTACATTCACAGTTATAGATACAAAGCAAGTTGTCATAGGTAGCTCGACTATTCAACCTTTGAGTGTTAATCTTCGACCTCTTTTGTGTCAAAATATGTTATGCATCCACACTAGTACTAAATGCAATGGAGATAACTGATTTCTAATGGTACTTATATTTTTCATCCCCATATAGTGGAAGGGTATCCTTTTATCTATCAGTCCTTTGTAAATAGAGCTCTTTGTAACAAAAAATTCACATATTCCAAATCCATTTGTCATTTTCATGGTCAATGTCTTCTTGGTGCCAAGAGAACTTAGCAAAGCTATATTAGTCTGTTTGTCATGGTTCTCTTTTGCGTGAGACACTAAATACAGTTGCAACAATGCACCAAACCACTATTTTTAAATTGAGAAAATTGGGATACCCACATTCTGAATTTGTTTACATAGAGGGAAACCTGCCTAAATAAGTTGAACTTGTTTCCCACTACTCTTGCATTGGCTACAATTCATGAACTTTCTAACACACACTACTATAGTCAATGTAGCAATCGTTTATAGGCCTTCTAGTCTCTAAAGTTGGAAGAAGCCCAAAAGACTAACTTGGAGATTTCCTATGCAACAAAACATTATGTGAAAAAGAAGAGGATCGGTAGCCCCAGGCAACTAGAAATGCAAAATATAATGATCTGAATTTAAACAGGAACACAAAAACTTACGAATATATCCATAAATATAGAGATGCAACATAAATAACACTTCATTTCATTAATATCAAGCACTGAAATAAGCTTACAGAATGAATGGAAATAAGACTAGCTCAGGCGATGGTAGCATATCTCTAAGAAGAGATGTTGGGGCTACATGCCTCTGAAATGTGTTACGATGAGGCTTGAAGGCCTATTTATCATTGAGAAACAATGGAGAACTCCAAACATCCAAAAACCTAACCCTAGAAGATGAAACACCAAACTATGGGCCTCGTTGGGGTAAATTGGTACATAAACTTCTTGGGGTCGTAACTTTGGCATACGATCTCCATTTGACGCACACGATACCTCCTTAGAAAGATCTATCTAAGGACTAAAACTGCTAACAATGAATAGCAAGTTGATAACTTATATTCACTGCCAGTGATTTTCCAAGAAAACGTCATTTAGGGCCTCAAAACGGCTCCGGAAGTTGAGGACCCGAAAAATTGCCAAAAATAGTAAACTGTGTTACAATTAAGGAAACTGAAAAACTTAAAGAAACAATGGTGGGGGTCCAAGTGGAATAGGCAAGTGGGCACCAATATCCACCTAGATCAGATAATGACCGAGGTGTTATTGTCAAGCCACTTGCTTTAAACCAAAATTTAATCTTTGGGGAGCAGTACCAACACCATATGCGAGCAACACCGTCACAGTTAATAAATTCAGATTGGACTGGCTTTTGAATGTGCTTCATCCAAAAGAAAATAACGTCCCCACATTGACATAACAAGTTGGCTATGTATTTATACTATTATGTTATTTTCCTGAACTTCTTACCAGTGGATATGGAATTAGGGAAATAACAAAGAGATATTTTAAAGATATGTGGATCTTTCCAATCTTCATGGCATTCACTATGGGTCTATTTTTTTATGGAAAAGTCACAAGGCTACAAAGGTCACATTTCCCACTACTCTTGCACTGACTACAATTCATGATCTCTCTAACACACACTACTCCAAGGTGAATGATCTGCTAATGGTTTGAGGAGTATTCTTTCAAACAATGGTCCATATGCCAATGGCAGTCAGGTGAAGGCAGTGTCATATTATATCAATCATAAAAAATTTGATTTACCACTACCATTTGTGCTGCATATAAACGATCTACACCATTGCTGCTCTCATTTGCTAAGAAAAATTGAAGAAGACTTTGCAACATATATAGTACATAACTTGGATAAGCCCATATTGAAGAAGGCCTATAGATGATTGCTACATTAATTATAGAACCTGTCAAGGGCGTTGGAGTAATTCCTAAATGAAAATGTTAGAGACACACTAGAACTCATGTATGCCAAGACCAGAAACAACTATGGTCATAAAGGAGGGCTAAGAAAATAGATATACAATGTTTCTAACGATTTCATAAAGTTTTCTTGGTAGCATGAGCTCCCATTTTGGTTGTGTTTTAGTTATAGATACACTTGTTGATCTTCTACAATAGGCATGGATTTCTTATGTATCAAAAGGGAACAATTATGAGTTTTTACCTCGCCCCTCACGTTTAATTGAAGCATTTGTACAGAAGGCTGGAGCATTTGATCACATGATCAATGTTGATGCTTTGAAGCACCAATTAAAATCACCTATGATATTAGATCTAAAGGAGTGATCACATTGGCATCATGCTTTTCCTCCTACGCTTGGTCAAATTCTGAACTGGATAGAAGGTACCAGTAATGATTTTCTCATCAACCCCATTCCAACCTGCACAGATGTTACATTCTTACTTATTTATAGATACAAAGCAATCTATCGTATGTAGTTTGAATGTTTATCCTTAGAGGAATCAGAGCAAGTACTGCAACTATGAGCTACATTGATACAGTTTAAGTGTCATTAATATTTTGAATTCCATTTTTATTTTTTACCTTCACACCTTTAGGTTAGTGAACCCCTAATCTTTCTACTGATGTTGTGATCACTAGGTCATCAAAATCACTCACCTTCATCCAACCTTCACATCCATTACAGTCTCAATTCCATATGGATACAAAGCAGGCTGTCATAGGTATGGCGTTGTGTTAGACAAAGGATAAGCATTAAGGGATTATTATTTGTTGGTCTGAACATAGAAACAAGTGGGTGTGAAAGAGACACACTTTCATTTTCAGAAGGTTGTAGATTTGAAAGATTTTTAAACCTTTTCAAGCCTTCAATTCTAGACTGGTAACATCATATGAGATCCCAATTTCAGCATTGAAGAAGAAATTTCAATCCATATGATGAGATAACTTTGTGATCAGTGGCTCATCAAAATCACTCACCTTCATCTAAAATGCACACATCACAGTCTCAAATACTTACAGATATAGAGCAAGTTTTCATAGGTAGCTCGATTGTCGAACCTTTGAGTGTTAATATTCGACCTCTGCCATGTCAAAATATGTTATGCATCCACACTAAACTAAATGAAAAAATAGTTTCTTTCATTTTCTTATGATAAAATCATTCTCATTCAACAAACCTGCACACGCATTGCATTCACACTTATAGATACAAAGCAAGTTGTCTTAGGTAGCTCAACTATTCAACCTTTCAGTGTTAATCTTCAATCTCTTTTGTGTCAAAATATGTTATGCATCCACACTTGTAGTAAATGTAACATTGGTTGTTTTCATTTTCCAAAACCAAGTGCTCCAAAGTAGATATTTGACTAAGAGTTGTAGGTATTCTCCCTTTCAATTGATTCAAAGATAAATTCAACAACTTTATATGTATCATACTACATATGCTTGTGGGGATTCACCCAGTAATATTATTGTGAGACAAATCAAATATAATGCTTGTAGGCAAAATATATGAAAACATATACTCATATAACCTACATGTTGTGACTATCAAGCCTAATGTTCACTCATTTCACTTGAAAGATTCCATGTTTCCAAATTACGGATATTTAGTGTGTGCAACCACTTTGAGACAACCTTATGTCAAGAAAAAACATGTCTTATGAAATATTTTCACATTAATTTGACATCCTTTTTGTAAATTAACAGTTTGTTTATGGAAAATGTTAAGTACATTGAAAACCTGTCAGTTTTTCAATTTCCAAGAAGGAATTTAAAGTATTTTTTTCTTAAGTATCTTTGTTACCTTTGGGTGGATTATGGTTTTGATAAACTTTGTAGCCTAAGACACATTTTATTTTCCAAGTATTGGCATCACAAGGTATACATGCTGCATAAGTTTTTGGAATGCAAAAGTTAACCATTGCACCTTTCAAAGCTACTTTGTTCAACCAACAACCTTCATCAATGCAACTCTTCCTTATGTCACTGGCTTATATCATTCCCTTTGCAACACGAGGTGACATTGCTAGTTTTTATATATTCATCAGATGAAGAGTCTAACAATGTGGATTTTGTCTTTTGGTTTATTTGTATATCCATCAGATCAAGGTTCTAACTGAGTGCCTCTTAGTTCATTTAAATATTTGATGAAGATTTTGTTTTTGTGTTAAAAGGTACTTTATATCTCAGTATACCTGTATAGGGAAATGTGTAGATGCAATGCAAGTATGTATGTGTGTGAATATTTTTAAATGTTGGCTCAATATGTTGAATTTATATTAATATCTTAAATTGATATATTATTTTTATCAATTTTTTTTTAATGTAAATACTTACTTAAATTATGTTATAAGTAATTGATGGTAAATATGTTATTATGAATATGAGATATTTTGAAGGATTTTAATTTTGAATTAAAATTATCACAAAAATATCTAAAAATTATGCATGAATATTGGAAACATATCCATAGATTACGACATAAAATATGAAACACATTTATCACATGACATTATATTATGCAAAGAATACAATATGACTTTCAAGTTATGGTCTAATCAAATGTTTGAAAATTAGTTTTTTTAATAATATTGAAAAATATTATTTATTTCTACATGACATTATATTATGCAAAGGCTACAATATGACTTTCAAGTTATGGTCTAATAAAATGTTTGAAAATTAGCCTTTTTAATAATATTGAAATTTTTTATCTATCTCTCAAATCTATACATTATAAGTTGCATTGTTCAATGATAAACTAATAATGGTTAATGGGTGAACCGGTTGCTAGAGTCATGTTGTGGTAGGTGACTAATAATGATTTCGTAACCATATTTAAATTTTGAGAGAATTTTTTTGGATGAACTATGTGAAGGATTTCTATATCCTATATAATGTATTGGGTGGATACTCCACCCATTGTCGGGACGTGAGAATTATATGATCACAAACGAGTGTTGTGAATTAAATGAAAAAGGAGGTAAAGTCAATTATTGTTATTACTATTATCCAATTTATCAAAAATGAGTGTTGTGAATTAAATTAAAAAGGAGGGAGGTAAAGTCAATTATTATTATTATTATTATTATTATTATCCAATTTATCACAAACGAGTGATGTGAATTAAATGAAAAAGGAGGTAAAGTCAATTATTAATATTATTTTCCAATTTTAAGGTCACGTCAAAGATAGACACCAAATTGGTGTATGAGGCCCCCTTGTTTGTGGGACAAGGGACCCACCTTCGCGCAGTGATTTGACTGCTAAGTCTACGAAGGCATACATACTCTACCCATTGATTTCACTGCTAAGTCTACAAAGGCATACATACTCTACCCCTCCGGTTTTGAACTTGTGACCTCTTAGGAGGAAACACATACTCTTAACCATTAGGCCCAATGAGAAAGACTAAAAACATGGAATAATTAGTTGTTAAAGGAAGGGTCAAGTCAATAGATTTAAATAAATAATTAGATGTTAAAAGAAGACCCAAGGCAACATATTTAGATAAAGAAATAAATAATAAAAGAAACAAGAATTAAAAGGAAATTGAGGACTATATTAAGATTAAATATAAACAATTACGAGAAAAGGGCAAGCCCACCGACTTAAATAAATGATAAATTAATTAAAGGGGGGGAGGGGTGAGCATTTGGGTGTAGCGATTATAATTAAATTTTTTGAGGATAATAATAATAATTAAGAGACGCGAATATTGATAGAAATAATTATCAAGAAAGAAATTCAATAAACAATTGAACAATCCTTGAAATTGAAGGAAATACATGAAGAATGTGAAAACTTTTGAAACATGAACGGTTATATATTAGGTTAGAAACAAATAATTTTTACTAAAGATAAAAATAAAGGAAAGAGGTGGGTTAGGGAAGGAGGGAGAAGATAAAGTTGCAGATAGACTAAGACCACGAGGGCTTCACTGGGGGAGCAATAAAATACCACGTGGGTTCATATTGGGGGATATATATTGAGGAAAAAATGACATAATATATTAGGGGGTAAAGGGTTTTTATATTGACAGGTATAAAAAATGGAGCTAAAAATTAATGAAAAAATATAAAAGGGTATAAAAAATGTTAATGAAAAAATGGATACCTACAATATCAAATGAAAGTAGGGTTTTTTAAATTAGGAAGGTGTATTGGGTTCATATTGCTTAGGGGTTAAATAATGTTATTTTTAGAGGTATTTTCCAATATGTAGTCAAATTAGGGGCATGTTTTAGTATTCCATGAATGTACGCGAATGTCGGAGTTCATTCAGTGAAGACCCCATGGCTAAGACCAAGGGGGGCAGAGTAGGAACTAATGGGTTTGATCCAAGGGATCAGTTTAGTGCTCAAAATTCAAAGTGTGGAACATAGATTGAAACTTGAGCAACTGGATATATCTCAGTGATCTAAATCCAATGCAACTTGTTTCACTCAAAACATATATCATATGCTCCCGATATCATGTTTTGATCGATTTGTCAAACAGGGAAAAAAATGCAGAATTGGTAGGGTGACTGGACATTTTGGGCTAGTGGCAGGCTGCCACTTGGCCAATCTTGATTGGTCCAAAAATTCGAATTTTATTGGCCAATGGGTTTTAGCCATTTGTCTCAAATTGATTGACTCATAATTTATTTTAATATATTGGGTTGCTGACTATGCTTGGGTTGGACCAATGTGGGCGAGCGACATGGCCAATCGAAGGCTGCCACGTGACCTTTGGTGAAAGGTAAAAATTTTGTTAAGGGCATAAGTATCCCACTGGATTTGAAACTGCGACCTCTGCCAAGCAACCACAAGGCTTTACCACTGCGCCACTTCATGTTTCTTAACCATAGAAGGATTGGACTTATTTAAGGTGTAACAGATGGTGCATTTGGAATGGGGTCGGGGCTAAGCCCCTACACTGGTCCCCGCACCCTTGGAACCAAGGAAAGGGACCAAGGGCCAGGGCTTAGCCCCAGCCCCATGGTCATAGCCACAATATAATGCACCGAGAGTCGGAACCTTCAGCGGAGTTAAATGGGGGGCCAACCCCAAAGAGCCAACCCTGAGTCACATATAACCAATGCAAAGAACCATGGGTGGAAAAGTAAAGGGGCCAGCCCTGGGGTCACATGACCTATCGCAGAACCGAGAGTGCGGGTTTATTTGGGGACAAACCCTTAGGCACTTGCAGTGAGGGTCAACTTCGAGCCACATGGCCATCACACGACCTTTGCCGATGGAAAAAAGGGAGCTCGCATGAAATGTGGCATCCAGTGAAGAAAAACATGTGATAAACACAGTTCTATGCACATCCAAATGATCACGCACTAGTCGTTGGGGGCCCGACCAGTGGGGGCAGGTGGTTAGCCCCACCCCTTGGGCAAGTGGCCCCCATGTGACCCTAATTTTTTAGACTTGGGCTTTAGAGGACAATTTAACCATCTTATAATTTTTCCCGTCGGGTGGGATTGTAGGCCAGATTTGTGTGCATTGGTTCCAGGTTTGGGGAACCCAAGCTAGATTTGGGTCAAATTGTAGGATGGTTAGCTATGGAATTTGGGAAAAACTTGTAACAGGCATAATCTTCTCATTTTTTGGCCAAATGAGGTGCATAAAGAACCCAGATAGGGGTTTTTGGTAGTTCTAGATCCATTGGAGACATTTGTTTTTGCATTCTGAGAATTGAAAATTTATGTAAAAACATATTTTTGAGGATAATGAAAGAGGCCATGCATTGGAAGCTAGACTAGGAGATGTAGCCCAGGAGAGGGGTGAACTCCTTTATCATGTTTTGATTTTATGTGTTTTTGAAATGGTTTAATGTATCTGTTTGGCTGTTAATTGTGTTTAAAAACCACTTGTTTATGTGTTTAGTAACTTGATACATTACCCAAAATACATATAAAATTTCACTTGCAATTTGTATATCACCTTCAATTTAAATTATAGATCATTTTGGTATCAGAGAATCAGGTTATTGTGAAGGTTTGATTTTGTTTGCAAGTGTTTTTTTGATGCTTACAAGGTTGAAGCTTAAAAGAATAAGGAGAACCGTGGAGCCAAGATATGAAATTGTTTCAAGGAGAACAAACACACCTCAACCTTCAATAGTCATGGCACATGAAGAAGGTCCTGAAGGGATGTTTGAAGATGAAAGAACTTTCAAAAAATCATTCTTTGAGATGTTTGAAATGGTAAAGGTTCTTTATGAAGAGAGAAATGCAAGGTTGTATGGAGAGATCTCAAAACCTCCAAAAGGAGATGGAGGAAAAGGAGACAAGCCTCCAAAAGGGAATGGAGGGAATGGTGACAAGCCACCACCTTCACCTCCATCATCCTCATCCTCATATTCATCCTCATCTTCTACTTCTTCTACCCTTTCACAAACACCTCCAAATTCTCCAAAAGGACATGGTAAAACTCCTTTTCTTAAGCTTGATATAAATTTTGAATTGAGGTAGATGCTGAGAAATTTGATAATTGGGTTCGTCAATTAAAGTGTATTGTAGGATACAAAGAATCAAGGATGAAGAGACCAAAATTCAGCTTGCTTCTTTTAGATTGGAAGGTGCCACACTTATTTAGTGGGAAGCCAAAAATCAAGAGGACATGAAGAAACATGGTAAGGTTTTATCCTATTGGAATGATTTTTTTCTTGCAATAAGAAGGCATTTTTATCCATTATCATACATGCAAAAAACTATCATGAATTGGCAAAAATTTAGTCAACCCAAGGGGAAAAATGTGCAATCTTATACTCAAGAATTTAGGAAAAGAGCTTTGATTTTGGGTATAGATTTTTCCTCTCAAGATAATTTGCTCAAATACATTGGAGGATTACATAGCTACTTGAGACATACCATTCTCATGTTTAACCCTACAAAACTAGATGAAGTTTGTGTATAGGAAACACATTTAGAGGCAAGAGGGACAAATGTTTTTGAAGAAACTAGTGAGAAGTCATTCAAGTTTGGAGAAAAAGGAAAAGGGAAGTTTAAAGGCAAGGATAAGAAAAATGTTTCAGTTAAGAAAGAAGCAGAAAAAATCACATGTAAACATTGTTCAAAAGAAGGCCATGATGAAGACCACTATTGGAAACTTCATCCCGAGATGACACCCAAAAATTTTAATAATAAGGAGAAAGAAAATGTTGTTGCAACTACATAACAATATCTAGGATATGATTCTGGAGATGGAACAAAAATAATAGTTGTAGGATTGAAAGGTGAGGATTCAATTGTAAGTACTAGTTCTTTTAGCAAACCCATTGAAACCCAAAATGAAAGAGAAAGAATATAGTTGTTCCATGTTAGAATCATCACAAAACATAACAAGATAGATACTTTGTTTGATAGTGGTTCACAAGCAAACCTCATTTCAGAATACATTGTCAAGAAATTAAATTTGGAAACCATTCCTCATCCTAAACCTTATCCTTTGGGTTGGGTATGTGACAATGCCAAGTTGCAAGTGACAATAAAATGCATACTTATATTTGCCATCACTGCAAATTTTATTGATGAAGTAGAACTTGATGTGGTACCACTTGACATTTGTGGGATTGTTTTGGGAAGCCCATACTTCTATGACAGGAAAGCAATCTTTCATCTCCATGAGAACAAGTGTCACTTGTTTAAAGATGGGATTGAGTACATTGTTAGAGAACATAGCAAGAAAATGAATTTATCTCTTGTGAATGCTCGACAAACCAAGAGGTTTGTAACTACTAGTAAAAATTTTACATTGTTGGTGATTAAACATAAAGATGTTGATTAATCTAAAATATTTCAAGGAAATGAATAAAGTTTGAAATCAGATTTCATTAAGGTTTCTAATCCATGTGATAAGATGTTTTAGGAGTCTAACATGGTGCCTCCTAAAAGAGGAAAACAATTTGAAGTTCATTTGCAGTAAGATGCATCATTGTTGAACATTGGTATGAACAAGATGCAAGCGTTAAAGAATGCAAGGGTCAAAAAGTAGATGCAAAATCTATTTGACAAAGAGGATACTGGTTCTAAAATATATTCTTGCAGGTTTCATAATGTTTTAGCTTTTAGGAAGAATGGTGCATGGCGATGGCATTCACATTTGGTTAAGAGTCGAGCCAAAAACAAGGCTAGACATGCTAAGCATCATCATGACTACAATATTCAAGAGGAAGTGAACTTGAAACTAAATGTCTTCTTTGATTGAAGTTCGAGGAGAGAATATTCAAGTTTCTTTAGCATAAATTTTCTCTTCTAAACATCTTGAAGAATTGTAGCAAGGTTCTACCTTTGACAGAAAGAGAAAGACTTAAAAAATGAAGTACCTTCATGAGAAGCTCAAAGCGACAAAAACGAACAAATCCAAACGGATTGAGGTTGGAAGGGTGAGGGAAGAATACCCTCATCTAATTGTTGATTGAAAATGAGTTTTTGGAGGTCTAAAAGATTCCAATGGGTAGGAGTGACATAGGGGATTAGTTTTGTGCTCAAAATTCAAAGTGTGCGATGGAGCTCAAAACCTAAATGACTGGATAGATCTCAACTATCTGAATTCAATGCAACTCATTTCACTCAAAACAGATATCATATTCTCTCGATATCGTGTTTTGATTGATTTGAAAAACAAGAAAAAAATTGCAGAATTGGCAGGGTGACTAGACATTTTGGGCCAGTGGTAGGTTGCCACTTGGCCACTCTCGATTCATCCAAAAATTTAAATTTTATTAGACAATGGGCTTTCACCATTTGTATCAAATTTATTGGCTCAAAATTTATTTTAATATATTGGGCTACTGACTATGTTTGGGTTCGACCAATGTGGGAGAGCCACATGGGCCAATTGGAGGTTGTCACATGGCCTCCGGTGACAAGTCAATTTTTTTATTGAGGGTCGAAACACCCCATTGGATTTAAAACTGCAACCTTTTCCAAACAACCACATGATTTTGCCATTGCGCCACTTCATGTTTCTTAACCATAGAAGGATTGGAGAGCTATTTAAGGTGTAACGCATGACGTGCTTGCGATGGGGCCAGGGCTAAGCGCCAACCCTTGTCCCCACACCCTTAGAACCAAAGGGTGGGACCAAGGGCCAAGGTTAAGTCCCAATCCTAGTCCCCGCGCCCTCGGAACTAAGGGGTGGGACCAAGGGCCAGGGCTTAGTCTCAACTCCATGGTCACATCCACAACTCAATGCACCAGGAGTCAGAACCTTCAACAAAGTTAGATGTGGGGCCAGCCCCAAAGAGCCAGGGTTGAGTCACATATAACCACTGAAAATAATTGCGAGCGGAAAAGTAAAGGGGCCAGCCTGGGGTCATGTGACCTATCACAAAACAAGAAGCACAAGTTTAGTTGGGGGCTAGCCCCTAGGCACCTGCAGCAGGGGCCATACTCGGGTCACGTGGTCGTCACACGACCTTGCCGACAAACATAAGGGATCTTGCCTGAAATGTGTCACTCAACACAGAAAAAAGGCGCTAAAAAAGGTTCTATGCACATCCAAATGACCACATGCTAGTCGTTGGGGGCTCAGCCGACGAGGGCGGGCGGTTAGCCCCGGCCCCTGGGCATGTGGCCCCCATGCAACCCTAATTTTTTGGAACTGTGCATTAGAGGATAGTTTAATTGTTTTACAATTTCACCCATCGGGTGGGATTGTATACCAAATTTGCGCGCCGGTTCCGAGTTTGGGGTGCTCAAGCCAGATTTGGGTCGAATTGTAGGATGGTTAGCTATGGAATTTTGGAAAAACTTGTAACAGGCATAACTTTCTCAATTTTTGGCCAAATGAGGTGTAAAAAGAACATACATGGGGGTTTTTGATGGTTCTAGATCCATAGTAGACATTTTTTTTTTCATTTTGAGAATTGCAAATTCATGTAAACAAATATTTTTGAGCATAATGAAAGAGGCCCTGCATTGGAAGATGGACCAGAAGATGTAGCCTAGGAGAGGGGTGAACTCCTTTATCATGTTGTGTTGTTATGTGTTTATCAAATGGTTTATTGTCTTTGTTTCACTGTTAATTGTGTTTAAAAATCACTTGTTTATGTGTTTAGTAACTTGATCCATTACCCAAAACACATATAAGATTTCAGTTGCAATTTGTATACCACCTTCAGTTTCAATTACAGATCGGGGTCCGAGGGACCCTAAGAATGACTCAATATGAATAAATGTGGAAATATACATTCTCTCAACTATATGTGAAGTTAGTTAATACGTGCATACAAATTTAATGCTTATAGTAAAATTACATTACAACAAGATTCTTAATCATGAATATTCATCCTCACTTTACCATGGATATTATTAACTTGTAAATAGGCTTTGTTAAAACACCATGGCTTCTAATACTACATGCCAAAACATCATAATTCATTTCACAATCAAAATATTGTTTGAATATTTAATTTTAATTTAATTTAATGACATTTTGTAATTAAATCTAAAAGAAAAAAGGCTATACTTTTGAGATATATATAAACCCTCTACCCTCACTACAAAAACTATTTTGGGGATATTACATAGTGATTAAATCAAAGTTTTAATAAAATGAAAAATGAGAATACTTTTATTATACATATGTGAAATTTAGATAATACTAGCCTAGATCCATCTTAACTCCTGATCTATTACGACAGGGACCAAAATCTCTTTTCACTCCAAAATAGGTTTGCACCTTAAGAAATTTGATCCCTCTAAGAGCTTGGTAAATCCAAATTTAACATAATCTAAACTAATTTTTAATAATGTGATTTTTTTTGCCTTTCTAAATGTATTACATAATTTTGAGGGAATTGTTTTATCATAAAATATAAAAATAAATTTAATGTTTTAGAAGAAAAAATTAATAATATAAAATAAATAATTTTAACTTTTTTTATTGTTTCATTTTTAAAAGGATTGGAAATAAAATGAAAAAAAATAATTTAAAAAATGAAAATTTTTCGCTTAACTAAATTTTCATTACAAATAAAAATGACCGCTGAAAGTGAAATAAGTGCATATGGGAGTGCAACGATCACTGAGATTCAAATGAGTTTATAAGTAGTGCAAAGATAACTCGAGTTCTCTAAGGTTAATATTCTAACTTATGATGAAAAAACATAAAAAGGAAAAAAAAACATAGATTTGATAAAGCGCTTCTATGAAATGAGAAAGTTTTAAATAAATAAATAATGTTGCATGAAGGATGTAAGGAGTGTGATGTGGATAAGGTTAAATGGTATATTTGGATCTGTGATGTCATATGGATTTATAGACTTCTCTTTTAAAGTGTGTATTGATATGGTTTTTTTCTTCTTCTCTAAAGTAATCATTTTTACATAATTTATGTATACAAACATTTATTCACAAATGAAGTGATATGTCCTTTACATAAATGTATCTATCAAAATAGAGCAATGATTATGACATATAAGCCACATACATAGTATACTAGCATGTAATCACAAAAGATGAAGGGGCAATGCACTGGGTGGGTGGGTGGGTGGGCCTAGGCCAAACAACAATGTTGTCTCCCAGAGAAAATTTAAATTATAATAAAAATTAATACAACAAATAACGAAACATGAGCATCAATAGCTTGTATTAAAAACTCCATAATTTACATAAGAAATAACACAACAAAGCTTGATCCTAGCGGTCACCACATGAGATCATCCCACAAACATGAAACAATGACAGAGCCTCTCTTTCAACAACCCCCAAACCTAGTTTTTACTCACATACTTACATTCTTAGGTTCTTTATGCAACATTCATGGTAAAACTGGGAAAGAATGACAATGAATGGGTGACAACATGTGGGAAAATGGCCAAGAAAATATATTTTGAATGGCAAAAGGAATGGAAAATTAATAAGCCATCATCTACCTCACACCTACACCTTTGCATGTACTCATGCCAACAAGGTAAAAATGATCATTAGCTGGATTGTAGAATTCCTAATGCCATATGCCATGCCCATATTCATTTTGTGCTTCTTGGACATAGTCTTCTTGGTGTATGGAGTAACTATTTTTAGAAGGTGCCCAAATTCTAATGTAAACAAGTCAAATCATGGAGCCAGGTTTCAATTTTTGGCGAAATGAGGGCATGTTTTGCTGAAAAAATAGATGCTCGATCAAGTAATTTCAAGCGCTCAATCGAGAAATTTTTAGGTGCTTGTTCGTGTTTTCGAGACGCTTAAAAATAACTCGATTGAACATTTAAACAAACCCTACATCGAGCTCTTGTGGAACCTAGGTTAGGAGCTCGATTGAGCCCTAAAGCTTGATAGAGGCTTAAAGCTGAAAATTTTAAAATGATATGAAAACTTTAAAATTGTAAATATTTGATAGTTAAAAAAAAAACCAAATTTAATTACTAATTACATTTTAATAGGTTATTAACAATGGCGTGGACTAATTTCTCATTACATTTCTAGTGTTTTAGTGTATAGATTTGAAAATTAATTCTATCTAAGTTGCAACTGAAATTGTAATATTCTTATATTTATAATTTAGTAACTTAAAAATTAGTTTTTACTATGATTTAAATTTTCAATGTTATAATTTAAATAATCAATTTATTATAAATATAATTTAAATAATAAATTGATTAAACATATGAAAATTTATCAATTTGATTTTGATAAATATTACAATTTTTTATAAGAATAAGTGTAACTCAAAGAGGTGAATTTTACATTGTTGGAGATATATATTTTATAAAATTAATAAACACGGTTCCCTCACACACACACACACATATATATATATATATATATGCTGTAATATTCACTTGTTCAGGGAAAAAAATGTGCAGGTGTAAAATGTGATTGCACTCAATTTTATCCTCACTCACTTAGGTTAGCAATATATATTTTTAAAATAATTAAAACATAAGAAAATCATAAATTTTAAAACATTATTTGACTAATTTGAATTTGAGTAATCTAGATTTAAATGTTCTTATGAAATTATTTTTAAAATAATAATATTATAAATTTTAGTTTAGTTTAGTTCGTTGTTGTTTTATTATTATATTTGATTTATTTTTATTGAAATTTTCTACATAAAAAAATCATAAAATGATTAAGTATAAAAATATGCTATATTTAGAATCGAAACAATAAACAGATTATTATTTTTAAGAATTTCAAAATTGAAACAACAAAGTTAACTTTTTTTTATATAGAAATTTATCTATATATTATTATAAAATTTGGATTTATAATTAAGGAAAATTGGAGTTTGGAATATATTTGAATACTTATAAAAAATATTTTATGGAATAAATAAATTTTATAATTCACTTAAATACAAGTATTGAGAGGTTTTTTTTTAAATAATTATGATAGCTCGATCAAGCCTCTGCTTAACCATGTTAAGGGCTCGATCAATGGTTTCTTAAAACCTTGATCGAGCCTCTGTTTAACCACATTAAAGGATCTATTGATGGTTTCTTAAACCCTCGATTGAGCAATTTAAGTGCTCAATTGAGTTGTTGAGGGCCTAAAAAACAAAGTTTTAGCTCCTCTTTTGCAAATTTATCTGCAACACCATTTTGTACCCTAGTGGACTCCAAGCAAAATTTATCTTTAAGTGGTAGAGTTGACCATGTTCGATTTGGGAGGGAACCCTCTATCCAATGGCATATGAGTTTGACATTTTGAAATTCATATGCTGTTTTTTATCTAATTTCTTTAAAACATAATGCTTGAAATTGTTTTGGACAGTCTCAAAGGGGATAAAAAAAATCAATAACATAAAATATACGCAATGATTTTTTTTTCAAAAAATGCTACTATCTTTGTTTATGAGCCCTCTTGAAAAGGGTACTCCTAGATTTTCAATTTATTCAAAGAGCTAAAAAAATCTTACGTGAACATATGTGTCTCCAAAATGAAATTGAAATATTACTTCACCAAATTCGAAAAATAATAAAAAATATATTTTTGCATAAAAAGATAATTTTTTAATACCAAAAACTTAGTTCTCTTCGTGTAGATCACACACACACAAATATATATATATATATATACATATATACATATATACATATATGTATATATATATATATATATATATATATATATATATATATATATATATATATATATATATGTATGTATGTATGTATGTATGTATGTATGTATGTATGTATGTGTATATATATATATATACATACATACATACATACATACATACATATATTTATTTATTTATTTATATTTTAAAAATTATATATTTTAGACTAAGTTATGCTACATGAACACACACATACCTCTTAAGTTTTGATAAAATTTGCAAGGACGTATATTGCATTTAATGGAAAATTGAGATTATACGAAACTATTTCCTTTTGCAAAAAATATCATGACGACAACGACATAATTTTTCACATATTGTGTTTTTACTCCAAATAAAAATTTGCAATGTTTATATGAATTTTGAGGGCTATAATTCAATAAAAGAGGAAAAAATTGAAATTTCATTGCCACATTTGGCCCAAAAGTGTAACCCATCTTCATGCTTTAACCCACAAAATAAATCTTTCCTAAAGTATGTGACTACTACACTGCACAATCAAAGCAAGTATCCTAAACAAAGGACCCTCTTCCTACTCTGGCATTATTCAAACCCTCCATAATTATTAAGAGTAATACCTTCACTACAATAAATATGTTTCAATGCTTTGAATAACTTGTTGCATAGATTGAAAAGTTATGGTCTACTTGTTAAATGATGAAAAATGACTTGTAGATTGGGTCATAAATATTCCATAACTTTTCTACAAAGGTTTAGGGTCTCTAGCTTAGGATTTGCACCACGCTACTACCACAGATTGATAGGTTTCATGTTGGGTTTTCTTCATAGCCATCACAAATTCACAATTGATGGCCCACTATTTAGCCTTATTTCCCAAAATAGATAATTTGTTTGGCACCCAAATCAACATCATGTGGGGTTGTCGTAAGAAGAAGGTAAAAGACATGAACTACTCATTCATAAAGGCATATGGATCAATGATATTATATCCTAGAAATTCCATTTGGAAGAAAGGAAGTTTGGCACCATCATTTTCATTACACCAACTAGAAATATGGCTCCTATTGCTCTAAAAAAAGTCATCATGTAAGCATAATGTATATTGAATTATGTGACTTGAATGGAACTAGCAATAGAATCAAATAAGCCTGCTTATTTATATATTCCAAGAATAATTAGACTTATTCTACTTAGGAACTATACTAAGCTAATTTTGCATTATAACCATATCAGGACTAGAAATAAGTACTTCATTTGTTTTACCATTTCCAATAATCTTAGCAAGAAAGCATTGACTGGAATTGTTGGTAGTATGGATATGTCTTTGCTCATAGTGCCCTTCATTATCCCTGGTCCGGGAATAAAGGACCAACGTCTAGAAAAGGAATATTGCTTGAGGATTTATTCTTGCATAGAGTAGGTGCAATCAATGTAGGGTGGTAGAATTCATATACTAAGTGAATTGACTACATGGAAATTTCCCTACATTATAAATGGTGAAGTCTAGAGTCCTGAAGTTCTATATCTCTTGATGATTAGGACGTATGCACATGTTATGCATGAAGAAGGAATGATGTGTTCGTGTTGAAATGTTGTGCACTTTGAGCTGATGGTATGAATCCTAGTTCACGAATCGATCGTTCACAAAAGCCTTATCTAGTGATGTTAAGAAATCCCTTTCTCTTTCTCCATTGACAAGGAATGTGTGCTCATTTGTTTCAATATTTGGTGATCCGGATTTAAACAGGAACGCAACAAATTACAGAGATAACCATATACACAAAGATGCAGCGGAAATAATACTTCATTTCATTAATGGAAAATACTGAAATATGCTTACAACCAGAAATGGGAATAAACCAGCTAGGGCGATGGTAGCTTATCTTTGAGAAGAGATGTGATGGCTACATGCCTCTGAACTGTGTTACAATGAGGCTCGAAGGCCTATTTATTGTTGAGAAACAATGGAAAAACACTTAACATTCCAAAACCTAACCCTAGGAGATGAAACGCCAAACTGTGGGCCCCGTTTGGGGTAAATTGGTACATCAATTTCCCGGGGTCGTAAATTTGGCATATGATCTCTGTTTGACGCGTACAATAGCTCATTAGAAAGATCTATCCGAGCACTATCATTGTTGGAACGGGCAACATGGTCCATTCCATGGACCCATGTTGCCCCCGGATTCCCCAAAAAACGTTGTTTAGGGCCTCAAAACGGCTCCGGAAGTTCAGGACCCGAAAAACTGCTAAAAATAGTAAGTTTTGCTACAATTAAGGAAACTGAAAATGCTGAGAAAGACAATGGTGGGGGTCCAGGTGGACTTGGCAGGTGGCCACCAATATCCACCTGGATCATTCCTCCCCCCTTAGGAAGCAATGGTCCCCATTACGTTGAGCTCCTCCATGAGATGAGGAAACTTCTGCTGAACTTGTTCCCTGGTGAGCCACTTGCCCTGCTGAAGGAGTTGGCCTGCTTTGATGACTCGATACAGTTGGATATTCTGTTGGCGAGTGTTCTTGATCTGTGTGTCCATGATTAGATCAGTTGCAGCTTGTTCCATGCAATCTGGATTTAATTCTGTGGGTTTGAGCTGTTCTGCAATGTCGGATGTGTCTAGCAATGGTGGAAAGTATGGCCGAAGGCGGTCCACATTGAACACTGGGTGCAGGCCAAGGAATGGGGGAATGCTGAGCTCAAATGCATTGTCTCCCATAGCCTTAGTAATGGTGTAAGGACCATATCGGAGTGGTCTCAATTTCCGATAGGCTCTAGTAAGGCGTTCCTTTTGCAAATGCTACCAGACTTTGTCGCCCACCTGAAACTTGTGTGGCACCCGATGTTGATCATGTCGCTGCTTGTACTTGGCATTTGATTTCTCAAGAATGTCATGGACCTGCTGGCGAATATGTTGGATGCGCTCAATGAAGCTGGTGGCCTTATCTGTTTTGGACTGGACATGAGCTGAATTCATGTGAGTAGCTGCAAGTGGCATGGCCACATCAATGGGGCATAGTGGCTGGAATCCCAAACCCACCTGAAAAGGGCTATGGCCAGTGGAGCTGTGAAGAGCTCGGTTGTAGCTGTGCTGAACATAGGGGAGGCTCTCGTCCCATGTGCGTGGATGCTTTGAGTTATACATGCGCAGAATGTGCACAATAATCCTATTGACAACCTCTGTCTGGCCATCAGTTTGAGGATGGAAGGCTGTGGACTTCGTGAGTTTGGTGTCCAGCATTGACCAGAGACTAGACCAAAATGTGCTGAGAAACCGACTGTCCCGATTTGAGATGATAGACTGTGGGATCCCAAAGTGCACCCACACTCGTTCAAAGAAGAGTTTAGCAGTGGCTTCTGCTGTGATATTGTTCTTGCAGGCCACCATAATGGCCATCTTTGAGAACCTGTCGACGACCACAAAAACACAGTCATTTCCATGCTTAGTGGAAGGAAGGCCTGACATGTAATCCATGGAGATGGATTCCCAAGGTCGACTAGGGGTAGGCAACGGGGTATAGAGGCCGTGCTTCTTAATGGTCGGTTTGGCAATGGCACAGGTAGTACATGATCGGATGTACTTCCCAACATCCTGTCGAAGATTCGGCCAATAGAAATAATTTTTCAGTACTGCCACTGTTTTCTCGACCCCGAAATGCCCAGCAGCCCGACTGTAGTGTGCTTCCAAAATCATCTTGGCACGCTCGCTTGAAGGAACACAAAGGTGACCGAGGTAGCATAATAGGGCATCCTGAAGGTGAAAATCTGCAACATGCCGACCCTCCAAGAGTGTCTGGTATGTGTGGTCGAATTCTGGGTCGCTTTTGTAGAGACGTGGCCAATCAGAAGTCTCGTGCCCACAAGAGTTGAGCACGGTGGTCAGCGCCATGATCGGTGGTCGACTGAGGCAATCTGCAACATTATTGGTGCTGCCCTTTTTATACTTGATATTTAAGTGAAACTGTTGCAGTTATGTAGACCACTTCTGATGGCGATCATTCTGCAATTTCCCTTGGGTCTGTATGAACTGCAGGGGTCGGTGGTCTGTGTGGATGACCGTTTCCTTCCCCAAAATGTAATGCTTCCATTATCGGCAGGCCTGTACAATGGAATACATCTCTTTATCATAAGTGGGGTACTTCCGGACTGTGTTTGAAAGCGTTTCACTGTCATATGCCACTGGATGTCCATGTTGAGTAAGGACTGCCCCAATAGCATAGTCAGAGGCATCTGTCTCGACCTCAAATGGTTGTTGTGTTTGGTAACGCGAGCACTGGTGCCGTGCAGAGGCTATCCTTCAACTCCCTGAATGCCTTCTGTTGAGATTCAGACCAAAAGAATTTTGCTTTCGCCCCTCCCTTGGTGACTTGACTCAAGGGCCAAGAAATATGAGAAAACCCCAGCACAAACCTGCGGTAGAAGTTGGCAAGACCTAGAAAGTTGCGGAGCTCTGTTAGAGTGGTTGGAGAGGGCCAATCCCGAATGACTTGGACCTTGGCTGGATCGACATGCACCCCATGTTCATCAATGATGTATCCCAGATACTGAACCTGGGTCATGCCAAAAGTGCATTTCTCCAAATTGGCACATAGCTTGTGTTGCCGCAGTGTTTGGAGAACCTGTCGGATGTGGTGGAGGTGCTCTTCCCAACTCTGGCTGAAGATCAGAATGTCATCCAAGTATACTACTACAAAGGAGTTGGTGAATGGCCGCAAGATATCATCCATTAGCCTCATAAAGGTTGCAGGAGCATTCGTCAATCCGAAAGGCATGACCAACCATTCGAAGAGGCCCTCCTTGGATTTGAAGGCAGTCTTCCACACATCTGAGGGTTCGATTGGTACCTCGTGATATCCTGACTTCAGATCGATCTTGCTGAAATATTTCGCCCCCTTTAGTTGGTCTAGGAGGTCATCAATCCGCGGGATCGGGTACCTATTACGGACAGTGATCTTGTTCAGCGCCCGATAGTCAATACAGAGTCTCCACATCCTATCCTTCTTCTGTACCAACACGATCGGGCTCCCACAGGGCGATGAACTCGGACGGATGTGACATTTCTACAGGAGCTCCTGAATCTGCCTCTTGATTTCATTGTTCTCCAGAACGGAGCGCCGATAAATTGGTCCATTGGGTAGCAACGCACCTGGGGTCAGATCGATGGAGTGCTTGACTTGACAGTGCAGAGGAACCCCTGCCGAGGAGGTGAAGATGTCTTCGTACTCCTCCACAATCTTGTCCATCTGTAGCTATCGTGCAGAGGGACCCCGTTTGGAGGCTGCGACCACTGTCTTCTTCTTCCCTTGAGGACGTATCATCAGGAAAACAAATTTCCTGGTTTTGGAAATGATCTTACTGCATTGTTTTGCAGTAATCAAAGAGATGGCGGCAGGTGGTGCTACCTCTGGTATCCTGAACAACTTATTTCCCAGTGTAATAATAACAGCATGGGGCCTTGATTCATACACAGCATGTCGCTTCCACAAGTATGGTTGTCCTAGTAATACATCACAAACTTCAAGGGGAGGAATGTCACACAATACCTCATCCATGAAGGGCTTGATGTTGTATGGAAGGCGACACTGCTGACTCACGCGAAGATCTCGCCCTTGGTGAAGCCACCCAATGGTGTATGGTTGTGGATGTGCTGTGGTCGGTAAGCCCAACTGCTTCACGACCTCTGCCGAAATGAGGTTCTTTTGACTCCCGCTATCAACAATGAACTGTATCGGGGAGCCCTTTACCCACATCTGGGAGTGGAAGAGACGCTCCTCCTCCTCTGGATCTTCGGGTTCATTTTTCTGGATCTTTGCGGTAGCAACAGTGGCGCTGGGATCCGCATCAATGATCTGCTTCCCTTTTTCATACCCCTTATTGGGTTCTGACTCAGAGTCGGAACATGCATCTGATTCTGAAACCTTTAGCTCAGCCACCAGTGACTGCTTGGCCCGACACTCACTTGTGTTGTGAGTGGAGCTCTTATGGAACTCGCACCATTTTCCAGTGTCCTTTCTCGGCTTCGCAGCGTTGTTCTTTGCTTGCAGCTTCGGCTGGTTGTCTTGGGTTGTCCTGCCTTGGCTCTGTCCTTTGTTCTGTGGTTTAGGGGCACCTTTCCCCTGCTTTGGATTTGCAGATCCAAAGTCTCGCTTCTTTTGTTTCAACTTCTGCTCGACCTTGACGGCATATCGGTATGCTGCGCCGAGCGAGGGGATGTTTAGGAATTGTATTTCTTCCTGGATGTACTTGTGCAGGTAGCCACGGTATTTGAGTATCAAATGTTGCTCCGAATCCTTGATACCCAACTTTGTGCGAAGGGTATGGAAAAGATTGGTGAACTCCGGCACGTCTTGGTCCCTTCCCTGCCGCAGCGTGGTCCACTTTATGTATTCATCCTCATAGCTTCCGACAGGGTAGTACTACTCCTTGATGGCATCCCAGAACGAATCCCAGGTGGGTGCGGCTAAAAATAGTGAGCCAGTACTTTCATCCTTCGGCTCGCAGTAGGTTTCCCACCAGTCCTTGACGTGGGGGGCTGCTTTGAGAAGAGCAAAAACAATCTTTTCCCGACTCGAAAATTCATGAACAGAAAAATAACCCTCTAGCAGATTTAACCATTTATCTACGGCATCAGTGTCTATCTGACCCTCGAATATGGGGATTTCAAAATTAAGTTGTACCTTAAAGGGTGTGGCGTTTCCAGAGGAGCTGCTGGAAGCCGATGCGCCGCTTCTGGGTAGCCGCTGAAGGATCTGGGCAAAGCTGTCCATCATCGCGTTCCGTTGTTGCTCGAGGGCTTCTTCGAGCAAGATTTTGATGGGATCTCCTGCCCCCTCGTCTTTCTTCTCGTCCGCCATGGGAGGCCGTCGGGATTTGCGAGGCTGGTCTTGCAAAGGTTCAACCAGTTCAAGCCCTAACTCCTTATATCCCAACCTTGTTGGGGACATGCAAAGAAAAACAGAGAAAAAGCAGATCGCTCTGATACCATTGATCTGGATTTAAACAGGAACACAACAAATTACAGAGATAACCATATACACAAAGATGCAGCGGAAATAATACTTCATTTCATTAATGGAAAATACTGAAATATGCTTACAACCAGAAATGGGAATAAACCAGCTAGGGCGATGGTAGCTTATCTCTGAGAAGAGATGTGATGGCTACATGCCTCTGAACTGTGTTACAATGAGGCTCGAAGGCCTATTTATTGTTGAGAAACAATGGAAAAACCCTTAACATTCCAAAACCTAACCCTAGGAGATGAAACGCCAAACTGTGGGCCCCGTTTGGGGTAAATTGGTACATCAATTTCCCAGGGTCGTAACTTTGGCATATGATCTCCGTTTGACGCGTACAATAGCTCATTAGAAAGATCTATCCGAGCACTATCATTGTTGGAACGGGCAACATGGTCCATTCCATGGACCCATGTTGCCCCCGGATTCCCCAAAAAACGTCGTTTAGGGCCTCAAAACGGCTTTGGAAGTTCAGGACCCGAAAAACTGCTAAAAATAGTAAGTTGTGCTACAATTAAGGAAACTGAAAATGCTGAGAAAGACAATGGTGGGGGTCCAGGTGGACTTGGCAGGTGGCCACCAATATCCACCTGGATCATTTGGTGAGCTTACTTCCCACCAAAGTTCATTTACAATTAATTCATCATTAACAACATGTTTTTCTTTAGGAGATCTTGCAGTCCTTGCACCAAAAATCTAGTCCCAATTGATAGCACAAAAGATCCTTATTCTTGGAGAGCATATTCATATAACTCTACTGCAGAGAGATTATAGAGAATAACAAAAATTTTGAGGTCAACACCATTTGGAAGAGTAGAGGGCGCCTGTTGTAGCGGCTACAACCACCCTCCAAAATTTTTCCTACGCTTCGTTTTGGAGCCTCCCTACTAAATTCCCAACAGCTTATCTTACACTAACTAGGTACTTGTGCTTTCATTTGAGTTTTACCTTTTGCTTTACAACTTGTTTTTTCTTACTTGCTTTGTTGTCTAAGCACAAGCTGACGTCTTGACTTGGTTGCAATCTGGTTCTAGACTGCCTTGATGATCTGCTCAATCCTAGAGGGAAACCATCCTTTCTCTCAGGAAATGCGCGGTTCAAGCCCATAGTGAGCTTTGGCTCCAAAATTGCACAGACCCAGATGGTAGTCTATCTTCAGCTGGGAAACTGTGTAGAGCATGAGACGAATCCAGAGCCACTTAACCCAGGAACTGCACAGAAGCATCCCCTCAATAGCTTCCTAATACATGTGTTAGTATGTTGCCCGGTTCTCCCCAGAACTGCACAATTTCTCCATGCATGCATGGTATCCTTTCCTAAAAAAGAAAAAAATCATAAAGCAAAAAGACATCCCTAAAAATAGGGATCTAGTTTTAGCAGTCAAAATTACACTTGAGCTATTTTTGGAAACTTCCGCCATGTGTTGCTTTTTCCTAGATTTTTGGCTTTTGCGTCATAAACCCTAAATCGATTAAATTTATTTAATGGGCATCGCCAGAGTTCATTTTCACATTCGATCTTGGAGCTCTAACATTCTCGAGGAGATCTAGGAACCTTCGGCACAATCATCATAGCTTTTCTAGGTAAGTCTTTCTTTTCTAGCCTTTTACTTCTTTTTTTGTCGCTTTTGTTTCCTTGGCTTGCGAGAGTGATGTTTTACCCATTTTATTGAATGACCACTAGTGTTTTGATTTGTTTTAGCTTGTAGAAGTGTTGTTTTATGTTTTTCATTTCCTTTCCTATATGTCACATGTATAACCCAGTTTTGCACTAACGGTTGTCGTGCGGCTACTCTCTCCATTTTCTTCATTGTTATTTTATATGACTGATTCCTACACTTGTTTTGATTGCATGCATAATCATTCACTCATATTTTCACCAAACACCACTCACACTTTAAGGTCTACTCGTTTTCAAGTTGCGCTTGGGCACTTCCTTGGCCCGAATCTAGCTCTTCCTGGCATGCACTACGCATTTCTGGATCTCAAGGCTCTACCTTGGCTCCAAGAATTGCATAGAGGCTCCTAGTGGCTGGCTCCAACTATGCACTACGCAGTTCCAAGAGCGAATCCCACAGCGTTGGCCATTGAGATTACACAATGCGTAGTCCCAGCCAGCACAAGCTAGACTGAACTGCACATTGCACAGTTCTAGTCAGCAACACCTACTCATTGTTAGCTAGGATTTCGCAATGCATAGATCTAGCTAACATTCCCTCACCTATGAAACCAAGAATTGTGCAATCTTGCTGAGCAGTTTCCCAGTTTGTTACTTGGTCTTTCCCTGAAGTTATTTTGGTTTCAAGCTAACATTTGCATGCCATGAGTGTCCTCTTTGTCTCTAGGTACATTAGTTGTTGAACAACTTTCAACAGTATAGGTAACATGGCTTCCAAGAGAGATGGATCAAAGGATATTATCGATCTAGGTGGATATTGGTGGCCACTCACCTATTCCACTTGGACCCTCGCCATTTTTCTTTCACTATTTTTCAGTTTCCTTAATTGTAGCACATTTTACTATCTTTGGTAGTTTTTCAGGTCTTGAACTTCCGTAGCCGTTTTGAGGCCCTAAACGAATTTTTTTTTGGCGAAATAAGTTTGGTGATTTAAAAAGAAAAAATGTTGTTAGCTGTAGTCCTCAAAGATATCTTTCCAACGAGGTATCATGCACATCAAACTGAGATAATATGACCAAGTTACAACCTTGAGAATTTGAGTGCCCAACTAACCCCAACGAGGCCCATAAACTTTTGGTGTTACATCTCCTCGGGTTAGGGTTTTGATTGTTTAGGGTTTTCTCTTATTGTTCAATAATAAAAATGCCCTTGAGCCTCGTTGTAACTCAGTTCATTGCCATGTAACCACCACATCTCTTCTTAGAGATAAGTTATCGTTGCCCCAGCTAGTCTTATTTCCATTCTGGTTGTAAGCATATCTCATTATTTGATATTAATGAAATGAAGTGTTATTTATGTTGCATCTCCGTATTTATGGTTATATCTGTAATTGGTTGCATCCCTATTTAAATTCAGATCAATTCTCAAGAGTAGCACCGGGGATGAAGTTGAACATGTGTCAATGAACTTGCTAGTCTATGGAGACACACAACTGTTCATAAAGAAGGACATGAAGATAACATGGCAGGAAATTAAGGATATCTTCGTAGGAAACTTCAAGGAAGATCTAGAAGATCGACAGGTCTATGTCAACATCCACAAGTCAGGATTTTATAAGGTTGCATGCAAGTACCCTACCTTCCCATGAGCATACATCATTCATTGGATTGTCTCACATACTGATCCCAAGATGATGACACTGAGTAGTGCCAGTGGAACACAACTTGCTACCTTCAGGACGCAAAACTATCATCAGATGTATCACTTACCACAGTCGGTGAACCACATGGATGCACTTTTCTATACACCCAACAACAATGTGAACACTAGAGACATCATGAAGTGTTGGGTGAAAGAGTCATCGAAGTTCAGGTCGGCACCCAATCAGGTCTACAAAAATAAGCCAATCAGAAAGGCTTACCAACTCTTGATCATCTTTGCATTTCTCTTGTACGGTCTAGAGAGCACGAAGACCTTTCCGCAGAATTGGGTGGTTGTGCTGGATCAGTTTCCAAATTTTGATAGGACTTTAGGGTTAGGCTTATTACATAGTTTGAATGCAATAGGTTGGTATTTTTAGGATTAGGCTTAGCATTAGGTTTATGTAGTAGATTTAATGCATAGGTTAGGGTTTACATGTAGTTTTAGAAATCCATATGCAAACTATTGTCACAATGCGACATTCACGACATTCGTCACATAATGACAATAAACCCATGCCTATCATTGACAAACGACGATATCGATCCTCTGCCACGACGACACCCATGTCAACACTAACTTTGCGAGTCGAATGAAAAAACACATGCTGTCAACCAATCCTAGCGGATCTGTTGATGAACTCAAGTCGACAGCCAAGCACTAAACCGATATCAACTAAATTCCATGAACACTATGAACATTACCTGAAAAAATTGATCCATAACCAACACTGTTGAACTGTCGAAGCTGAAATGAAGTGATGACGACACTGAATAATGATGATGACACTTGAGCACCTGTGCAATTTGAATCAACGGATCCTCCTAGATCATTCCTCTCCACTTGAAATATTTTTGACCACAAAAGTTTGACTAGTCAAATAGTCGATGAGGGTAGAACTCCCTCTCTTTCCACCTTGACCTGACAATGTACCAATACATTCGATCAATCACCTGCAAGTGATGACCCTGATGATGCTGACCATGATACCTTTCCAGTCGGTGACCTGTTTCTTCCATCCATAGTATGAAAAACTTGCGACGATGGGCAAACAACCTATTATCAACATGGAAATTGAATTCTTTCCATGAAGGATCATGAGTTAGTGATTCAAAAACATCTTTGAAAATATTATTTGTAGAAATTTGTTCAATACATCTGATGGGTATTAACAATCTACTTTCCAAAATAACTGAAATATTCAAAGACTCTTTTTATTTTGAATTCATATCAATTACTTGACTTGATTTACTTTCCTGTTGACTATTTTCTAAGTGAACTTGCTGCACAAAACTCATCCAGCTGTGATGTAAAGACTGTTGCAACTTATTTTGACTTTGAAAGTATCTAAGTAGTTGTTGATTTATTTGAATCACTATTTCTTCGTCTATTAACTGATATCTCCATTGAATAACACTTTCACTTAATGCATTAGTTTTCAAATCAAGATAAGGAAACTTTAGATCTGCTTTCGAAAATTCTTTTCCATGAAAACTTATAGACTTCCTCTCCACTTGAAAAGAGGCTTCATTACTTTTTAAAGCACGAAATGATGATTCAATACCAAATAAATGCAATACCGACTTTCCCCAATACTGACCTGCACCCCTGAGACTAAAAATAAACATAACATCTGAAATAAGTCTATGATTAGACTTACATGTACCATTCCCTGCAACACGCTGTTGATGATAATAGTTTCTATAATTCAGTTGAATGAATGAGTTGAGATTCATTCTTTCTTTAAGAAGATGTTCACACGACATTAAATGTATCTCATGTTTCTTATCCTGTTTATGAATAATATTTCTTGGAAAAGAATTTTAACCACCTTGACCAATTGATCTATAAGCATTCTGAACAATCATCCTTATGTTGTTCCTTAATAAACATGAGTACATATTTACTTGAACTTATTAACTGCTTAACTTGATTTGTAACAATTAAATCCAAGTTTGATTTGAATTTATGTGCCATGACAATAAATTCAACCCCTTCTTTCTTTAGCTGATATTTATGTTCTCTTCTGTAAAACACTGCATCTCTATCATAAAGATAAGGACTTCCTAAGACAACTCCACATATGTCTACTGGAAAACCACATCTAACTCCACTTCATCAATGTACTTAGATGTAATTGCAAATTTTAACTGACACTGCTTTGTGACATGTATCTGAGTTGATTTATTAATCCAACCTAATGGGTATGGTCTTGGATGATTATGTGTTTTCAATCCCAATTGATTAACTATATGTTTAGATATTAAATTTACTTGCGATCCACTGTCAAACATCGCATCAATCTTTGTATGCCTAGAAGTTATCCTTATGTGGAATAGTTCAACACTTTTATCCTCATGTGAAGGATTTATGTTTGAAGAAGATAAAATAGTTTTCAAACTTGAACCAGTTTCAGAAGTTTTACCTCTCGTAACCATGGCGGTTATCCTCCTTTCATCACCTGAATCTGAACCCTGATCTTGCTGGACTGCTGCAGTGGCCTTCTTTTCATCCTTCACCTTAAGGAACTTTTTGGGCTTAAGTTCTGGATGAAGTCTCCAGCACTTCGATTCATCATGACCAATTCTATGGCAATGAGAACAATTAGGTCTTTCCTTCTGAACGATCCCTGATTTCTTTCTCTTCGAAATGTTCTTCCCCTTACTATCACTGGAATATTTGGTTTCCAACTCTTTGGATGACTGCGACGAAAACTTGAATGGTTTGCAACCCGATTCAATATGTATGGCCTGAACACACACCTCATCAAAATCATCAGGATTAAACATCAATAAAGTATGCTACAAATATGAATGTAAACTGCCGATGTATTTTAACAAAGTTTCACGTGTATCTAATGAAATACCAAGCACCAATGCTTTCTTTCTGAACTCCTGAACACTCTGCCCTTTACCTTGCCTCAAATGCTACCAATCAATAACAGCTTTGTGCATGTATCCTAAAGGATAGAACTGTTTCCTAAGAGCTTTTAAAAACTTAGACCACGAAGAGATGATTTTTCCTTTACGCTTTACATCTATCTGAGTTTTACTTTCCCACCAGATTAAAGTTGTTCCCCCCATTCTAAGTGTAGCTAACTGAGTTTTAGTTTTATCGCTAGAAATGTTATGAATGCAACAATACACTTCTAACTACTTTATCCAACTATCTCTCTTTTGAGGATTCATTTTGCCATCATAAACAGGTAACTCAAATTTAACATCAAGTTTCAAAAGAGATGTTTTCTTAGGTTTCTTTTCCATTTCAGATTCTGCACTGGAAGAAGAAGAAAAAGAAGAGAATGATGGAGATGATGGAGGTGAAGGATGTTTATAAGCCTTGCCTTTAGATTTTTCCTTCTTCAATGTCTTTGACGAAGAAGTATCTCTCACCTTCTTGTCTTTGTACAATTCTCCTAACATCTACTGCATAGTTAAGAACGCCTACTGAAATTGTTTCTCACTCATCTTAGTTTCAGTGTTTTCACTTGCTTTAGGTCCTGACATGGTCACTTTTTTAAGGACTCATTGCTTTCCAATCTCTGGATCAATCTTCTCAAGGGTTCCTTCTCCTTGTTGTGACTTAGACCTAGTTAACATTCAATGGCACATTCTACATAGCAAACTCCTCCAATACCAAATTGTATGATCTGAAATGAACATAAACTAAATACTGATGTAGAAGTGATTAGCCATTAATGAGTTGAATGTTAACTGAAAGCACAGAAATAGAGGTAAACTTCTTGAGCAGAACACTTTACGAAAACTGATTAAACATGAAATTGATGCATAATAGAAGTTCAAACAGTACAAAGGAGTAGTGGGCGACTGTTGTCACAGAAGCAGTAGCGGCGGTGGAGAGTGCAGTAGCAGACTGCATGCAACTTTTCGAGCAGTCGTTTGGGGTCCTGACAAGCTTGCAGGAGGACTCTAATGTACAACGACTAGAGACAGAAGCGTGCGAGCTACAGAAGTTCTATGATGAGGTCAAGGGCACAGCGTAAACCGTCACACTGACACAGAGACTAGCAAAGTTGCAGAAGGCCAAGCAGCTAAAAGAACAGGTGGATGTAGCACTACACAAGGAAGCAGTGTTGAAGGGACCACTGAAGCCCTGGCTGGATGAGGCTTACATGGTGATAGGCTCTATTGAAGGAAAGCTTGCGACTCTGCAACCAACTCATCAAAATATTTAGGTCGAAAATTCAAGAGCAGTGACTGAGCAGATGGTCAAAGACGCGACACAGGTGGTAGCTTAGTGCACTGCTCAGGTTGTGCTCATTCGAGTCGAGCTGGAAGGTCTTCACGCTAAGATCTCTATGCCTGTCGAGTGATGCAAGGGTGAGTCATGATGTTTGTGTTGGGGACCTGTTGGGAATGAGATCCCCCAAGGACAGTTTTTGGGCTAAAAGCCTATGTTTTGGTTCAAATTTTGTAATAAACATTTAAAGAATCCGCATTTTGTGGTCACAGAGTGCGAAGGTGTCATGAGTCATAAAGGGTTGTCCACCCTTATTTTTGTAAAGTAAAGTCAGCTGTAAAATATCTACCCATGGTTCGCAGATCATTGGAGTGTATAAAAAGAGCTAAGTAAGTAAGCTCTAAGTAGTTCAGATAAGTCTTAGAGAGTCATAGATTTGAAGGAAGAAGCCTAAGTTTTGGGTCATAGCATAGGTAGAGGCTCTACAGCTGAGTGTGGAGAGGCCTAGAGTGGAAGTCCGCAGCTGAGTGCACGAACCCCTGCAGCTGTGTGTGTAGGGCAGATAGAGTTTGTAATCACTTGAAGATATCAATAAAGAGAAGTATTCTGCAATTTCTGTGGCTTTGTTCCAGTTAATGCATCTTGCCATGTTGTATATGAATTTCATTTATATTGGTTATGTGATGCGCAAATGTATGTAACTACATTGGATAATTGAACGCAAATAATAATATCTGTTTACGCGGTGCTAACTATAATTATCTAATAAGATAAGTAAGATTCTTAAGATAACTTGACAATTTGTGTAATACGCTGCCTTAGCAGCGCGAAAGTATCTGAATCGAAGGTTAGGGCTGTGCAAATGTGATTCGTACCCTTTTGCTGAGGTATCAAAGGGAGGAACAAGGGGCTAAGCAGACAGAACCCTAGAACTTAACGACCTGCACGAAAGCAGGAATAGAAGGAATAAAACAACATCATGACCATCTCAGGGTGCGAAGACTTGGTTCCAACATCCCCCATACTACTTTGGGTGAGACTTCATTCCATGCTCTGCAGGCTGATGCTGAAAGGGCCAGTAGTGTAGGGATTTGTTTGGCTAACTAACGTTAAACTTGGGTCAGGCCCCAACAAACCAACATGCTTCTAGTAGGTATGGTGCGATCGAAGGGAATTGTTTGTCCTCTAGAAGCTCCCATTCCACCAGCACAATAAACAGCAAGAGCCACACATAGTGGAATGTCTTGCTATGCTCCTATGCCTTGCAATAGTTTGCAAGGAGCTCACCACGATGATAGTCTTCCCAATTGAACTGAACTCCTTTGGCGCACTAGGATGCTAGCGTGATGACAGGCACCGGCACCTCATCAGCGCGACACTTCCTCATCACCTTCCCTACTAAAATTTGCATAGCCACCTTTACAGCAAGGTCACAGATGCTGGATTTGGCATATCCATGTGGCTTCTTTACCAAATTAAACTTCTCTTTCATGGCCTCCACGAGGACCTGCTCTCCACCTTTTCCTCCAAATATCATGGCCAATTTTTCTCCTATGTAAGGCAACCATGTGATCCTGTGGATCAATCTGTCAGTGATGGGTATTGGCTCCTCCAGCCATAGACACCCATCATGCACCAAGCATAGCAGCTACTTGATGACCAATACTGTAACCAAAGTGTGGTTGTATTGCGGCACTCATAGCAGGTTGAGAAACCCTTCCTTTTCTACTCCTCTGAGCCACCTCCGTGGCTCTAATGCGGTCATTCTGATGGTTGTTTCGATAATGTGACACATCATCTTCTCGGTTGCCTAGTGTGGGAACTTCTCATGATCAACCAAGTCCCACTCTTCAAGTTTTAACAGAGGAACCTGCCTGAAGTACGGTCCTTCAAAAAAAATTTCGTCCGACAGTAGAGGGGTTTGCAAGGGGACCTTTCTCTCAACGATATCCTTCGGTACCTTGGCCTTGCCCTTGCATGGAGGGATGTATTCAAGCAATCGAGTGATAGGGTGAGCACTCTGGGCTTCAACTTCCTCTACATCTACTCCCACATCCTCATTATCCATCGATATGTCTTCGATTTCTTCCTCCTCCGGCTCCAAATTGATGGATTTGCCCTTCTCTTGTGTAGTAGTATTTGGTGGGTTTCTTCTTGGCGATGCGTGCACCAGTATTGTAGGTTGCTTGCCCTTCTTATCCTTCGTGGTATCTTTGGTTGGGGTCGGCTTTGGTCTTGACGTCCTTGGTGATTTTGGTACTTCGGCTAATACTTCGGTAACCGTGGGAGCAACTTCCTTGGCCTCCATCTCAATTTCCGGCACCAACTCCTTTGCTTTAGTATCTATAGCTTTTGTGGGCACCAACATGATGTTCTGCAAGAACTCCTATGTCTCCTTTAGTAATGTCTCAAATACTGAACTGGCTATCAGAAGTTCATAGTGCTCGCGATTCATGTGCACCTTAGAGCTCAACAACTCAATTCTCGAAATGCCAAGTGTTTTTCGCTGGACAACCACCTGTAATTTATAGGGAATTTTGAATTAAAATCCAACTGTTCCCCCGAATAAAGTTCATTAATGCCAGATTGGTGGCAGATTTTCAAGGATCTGACCCATAAATTTTGCCTTAAATGCCAGCCACTCGCCCCATTTGGCTGCATTTCTACTGTCAAATCATGAACAGTGACTTTAACAATCACTTTCAGGCTAACCTGCATGATTTCTCCCAGGGTAGTGCAGCTTCCTTCGCACTGTTGTGAACCCTGTGACAATTCCTTGCTTCACACAATCCTCCAATCATGGAGCTCCCCAACTCAGGCAGTGTAGTTTATAGTCTCGTGCCTCCTTTTAGCTACCTGGAATGCTAAGACTATGCTACCTTCATATAGTCACATGGCTAGACCACCTGTGTATGGCTTCAAGCAACTACCATTCACCTTTCCTGGGAAGGGATCTCCATTCAATTTGACCAACTAAACCGCTCCTTCATCGGTAATCTCCTTAATGACATAGGGCCCTAACCAATTCATTCCGAATTTCCCTGGAAATTTATCAAACTTGTTGTCATATAACAAAACTAGGTCATTTACCTTAAAGGTTCACAGCTTAATGTGTCAATCATGCCATGCTTTTTTGTGCTGCTTCTGGACCTGTTGATGAAATCCAGCTAAGAAAATTTCTTCCTCAAGCTCAACCAACTGCGTGAGCTTCTCCTCAAGGAATCCGCGATCTGTAATACCCGTGAGTGCCGCTATGCACAAACTAGGCACAATGTATTCCATGGGCATAACTGCTTCAACACCATAGACAATCCTAAAGAGTGTTTGCAGTCAAATTCTTGCATGTCATGTGATAGGCCCATAATATTTCAAGTATGCGTATGTCCCAATCACTTCACTGAGCATTGCAACCTTCATTAGCATGTTTTCCAACACTTTATTGAATACTTCCACCATCTTGTTAGCCTGTGGGTGATAAGGCGTGTTGTTCTGGTGATATACTGTAAATTCCTCTTTTAGCGTGTTGATCGTTTCATTCAGAAAGTGTGTACCATGATCACTCATCAAAATCTTTGGACACCCGAATCACGTCAGTAAATACTCAAAGAGGAACTTTGCAGCAGTCGATCCTGTACAACCATTCACTAGTTGTGCGAAGCCCATCGATTCAAATACTTTGTCGCAGTGATAATGTACCCGACTCCTGTCTTTCCTTGGGGCTGGATGGGTCCCACAAAATCTATCGACCATTTCTTAAAGGGTTGTAATGTCATCTATGGATTCAAAGGCAGCTCATCCCTCTATGATGGCCTGCTAGTCCTTTAACACACATCACATGCTTTGCAATACACTTTCGAATCTTGATGGAGGGTTGGCCATCTCAACCTAGCACGTAGAATCTTCTATGCAGTTGCTCTCCCTGCAAAATGTCCTCCCATGGCCCTACCGTGAGTAATCACGTGGATACTGCTCCTTTCAAACTCTGGTATATATCATTACAATATCTCATCAGACCCCATTTTATCCAGATTCCCAGCAATGATAGAAAAGTCTATCACGTGCACCACTAACTCCTCCTTTTGCTGGATTTTGTGTCCTTCTGGGTAGTTCATGTCATTAGAAAGTGTATGATATCTTCAAAATGACCATCCGTGAAGCGCACTACAAATAGTTGCGCATCAGGCAATCCTTCTTCCAAATTAGTGGGCTCTTCCCCTGTTTCGATGCATGGCAGATGGTCTAGTCCTGCGTTCAGTCTTCCAGGCTTCACAATAACTTCGAAATCATACTCCTGGAACAATAACAACCACCTGCATACTCTCCCCCTTAACACAGGCTTATTAACCAAGTATTTCAGCGCGTAATGATCTATATACATCTTAAAGTGGCCACCCAGAAAATAGTGTCTAAACTTCTAGAGCATGTATACCATGGCTAACCCTTCGTGCTTAGTGGTGGAATAGTTCTTCTCCGTCTTGGATAACCCTTTGCTTGTGAACGAAATAGGATGGTCCAAGTCTCCTTCGCCAGCTTGTGTCAGTACTGCTCCCAGCATTATACGTGATGCATCGACATGTACATGAAACTCCTTCTTCCAATCTAAAAGACTAAAATCAGTGCGGTGACCACTTTCCTTCAATATATCCAATCTTCTCTTACAGTCCTCATTCCAATAGAATGTGACATCCTTTTTCAACAAATTCTCCGTAGGTGCGGTGATCTGGGCATAGCCTGTGATAAACTTTTTGTAATATCATGTATGTCCTAGGGTAGCACGCAGCTGTTTCACACTCCTCGACGCTTCTAATTTAAGTATCACTGTGAAATTCGTGGGATCTACCATCAGTCCCTCTCTACAAACCACATGACCCAGCAAGGTCCCAAAAGGAACACAAAATAGCCATTTCTTCAGATTGAGCGCGATCTAGTATCTTCGACAAGTCTCCAACATCAGGCGCAAGATTTCTACATGCTGTTTCACCAGCCCGAACACATTCTACTTATCAAAGTATACTTCCAGGAACTTGTGAATAAATTCCTTGAATGCCGCAATGACTACGCGTGAAAAAACTGTAGTCGCATTCTTCAATCTAAAAGGCATTACAATGTACTGAAAACACCCTCACTCAGTCGTGAAGGTCGTCTTGCTCCTATCTTCCGGCACGATTTTGATTTGATGGTACCCAGAGAACCCATCGGTGAAGGAATATGCTTCCTGGCCACCAACATTTTCCAACACTTCATCAGTGAACGGAGTCGAGAAAAGATCATGTACACAAGCGTCATTCAACTTCCTAAGGTCTACGCATATCCCTATTTCATACTTCTGCTTCTTCTCCTATACCACTATTGGGCTTACCCAATTAGATTCTTCCACTAGCTCAATGATGTCTGTCGCAAACATCTTATCTAGCTCTAAGCAGACCTTTTCCTTATACTTTGGATTGAGATGGTAAGGTCTTTGCTTAACCGACTTCGTGTCAGGCTTCAACATGATCTTCATAACACCTAGATCCCCGATTATCCCTTTAAGATCTGTAAACCTGGTAGGGAACAAATCCTGGTATTTGTGGAGCAATTCAGCGACCTTATCCACCGTTGCGTCTTCCCAGTAATATGAAATCTTCGTGAATTTGGGCTCTGCCTCCATACCAATATTTACCTATTTCATTTTCAGTGGTGCAGTTATATCAAGATTCTCAATCTGTGGTCCTTCAACCTCGCAGTGACCTTTTATTTCAGGGATGTTAACCTTTCATGGATCGTCATCTTCTTCGTCAGTGGCCACGTTATAGCATTCCAGTGCACGACTCAGCTAAGTAGTCCAATCAGGTTGAATCACGTCCAAAGGATCCTACAGTATCCTAAAGTTCATTGCTTTCACTTCTTGTAGTGCTTCGTCAATACAGTCAAACCCATCTTCAAAGATGAATGTCATTATGAATCCTTCGCGCAAAATATCCCATTCATCTGTACCATGGCAGAGCTCCGTTTCTAAGTACCAGTTCATCGGGATGACATCCATGGTGTGACAAAACAAGTGCACCCATTCGGTTTGGGGCTTTGCTCCATAATCTTGAGCCCATTTCTCCAAGTGCACGCACGAATCATCCTTCCCATCATACCTGTCCATCATTCATACCTTCGGCTTCCCAAAGGGTGTTCTTATAATACTCGTACATTCGTGCCAATCATCAAAGTTTCCCTTGTGTGTACCCCACCATCTTTCAGGCATAGCGCGTAGTGCCCAGTCCAAAGCCTGGAAGCGCTTCTTTTCTGGTACCTCTAGTTCGAATGCATCTAAGAATATTTCTACGCCATTCAGGACATCATAAGTGGGCAGATTTCTAACTTTTCATGACACATAGTGCAGCGACTGGGTCATCATGTTACAACTCATTGTGGTTACTTCTTGTAACCGATTATGCCAGCGCTCTAATTCTTCATTAGAGTTCAAGGTGTAGGAACTCTCGCAATCCCATGTAATTCATCCATCCACTGTTGGATTCACCAAATATTGGTCTCGTGCTATTATCTTATAGATACATTCCAGATTGTCATTGCTCTCATAATCGCAGTCTGGTTTAGTATAGCATGATCCTTCAGCAGGATCTAGGGGTACTATTAGGCGGAGCGATTTCTTCTAAAATATCATCTTTCGCTTCTTTAGGTTGATTACCTCGTTCATATCAATATCCCAATCAATTCCAAGGAGCGCAGGGTAGGGATTGCTATCATCCACAATTTCTATTACTTCAAATTCAGCTAGTGCGCTCGCGCCTTCAATATGTACAATCACCCCTTTCAGCCGACCCATGGGGATGATCTTCTATTGATTTGCCATCCTTAACTGAATTGGAGACCACTACAGCACGGGTCTTCCCATTCATTCCCAAGTCTACTTCAGTAGGATGTTCATGCCTGACCCCAGATCCAAAATAACATGATCCATTTCATACTCTCCTATCTGCGCAGTCAGCCTCATCTCCCGTCCTATCCTTGTTTTATGCTTACCAATCTTTTGTACCACGCATGGTTCACTCGATGTGTTTCCAATGAATCTATTTATAAGCTCTTGTAATCCCTTCACAACCTTGCTATTGCGTAGCAACTTCATGCAGGTCTCTAGGAAGGTTGTAAGCATAAAAGGGTCCATCTCCTGATCAGGCTTATCCTTGCTTCCTGAGGTGGAGGCCTCAGCGAACCTCTTCTTTGCTTCCATGAATGTTTCACGTGCGCGCTCCAAATAAAATTCAACCTCCTTCACTGGAGCTTTTTGAACCCATGCACTATCTTCGAGTTGTTTCCCCTTATCATCCCCTGTTGCAATTCCACTTCGGAGCACTATATTCACATTTGGATCCTCTTCGCGAGGCTCAGACCTCATCATCTGCAGGTTCTGAGTTAGTTGAGGTGGTAGTGCCCCTTTGTCGCGTATCCTCGCTATCAGCATAGGACAATCCTCCGTTTCATGATCAAACAGAGTGCAATATTTGCACGACGGACGTGTTGGGTTAGTGCAATCACGAGCATAGTGTCCTAACCCTCTACAATTGCAACAGATTAGCTATCCCCGACCTCTGCCAGGTCTACCTCTGCCTTGTCCGCGCCCCTGAAAGCCTATTCGTGCCATCCCCACGTTCTAGTCAGGGGGCCGCATTTCTTCCTGAACCCTATAGGCAGGCTTTCTATCCATCATCAATTCATAGTGTTCAGAACAGGATCCCCCTAGGACAGTTCTAGGGCTAAAAGCCCATGTTTTGGGTTAGTATTCGCATTTTGTGGTCGCGGAGCACGAAGGTGTCATGAGTCATAAAGGGTTTTCCATCCTTAATTTTGAAAAGTGAAGTCAGCTATAAAGGTCTACCCATGGTCCACAGACCATGGGATTGTATAACAAGAGCTAAGTAAGTAAGCTCTAACTAGTTCATATAAGTCTTAGAGAGACATAGCTTCGAAGTAAGATGCCTAAGTTTTGGGTCATAGCATAGGTAGAGGCTCTGCCGCTGAGTGTGCGGAGGCATAGGGTGGAAGTCCACAACTGAGTGCATGGACCCCTGCAGCTGTGTCCGCAGGACGGATAGAGTCTGTAATCACATGAAGATATCAATAAAGAGAATTATTCTGCAAATTTTGTCTTTGTTTTGGTTACTGCATCTTGTCATATTATGTATGAATTTCCCTTATAATTCTTATATGATGCGTGAATGAATGTAATCATGTTGGATAATTGAACGCAAATAAGGATACCTGTTTACGAGGTGCTAACTGTAAGTATCTAATAAGATAAGTAAGATCCTTAAGATAACTAGGGAACCTATGCAATACGTTGCCTTAGCAGCGTGAAAATATCTGAACTGAAGGTTAGGGCTGCGCGATGGTCAGCCGTACCCTTTCGCAGATGTATCAAAGGGAGGAATAAGGGTTAGGTAGACAGGGCCATAGAACTTAACAACCTATGCGAAAGAAGGAATAGAAGGAATAAACTGACATCACGACCATCTCAGGGTGCAGAAACTTGGTTCTAGCATCCCCCCATACTACTTTAGGTGAGACTTCGGTCCGCGCCGCACGGGCTAATGCCGAAAGGGCCAGTAGTGTAGGGATGTGTTTGGCTAATTGATGTTGAACCTGGGTCAGACCCCACCAAGCCAAAAAATGGTTCTGTTGTCGTGAACTGGAATCTACATAAGAGATGCGTGATGTTGTATCATTGGAATCCAACTAAGAAAGAGATCGAAGACTGGCTGGATAGGAAGATCCACGAATTCACAGTGCAAGAGAATAGAAACCTGCGACTAACAAAGGAAAAGTAGCTGGACAGGTACTTATATACAGAGATCCATGAGATTTTCTTCTGTTCCTTTCTGGTGGAGCTATACGAGTGGATCTCGAAGCTAGCAGATAGTCAAAGAAGGTGGAGACTTGATGTTCCTATTGTCTGAACCCCAGAGCTAGTACAGAGATTGGAAACATGTGAGGATAAGATTGTTCGTGTTGCCAATCATTGGCTCGATCGCATTATAGGAGGATTTGTGACTGAATTCGCAGTCGATACCTTAGTCAGCTACAACAAGGCAGCGCGACGCTTTTTCAAAGTTTTGCGAGGTAAGTATCTAAAATCTTTGAATACCTGGATTAAAATGTTATTGTGTGAAAAAACGGGTTATGCATCTACCTTAATGTTCGGAGATGCGTGAAGTGGAAAACCTTACAGGAACGAATGAAGACAGGGTCCTGAGTATAGTCTGTTGATTTCACCTCCCCGAGGTGATGAAGAGGGAATAGCGCGAGCTTCTCTATGAAGTGCTATTCAGTTAATAAGACAAGGATTCCCGTGACTACCACCTCCAACTTCACCACCATCACCTGTGACTTCACCCGTACCACCTCTGCCTCCACCATAGTTCAGTATGGAAAATTTAGTGAAGCTGCATTTGTTAAAAGGCTTGGGAAATTAGGACCCAGACCAGTTTTGTTTCTTGGTGAATGTTGTATCGGAAGCTCAGGGCGTTATAGATGATCACATGAAGAAGGCAACACTGGTTAGTGCTCTGTAGGATAGCCTGCTAACCTAGTATATCATGTACTCTAATGATAACCCAAACGATGGAGTGGCAGACATCCAGGCCATGTTGAACAAAGAATTCAGTAGGCCTAAATCTAAGGCATAGTCAACTATGGGGTTCAAGGAAATCATGATGCAACCAGGTGAGACCCCTTGGGAACTAGATCAGAGGTTGAAGTGTAAAATCCGTGAATTTAATATGAACTTAACAGACGGACAACACCATGAATGGTCTGTGGCTTCACTCCTACCACACCTAAACGTTGCACTGTCACAACAAAAGATAACGACTCAGGCAGAGGCCTTAGAGGTTGCAATGAGACTGCATGAAACACCAATGCAAGATCCAAATCTTGGTGTTCAGCAAATCCATTCGCACTTGAAAAATCTTTTCCTTGAGATGCAAAGTTTGAAGCAAGACAGAACAGTTCGACCAGAGGTGCACGAAGAGGTATGGTGCCTGAAATGCAAGGGTCAAGGGCATGACAAAGACCATTGTTTGGTCTTTGCGAACTATATTGTAGGAGCAGGATTGATGCCTTTTAGGTTAGAAGATTAGGCAGGACCAAGCGCAGGGCCTGCATTATGGTGTGCTATATGTCAGGTAGCAGGAAAACATGCCACAGATAACTGTCATTTGCTGTAGAAGTTGGTACAGACACCGCAACAACCGTTCTACAACTTCTGCACGTCGGTAGGGCATTGCAAAAGCTATGAGTTGATGATGGATATAACACCCGCCTATAGTGTATAGGCAGAAATGTGGCCCCCGAACCAGAGTACGGGGATGGTGCAGACCGGGTTTCAAGGGCGCAGATGAGGCCAAGGCGGAGGAGGACCAGGCAGAGGTCGAGGACAAATGATCTGCTACAATTGCAAAGGACCAAGACACTATGCCTGCGATTGCACTAACCCAACACATCCATCGTGCAAGTATTTCACTTTCTTTGATCATGAGACAAGGACTATCCTACACTGATAGCGAGGATATGAGACAAAGGGGCATTACCACCTCATCCAACTCAGAACCTACAAATGATGAGGTCTGAGCCACGCTAAGAGGATTCAAATGTAAATATAGTGCTCCGAAGTGGAATCACAACAGGAGATGATAAGGGGAAATAGCCTGAGGACAACACATGGGTTCACAAAGCTCCAGCGAAGGAGACTAAGTTCGATTTGGAGCGCGCACGTGAAACATTCATGGAGGTGAAGAAGAGCTTCGCTGAGGCCTCCACCTCAGGGAGAAAGGATAAGCCTGATCAGGAGATGGACCCTTCTATGCTTACAACCTTCCTGGAGACCTACATGAAGCTACTGTGGGATAGCAAGGCTATGAAGGGGTTACAGGAGGTTATAAATAGATGTACCAGAAACACTTCGGTTGAACTGCACGTGGTACGAAAAATCGGTAAGCATAAAACAAGGACAGGACGACAGATGAGGTTGACCGTGCAGATAGGAGAGTATGAAATGGACCAGGTTATTTTGGATATGGGGTTAGATGCAAACGTCCTACCGAAACAGACTTGGGAATAGATGGGGAGACCCACGCTACAGTGATCCCCAATTCATTTAAGGATTGAAAATAAAATGAAGATCATCCCCATGGGGCGGCTGCAAGGGGTGACTGTAGATATTGAAGGCGCGAGCACACTGGCTGACTTTGAAGTAATAGAAATTTTGGACAATAGCAACCCCTACCCTATGCTCCTTTGGATTGATTGGGCTACTGATATGAATGGTGTAATAAACCTAAAGAAGTGAAAGATGATATTTGAAAACAAATTGCTCCGCGTAATAGTACCCCTAGATCCTATTGAAGGATCGCGCTATACTGAACCAGTCCATGATTATGAGAGAGATGACGATCTAGACTGTATCTATAAGATAACAATGCGAGACTAAGATTGGATGAATCCAACAGAGGATGGATGAATTACATGGGATCACGAGAATTCCTGCACCTCAGACTCTGATGAAGAATTAGAGCACTGGAAGAATCAGTTACATGAAGTAACTACACTGAGTTGTAACATGATGACCTAGTCATTGTGCTGCATGTCGTCAGAGGTAAGAAATATGCCCGCTTATGATGGCCTGAATGATGTATATATCTTTTTGGATTCATTTGAGAGGGAGGTACCCTAAAAGCAATGCTTCCAGGTGTTGGACTGGGCACTGCACGCTACGCCCACAAGATGGTGGGGTACGCACAAGGGAAGCTTTGATGATTGGTGCAAATGTAGGAGGATGATGAGAACACACTTTGGGAAGCCAAAGGTATGAATAAAATACAAGTATGATGGGCAGGATGATCCATGCACACACTTGGCCAAATGGGCTCAGGCTTATGGAGAGAAGCCCCAACCTGAATGGGTGAACTTGTTCTGTCACACCCTGGATGTCATCCCGATGAACTGGTATATAGAAACAGAGCTCCGCCATGGTACAGGTGAATGGAATATTCTATGTGAAGGATTCATAATGAGATTTGGCTTTGAATATTAGTTTGACTATATCGACGAGGCGTTACAAGAAGTGAAAGTCGCAATCTTTAGGAAACCGTACGACCCTTTGGACCTGATTCAGCCTGATTGGGATACTCAGTTGTGTCATGCACTGGGATGCTATAACGTAACCACTGAAGAAGAGGATGAGGACCCATGAAAGTTTAACAACCTTGAAACAGAAGGTCACTGCAAGGTTGAATGACCACAGATTGAGAATCTGGATATAACCGTGCCACTGAAAACAAAATAGGTAAACATTGGTATGGAGGCAGAACCAAAATTCGTGAAGATTAGAGATTACTAGGATGACGTGACAATGAATAAGGTTGTTGAATTTCTCCGCGAATACCAGAATTTATTCCCTACCAATTTTACGGACCTAAAAAGGATAAGCGTGGACCAGAGTGTTATGAAAATCACATTGAAGCCCAATGTGAAGCCAATTAAGAAAAGATCTTACCGTCTCAATCCGAAGTATAAGGAGAAGGTCCGCTTAGAGCTAGACAAGATGCTCAGGGCAGGCATCATTGAGCATATGGAAGAATCTGATTAGGTAAGCCCAATGGTGGTACTGGAGAAGAAGCAAAAGGATGAAATCAGGATATGCGTGGATCTCATAAAGTTGAATGACGCTTGCATAGATGATCCTTTCCCGACTCCATTCATGAAGTGTTGGATAATGTAGTTGGCTAGGAAGCATATTCCTTCACTAATGGGTTCTCCGGGTACCATCAGTTCAAATTCATGCCAGAGGATAGGAGCAAGATGACCTTCACGACTGAGTGGGGATGTTTCCAGTACACTGTAATGTTGTTCAGATTAAAGAATGCGACTGGATTTTTTCACACGGAGTTGTTGCGGCGTTCAAGGAATTTATTCATAAGTTCTTGGAAGTCTACTTTGATGACTGAACTATGTTTGGGCTAGTGAAATGGCATGTAGCAAGCTTGCACCTGATGCTGGATACCTATCAAAGATACCAGATCGCGTTCAATAAGAAGAAGTGCCTATTTTGTGTTCTTTTTGGGACCCTTTTGAGTCATGTGGTTTGCAGGTAGGGACTGATGGTAGATCCCATGAATATCGCGGTGATACTAATCTTGGAAGCGTCGATGAGTGTGAAATAGCTACGCGCTACCCTAGGACATAAGGGATATTACAAAAAGTTTATCAAAGGTTATGCTCAGATCACTGTGCCTATGGAGAAGTTGTTGAACAAGGGTGTCACATTCTGTAGGAACGACGACTGTAAGAAGAGCTTGGATGTATTGAAAGAAAAGATGGTCACCATGCCGATTTTAGTCTTCCCGGATTAGAAGAAGGAGTTTCACTTACAGGTCGACGCGTCATCCATCGCGCAAGGAGCAGTACTGACATAGGCTAGCAGAGGAGACTTCGACCATCCTATAGCATTCACAAGTAGAAGGTTATCTAAGGCAGAGAAGAACTATTCCACCACCGAGCGTGAAGGGTTAGCCATGGTATACACCCTCCATAAGTTTAGATACTACTTGTTGGGTGGCCATTTTAAGATGTATAGAGATCATTCCACGCTGAAATACCTAGTCAATAAGCCTGTGTTGGGGCGGGAGAATATGCAGATGGTTGTTATTGTTCGAGGAGTATGATTTTGAAGTTATTATAAAGCCTGGATGACTGAACGCAGGACCAGACCATCTGTCGCACATCGAAATAGAGGAAAAGCCCACTCATTTGGAAGAAGGATTTTCTGATGCATAACTATTTGCAATACGCATCGCGGATGGTCATTTTGAGGATATCATACACTTCCTAACGACATGAACTACCCTGTAAGGATACACTATCCAACAGAAGGAGATAGTGGTGCGCGTGGCAAATTAGTCTGTCATTGCTGGGCATTTGTACAAAATGGGGTTAGATGAGATATTGCGACAATATGTACTAGAGTTTGAAAGACACTGTATCCTCGCGGATGCTCATGGGGGTGCCACGGGAGGACATTATGCAGGGAGAGTGACCGCGCAGAAGATTTTACGCACAGGGTTGTGGTGTATAACCCTCCATCGAGATTCAAAATCATACTGCAAGGAATGTGATGTGTGTCAAAGGACTGGTAGGCCATCGCAGAGGGATGAGCTGCCTTTGAATCCATAAATGACATTACAACCCTTTGAGAAATGGGTGATAGATTTTGTGGGACCTATTTAGCCCTAAGGAAAGCTAGGAGCAAGGTACATTATCATTGCGATGGAGTATTTGACTCGATGGCCGGAGGCACAATCGGTGAAGGATTATACAAGCACGACTGCTGCAAAGTTCCTCTTTGAGTTTGTACTGACGTGATTTGGGTGTCCAAAGATTTTGATGAGCGATTGCGGTACGCACTTTCTAAATGAGACGACCAGCACGCTAACGGAGGAATTTTAGGTATATCACCAGAAGGGCATGCCTTATCATCCACAGGCTTTCAATAAAGTGCTAGAGAATGTACTGACCAAGGTGTGCAATGCTCAGCGAAGTGATTGGGACCTATGCATACCCGAAGTATTATAGGCCTATCGGATGACATGCAAGAAACTGACTCGATAGACACCCTTTATGCTTGTATATGGTGTTGAAGCGGTGATGCCCATAGAATACATTGTTCCTAATCTGTGCATAGTGGTACTCATGGGTATGACTGATCACGGAGCCCTGGGAGAGAGGCTTGAACAGCTGGCTGAGATTGATGTTGGCTTGGTGGGGCCTAACCCAGGTTCGGAAGTGTTTTAGCCAAGAAAATCTTGGTACTGCTAGCCCTTTCATCAATAGTCTGCGGATTATGGACTGAGGTCTCACCCAAAGTAGTATGGGAGGGTGCTATAACCAGGCTTCTGCACCCTAGGGATGTCTGATATGTGGAGATCGATACGCGGTCCAACCTTCACACTTACTGTGCTATACATCTGCGAGCACCCTGCGCCTTGTGATACTATCTTCACACAGTTCTAGCCACAGTGCGAACCATGTTATTTACCCAAGTCTTCCTTAATTAGTCTTTCGTTAGCTGATTACTTAGATTAAATTCACATATAAGCATTCATACATGTATTTATTAGTTGTGAGCAGTAAGTAACAGAGTAAAAGTAATGCATAACATCAAAACACAGATTCAAGAATAGATGCATAGAATAAACTTCTCTTTATTAGCTTTCAATCCCAAGTTAGACCCAACTCCGCCCTGCACACTCAGCTGCAGGGGTCCACACACTCAGCTGCAGGCTCTACTAGGCCTCTACGCACTCAGCTGCAGAGCCTCTTCCTACTACTATGACCCATTACACTTCAACTTTCACTCTATCCTCTAACCATGCCTTCGCATCTCTATCTATCCTCTACTAAGCTTGGCTCCCTTTACAATTTAGAGCCTCACTCTATATATACAATCCCATGGTCCGTGGACCATGGGTAGGCTGACACAACTTTACATTAAATTACAATTCTTAGGGAAGACAACCCTATGACTCGATTATCCAATTCGTGCTCAGCGCCCGTACTTCGTGAAGTTCTACACCATCTTTGACCAAAACTTGAGCTTTGAGCCCGAAAACCTATTGCGAGGGCTCCGATGCCCAACAGGCCCCCAACACAATCATCATCACTCATCCCAAATCACTCTGTCGGTGTAGCGATCTTTGCGCGGAGTCCATCCAGCAGGTCTCGCGTAACTTGGATGTCCGTGGCACACTGTTCCGCTGTCTGTTGTACTTATTGCACTTTCATCTCTGAACCTTCGTAAGCAGGGTCACCTCCCTATCTAACCACATAAAGTCCCTACATTTGTGCCAGCTTCCCTTCGATGGTTGTTGTAATTATTAAAGCTTCATCGATCCATGGTTGGAATCGCACTTTAAGCGAGGCTTCTTTTTGTTGTGTGGCATCTAACTGGTCGTTCAGTGCCCTTGCATGCTGCAGTTTGGCGAGTCCTTGAGTAAGGGCGATTATTTGCATGGTCCCCCAGAAACTATCGTACTCCTGCTGCAACTCGCGCGCCTCTCTCTCTAGGTGTTGTAGGTTTGGATCTTCTTGCAGGGATGTAAGCATGGTTAGTGCTTGATCCAACATCCCGGTGCAGTCCTGTACCACTTAGCCAATTTTCTCCAACCCCATTTGGATAGCGCAGGCGTGCTACTCTCTGACCTCTAGGGGTGTGGACGGTTGCACCTTCAACTGTGGCTCGGCAATCTGCAGGTTCAGCTCTAACTGAACCTTCATCGTTTCCTCCTTAGCCTCGCGGACTCTGACCACCAATTGGTGACCCGCTCTGCTGCTGGTAGCTCTACCGGCATGGCCAACTCTGGGATTCTCCTGTATGCATCCTCTGCTGCCTGCTCTAGTTCACGAGCCTGGGCAACCAACTCGTCACGCTAGAGGCTGAGCTAATCCATGTTGACTTTCTGCTCATTCAAGACCTAGATCGCGGAGCCTTTCCCAGTGTAGAGCTCTACGATGACCCCATCCTGCAACCGGTATAGGGTTTCACGCGGCCAGGTTGCCAAGTTTAAGCCTACGCCTTTCATGCTGCTCACCGTAGCCCAGTCAACTTTGCTTGTTGTTGCTAGCGCACCTTTAGGCAATATGAAAGAGTTGTCCATATGGGCACATAGCGTCTATTCGGCCTCTATGGTTCCTGCTGCGATGTATAGAGCCATTATACCTGTTTTGGGGGGGTTGTACCTATAAGCCTTGTAGTTGTGCTCTGAGCGCCCAACATAGTGTTCTGCTCCATCATTACCTCTTGGAGCGCGTCCTTAGTGACATCGCAAACCGTTTCACTAATGTCAAAAGGATCACCTTCTATAAGCGTGATTGGGTCAATGGACGTCTTTGATGCCCTAGTCTTCTTTCTGGGAACCTGCTTCTCAAGGATGCACAGCCATTTCAACTGCTGCGAGGTGGTTTTCGGATCCACGCGCTCTTTGTCCAGTTCGATGTCCTCAACCCCCTGCCCTGTGGACATTCCATGGTCCCCCTTGGCCTTTGTTGTCATTGTTTCTACCATCTGCGCTGTTGCTACTGCATCGATCATCTTCTGTTGTGTGGCTGCTTCAGTTGTGGCTTGTTCCTGGTGCCTCTTTTTGGCCAACTGCGCGATCCATAGCTTGGCGTCCTTCTTCCTTTGCTGGGTTGCGGCCTTCTCCATTCCTGCCAAGTCCAGGGCTTGCCACTCGAGAGATCATGTTTCCAATGCTATGAAGATGGTGTCATCTGTAGCAATAAATGGAAGCTTTGTCCATTCCTTCGCTAGATCCTTCCGCGACCAAGCATGAATGTTGTGCATGTCCGGTTTAAACTCTGCAAAGCTCTACAGAGTGATGTACACTGTGGGAGACAATCTTGGCCTTCTATTGATCCATATCTGGATTCTTGCCTCCATCAACACCCAAAACACCTTGACCACGTGAATCTGCTTTGCGTCCTCCGTGGCCCAGAGCGAAGCAAACTTCGTGGCCTCAAGAAGGTCCTGGTCGATCGGCAAGAACTAGCTATCTACCTTTAGTTCATTAGATACCAGCACAATGGGTAAAAGAAACCATGTGTAGTGGAAGGTCATACCCTGCTCTTGGGCCTCCTTGCAGTTTACCAAAAATTCCTCACAGAGGAATTCAGCCGAGTTGAATTGTACCCCCTCCGTGCACTACTCAGCTAGCACAACCACAGGCGCTGGTACTTCATCAACACGACACTTCCACATTAATTTTCTGGCCAAGAGTTGGGTGGCTACGCGCACGCCTTTGTCATTGATACTCACAATTGCACATCCGCACTTTTTCTTCTCCAACTTGTACTTGGTTTTCATGGCTTCCGCGAGAGCCAAATCGTTGCTTCTACAAGCTATTTCCGCAGGGTCCCTTCCCTTACATAGAAGCTGAGAAATTCTGTGAATCAATTTCGCCGTGATGGGAATTAGCTCCTCCAACCATAGACACCCATCATGCACCAAGCACAATAGTTGCCTGATGACGAAAATCGTAATGGGCGCACGGTGAAAGTGGGGTATCCATCGTAGATGAAGTAACCCGACCTTCTCTACACTGCGCAGCCATTTTCGCGGCTCCAAAGTGATCAGTGATCCCCCCAACTTCTAGTTCATCAAGCTTTCTGTCATCAGGTGCAGGAATTTGTCACTGTCTGTGAGGTCCCAATCTTCGAACTTTATGGTAGGCACCCGGCCGAGCGGGGTCTGCAGTGCACTCTTCATGACCTCCAGGTCTTTGGCCACCCTAACTTTCCCTTTCCATGGAGGGACGTATGCGGGTAACTTTGTTGCGGACAACATTGGTGGGACATCCTCCTCCCCATCGTCTTGCACCTCTATCTGATCAATTAGAGCCTATAAGTCTTCCTCCTCTTCCTCTAATTCAATGGTGATGGCTTTGCCTTTTTCTTCCATCGAAAATTTGCTGAACCGTGGATTTCTTGGGGATATGTAGACTGGTCCCATCGTCTACTTATCCTTCTTCGGTCGCAGCGTCCGTGGTGATTTTGGAACTTCTGGCGCAAGTGCCGCATCTCCGATCTCCTCATGTACCATATGGGGCTTCGCGGCCTCACCAGCGGTATCTTTGGCGAATTGCACTCCTGGTCTGGTAGTAGTCATCGTGTTCACATGGGATATGTTCTGTCATGTACTCAAAGGTGGCAAGAGTGCTTGGTGCTCAATGCTCTGTAATCGCTCAAGTCTCAAACAACCAAGTGTTATCTCGTGGCTAGCCTTGGGGGTTTTATAGCATCTTTTGAATTTGAATTTGACCATTCCCCCAAATTCTGAGTCATTAATGCCTTCTTTGCGGTAAATCATCCCAAATCTAGCTCTTAATTTGTGTCCTAATTTCCCGCTGCCCGCTCCTCTTTGTCTTAAATTGGATATCTTGTCATGAACAGCGACACTAATGGTCACCTCCAAGCCTACCCGCGTGGAAGCGCAGCCCCCTATGCACGGGCGTGACCCCTGTGACATAGTAATCCTGCTCGCAACCTCCTTATCATGTAGCTCCCACGCAGACTCTTTTATAGTCCCACACTCTCTTTCAACTGCTTGGAGCGCTAAGACTGTGCTTCTGACGGTTAGTCAATTGGTCACACCACCTGTGTGAGACTTCAATCCACCTTCCAGCTTGGTCCGCGGGCACTCCTCAATTGCCCTCGCGACAGTCAGCGCCACGCGTTCTTCCTTATGCTATGTGCTTCCCTGGTTACTTTTTCTGGTAAGGTGCAGTTGTAGCCATGGTAGTAGAGTCATAAATCCTCGATGAAAATCTTCTAATGCAAGATTTTGGTTGTGAAATGGTTGTGCAATTTCGTTTTCCAGGTTTTTGATCTCTGCGTCTATTAACATGCTTTTCTTCCTTAGTTGTACCCAATCCTCTTCGAGTTCATGAAGCTTAAGGTTCCCTCGCCGAATGGCTTCTTGAATCTGCACCTATTCGACATCGCGTAGTTGCATAATCCCTTCATCTTGGGCCTCACTTACTATCCCAATTGTGGGAGCTATTAGCACTCAGAATTAACCTTAAGGCTGAGAAAAGGAAATTCTAAGGTAACCACAGAACAAACTTTCGATCTGGCATCTAGCCCTGCCAGACCAGAGAGGGCTCTCTCTTTGCCAAGAAGATGTGGCTGCAATAAGTAAATCTTAGGCTAGTTATGGAGTGCAGGGATTTGTTTAAAAGGTTTTGGGTTGAAACAACAAGAGCAAGGATGAATGGGCTATGGAGTCGATGCCAGTTTCTACCGGCAAACTTGGGGAAAAGTAAGTGCCATGTTCAGCCAGATAGATGATTGCAAATGTGAGAAGAGTAGGGGAGAAAGCCCGTTTCCCTACATGCATCAAACAGGGGATGGATCTGCAGTAGCAGCTTTAGACGAACAAGAAACATAGGGTTGCTCAACAGAGCATCTAACCAAGGATGAATTCTACAAAGACAACCACTACATATAACAACAAAATCATCATGAAAGGAGCATAATAGGAGATGAATTCCTAACACATCTCTTAGATAATGCTGTAACAAGTTAAATAAAAAAAAATATGTAAGTGAGTTACATGAAAACGCACTGAACAGTAACACCGTGATGGATCCCAGGTCCAAAGGGTAGAAAACTGCTTTATTAAAATGATATTTAGGAAAAATTTACACAATGCCAAGCAGCCTCTCTACTGCCAAAATCCAACCTCTACACTATGAAATTCATAAAATATATACATTTAGCTCATCCCTGTACCAAGGGAATTGAGCTCAACCATCTTCTTCAAAATAGAATAAGTTACATTAAACTTGGACCAATTTCTGAAAAAAGGTGTTAAAGATGAACTCGTATCTCCTGAACCGTAGCACCTATTATAAAACTGAAAGAGGTTTTTGTAGATAAGGTCATTTTTGAGAAATAAATCTCTCAAAATTTCGAAATTCATTTCTAGTTTCTCGGAATCTGTGCCACAAAGTCATCTCTAAAATAGAAAATCCTTAAAAAATTTAAATATGTAAAAATAAGTTGTAAATATATAGTCAAATATTCCACTTCACGACACCTGTGAATAAACTGAAAGAGGTTTTTGTTATATGGCTTGTTTTTAACAAAAACCTCCTTGAGTTTCAGAAAATTACTTTCCATCTGTTGAAAAATGGCACCACTAAAATGACTAAAATAGTAAAATAAATGAAAAAATTGTTTTGTTTTAATGTAGGCTCCAAATATCACTGCATATCTCCCACATAGTAGCACCTATTCATAAAATGAAGGAGTTTTTTGTTATTTGGTATGTGATGGACAAAAACCTCTTTCACTTTTGTAAAATTCCTGTCCAAACTGATTTTGTAGTAAACTTGTCCCTGTGTGCAACAACTGACCTCAACGCATGCATAACCAAGAATCAATCATTCATTTTGATCATATCTTCTGATCTAGAAACCGATTACGGGAGTGTGATATACTGTTCTAAAGATCCTTTCGAGATGCTTCTGATGGACACACTTGTGACATGTTTTGTGTTGAATATCATGTGCAAAACATATAACCAAACCAAACTTAGTAAGAGGCCCATTTTGATCACTGAAGGAAGGCCAAAGGACTGACTCTAACAGTGGTGCCATCTGGGATGGTAGCTCCTTGGAGGTGCCAAGAACCTCAGATCTCTGGCAACTTGTATATTAGTGCCTCATCCATTGGGAAATATGGTCACAAGCAGCTGTAAACCTAAAAAACTCATACCGAACAAAAAACATATACATACTGCAATCTGTACATTAGGAAATGAAAACAAATGCCTAAAGCTGAAATGTTGCTTTGGGCAGCTTATTTATGTACAACCCTACCCTACTTTGCTGCAAAATTGATAGATCAAGTAATGTTGTAATGCCAGACCAACCAATCAAGTAACTGTGACAAGGATGCTGCTTGGAAGTGCTCGAACCAGGACACAGTTGGAAATGCTGATAGCCATATATGCACAAAATGAGTCTGGTTGTGTAAAACACAATCTAGTTTGTCATTCAAACTGAAAAAATACTCCATATATGCAACAACAGGATCATAGAAACTAGACCATGTCTGCTACCCTAACTTCTCAACATATGCTTGCAGTTGCAAAATGTCAATGCAAACATCCATGGGAAGCCTTACGTTTCCTTCCTTCTGCTAGAAAAGGTCCCCAAAGAATTGAACTTGACAGTCTAGATCCTGGGATTGTATTTGGGTCTCCAATTCAGTTAGATCTCCTTCAATTTTGATGAAAAACTCTTGCAAAAAATTGAGCTTAACTTCATGGCTACATCGATAGGACTTCAAATAAAAAGAAAGAGATGAAGCAAAGTTCTCATCTACCTCATCATCCGTGCACATATCTTCCCATTCTCTAAAGCCTTGAATAGAGGGCACCTCTATTTTGAATTCTTCCTCTTTCTCCATCCATGTTTCAAGAAAGATATGCCAAAAATCTGCAAATGACTTAATAGATCTAATAGGAAAACTTTTAATCCATCTTCTACATTTGCCTTGAAATGAATCAAAGAACAATCTGATGAAGACATCTTCCTTTTTAACTCTAAGAATTTTCACAAATGTTTTAAAATTTTCTATATGTTCAAGAGTCAAAGTCAAATCTTCCCCATTGAATTTAGGGCCATTACTCAAAATATATGCATCCTTTGGTAATTGATTAGGAAAACCAGGAAGATTAGAAAAATCGATACATGAATACCTTGAACAAATAGAAGCAACATTTGAGTCCTTCATTTAGCAAGTGGAGCCACCATCAATACTTTGAAACTCGGGATTTCGAACAGTGGAGTCCCTAGGTGGATATTTCATCCTTCATATGTGTCTAATCACTTCCCACCATTAGCAACCAGATCTACAACTTGAATGATTTTTCTCCGGAGAAGATCTATCACCTCATCCCCAGCAACGACGCCAATATGCTAGCACTCAAAATTAACCTTAAGGCTGAGAAAAGGCAATTCTGAGGTAATCACAGACCAAACTTTCGATCTGGCATCTAGCCCTGCTAGACCAGAGAGGGCTCTCTATTTGCCAATAATATGTGGCTGCAATAAGTAAATATTAGGCTAGTTATGGAGTGCGGGGATTTGTTTAAAAGGTTTTGGGTCGAAACAACAAGAGAAAGGTTGATTGGGCTATGGAGTTGATGCCAGTTTCTGCCGGCAAACTTGGGGCAGAGTAAGTGCCATGTTCAGCCAGATAGAAGATTGCAAATGTGAGAAGAGTAGGGGAGAAAGCCCGCTGCCCTGCAGGCATCAAATAGGGGAAGGATCTGTAGTAGTAGCTTTAGACGAACGAGAAACACAGGGTTGCTCAACAGAGCATCTAACAAAGGATGAATTCTGCAAAGACAACCACTACATCTAACAGAAAAATCATCATGAAAGGAGCATCATAGGGGATGAATTCCTAACATATCTCTTAGATAATGTTGTAACAAGTTAAAGAAAAACAAAATGTGTAAGTGAGTTACATGAAAAACATACTGAACAGTAACACCGTGATGGATCCCAGGTCCAAAGGGCAAAAAACTGCTTTATTAAAATGATATTTAGGAAAAATTTACACAATGCCAAGCAACCTCTCTGCTACCAAAATCCAACCTCTACACTATGAAATTCATAAAATATATATATTTAAGGGAATTGAGCTCAACCATCTTCTTCAAAATAGAATAAGTTATATTAAACTTGGACTGAATTTCTAAAAATATGTTTTAAAGATGAACTCGTATCTCCTGAACCGTAGCACCTGTTATAAAACTGAAAGAGGTTTTCGTAGATATGGTCATTTTTTATAAAAACCTCTCTCAAAATTTGGAAATTCGATTCCAGTTTCGTGGAATCTGTGCCACAACATCATCTATAAAACAGAAAAATCATTAAAAATTTAAATCTGTAAAAATAAGCTGTAAAGATCTAGTCAAATATTCCACTTCACGATACCTGTGAATAAAATGAAAGAGGTTTTTGTTATATGGCTCATTTTTAACAAAAACCTCCTTAGGTTTCTCAAAATTACTTTCCATATGTTGTAAAATGGCACCACACTAAAATGACTAAAACAGTAAAATGAATGAAAAAATTGTTTTGTTTTAATGTAGGCTCCAAATATCACTACATATCCCCCACATACTATCACCTGTGCATAAAATGAAGGAGGTTTTTGTTATTTGGTATGTGATGGACAAAAAAATCTTTCACTTTTCTAAAATTCATGTCCAAACTGATTTTTTAGTAAACTTGTCCTTGTGTGCAGCAACTGACCTCAAAACATGCATAACCAAGAATTAATCATTCATTTCAATCATATCTTCTGATCCAGAAACTGGTTACAAGAGTGCGATATACCATTGGAAATATATTTCCGAGTTGCTTCTGATGGACACACTTGTGACATGTTTTGTACTGAAGATCATGTGCAAAACATATAACCAAACCAAACCTAGTAAGAGGCCCATTTTGATCACTGAAGGAAGGCCAAAGGATTGTCTCTAACATGAGCTATTGCATGAGGATTCCCTTCCTCCCAAATTATGGTCTCAACTCTGTTCCTTAGGTTTAGAGTCATCTCCATGCTCAAGTTTTTGCACATAGTCCTATAGGTCCATCGAATCTTTGACACCCGTATGTCCCAATCAGTTTGTCTCACCTAGTGAACTCTGTTCAGGATTCCGCATACCTTCTTGAATACTTCTACATGGAATGTTTGTGGTGTAAATCACCTCTCCTGTTGCAGTGTCATGTTCTGATTTTCGTTCCTGAATTTGGGGTGTGCTTTTGTGGACTTCACAGCACATGTTTGTACCCATCGAGATAGGTGGGTGCGCAAGTTGTTCCGTCCTTGCTGACCAATTCTTGTTTGAAGCTAGGGGCTTCCAAATTGTATGTGCATCATCCTTCTACATCCGAACCAATATTCAAAGTTTTCTTGATGTGTACCCCACCATCGTGTGGGTGTTGCACGCAGTGCCCATTTCAACGCATCAAACCGCTGCTGTTCCAGTACCGCGCTTTCAAATTTGCTCAGGAATTCATCCACCTCTGTCAATCGATCATATGTCGGCAACTCTTTTGCCTCCGTTGTCATGCAACGTAGTGATCTGAACATCATGTTGCAATTCAACATCATTACTTCATGCAACCGATTCTGCCATTGCTCTACTTCCTCGTCTGAATCCGAAGTGCAGGAGCTTTCACACTCCCACGAGATCCTCCCATCTGCAATTGGATTCACCCAATCCTGGTCTCACGCAGTTATCTTGTAAATACAATCAAGATCATCGTCGCTATCGTCGTTGCACACTAGTTCAGTGTAGCACGCTCCTTTAGCTGGGTCCAGTGGGACTACTATGTGTAGTGACTTTTTCTCGAAGATCATTTTGTGCTTCTTTAGGTTAACAATTACATTCATATCGGTGGCCCAGTCTATTCCTAACAACGCAGGATAGGGATTGTTGTCATCGACAATCTCTATTACCTCAAAATTTTCCTAAGAAGTTGCGCCTTTAATATCAACTGTTACCCCTTGCAACCTCCCCATGGGCAAAATCTTATGTTGGTTTGCCATTCATAATTGAATAGGGGACCACTGTAACGCGGGCCTGCCCATGTGTTCCCATGTTTGCTTCGGTAATACATTCGCGTCCGAACCCAGATCTAGGATTACCTGATCCATTTCATACTCACCAATCTGTGCAGTCAACCTCATCTCCCTTCTAGTGCGCAATGCATGCTTCCCCAATTTCCGGACTACACGTGGTTCCCCTGACCCCATGCACCTAGTGATCAGTTCCTATATTCCTTTAACCGCCTTGTTGTCGCGCAGCAATTTCATGCATGTCTCCAGAAAGGTAGTGAGCATTGAAGGATCCATTCCTGGCTCTGGTTGATCCTTACTACCTAAAGTGGAGGCCTCCGCGAAGCTCTTCTTAGCTTCCATGAATGTCTCCTTTGCACATTCTAAGTCAAACTCAGGTTCCTTTGCAGGAGCCTTGCGAACCCATGTATTTTCCTCCGGTTGTTTCCCCTTATCCCCTCCCGTGGTCACACCACTTCTGAGCATCATGTTTACATTTGGGTCCTCTTCGCGCGGCTCAGACCTCATCATTTGTATATTCTGAGTTGGGGGAGGCTGGAATACCCCTTTTTCACGCATCTTTGTGATCAATGTAGCACATTCTATCATTTCATGATCAAACTGAGCACAATACAAACAGGATATCCTCGTCAAGTTGGTACAATCGCGGGCATAGTGCCCTGGTCCTCCGCAATTGTAACAAATTAACTTTCTGCAACCCCTTCGTAGTCCCATTCCACCTCGTCCTCGACCTCGCCCTTGAAATCCATTGTGCACCATCCCCACATCTGGGTCGAGGTCTCGCGTTTTGGTGTGCATCCTATAGGCTAGGGTCTGATCCATCATTAACTCGTAACTGTGGCAAGTGTGCTCATCATGGCCTACTGACCTGCAGAAATCACAAAACAATTGTTGGGTTGTTCGTGTATATTTCTGTAGAAAATGAAAATTGTCTGTCGTGTGTTTCCCTCCTATCTGACAGATCGCGCACCATAAAGCAGGTGCTACACTCAGCCCTGCCTGTGCCTCTGGTCTCAACGGCATTGGCCCTCCTCCTGCCAAGTAGTTCGTGAGCACTGGATAGTGATCCTTGTCTTGGCCTTGGCCTTTGCATTTCATGCACCATACTTCCTTGAGTGCCTCTAGCCACAGTGCCCTATCCTGCTTCAAGCTTTGCATTTCCAAAGACAAATTTTATAGTTGCGTGTGGATTTGTTGAACTCCCAACCCAGGGTCTTATATTGGGGTCTCATGTAATCTCATCGCCATTTCCAATGCTTAAGCCTGGGTGGAAAATTTATGTTGTCACAATGCTATCCTCAAGTGCGGTGCCAGAGATGCTACAAACCATGTGTGATGCTATGCATCTGTCAATGTCATATTGGCTTCGCGGATCGTACTCTTTAGTCGTTGATCCAAATCCCAAGGAGTCTCACCTGGGAGCATCGCATCTCTTCAAAACCGATGATTGATTGTGTTTCTAACTTTGGTATGCTAGATTCCCTGTTCAGCGTGTTCTAGATTTATGCTATCCCTGCGTTTGGGTGGTCATTAGAATGTTTGATATACCATGTTAATCCGCGATCCTACAACACACTCACCAATGCAGCCTTCTTAATATTGCCGTCCATGACACCTTGTGCTTCCCATACTTCTCTAACCACTAACTAGAATTGGTCCAGATCCTCATTCCCTACTCCTCTGAATACTGGTAGTTTGATCGTGCTCGCCATACTAAACTGTGGAGGCAGTGGAGGTGGAGTAGGTGGAGATGGAGGTGAGTGAGGTGAAGCGGGTGGTAGTGTGGGTGGAGGTGGTAATTGTGGAATCTGCTCCCTTATCAAACTGACTGCGCTTCTCAGAGAAACCTTCGCTAGCCCGTCCTCTCTCTCCCATAAGGGTGAAATTAAGGGACTGTTTTATACTTCTTCACCACTTTTGCTTTGTTGGGTGTGTAGGCTGATTATCTTCTATATTCAAAGGTATCGCCACATTGGACCCCAGTTTGAAATGGGATGGCAATGCTGCCCATAAAATATTCGCTGTAGGAGGGGTCCGGGGGGGCGGCTACGACCTTTGGGGAGCCCCCCCTGGTAGGGGGTTTTGGGGGCAACGCCCTTGGAACTAAAACTAGATGTAAAATTGCCTTGTAAAAGTATAGTAATTTCTAGTCAATCTAGGCCGTTCATTAGGCAAATGATCTGATGGTAGAACTTATGTTTAGTTTAGGGTTTTTTGTCCTATAAGACAACCCCTCTCTTTGTATGACGACATTGTATTTGAGGCTGTGTATTCTACGAGCGAGAAACAGAGAGGTGAGACTGTGAGAGAAAACAAAGGATATTACAACAGATCAGCTGTAGGTTGTGTCTCTTCATTTTGCTGGATAATAGAAAGGAAGGATTGGCTGTTTGGGGTGGACATAGCCCAAACTAGGTGAACCACGTATATCTGTGTCTCTCTTGTTTTATGCGTTTTCTGTGTTTATATTTCTGCAATATTTTATGTGTTCCATTGCTCCGTAATATATAATTTTCTAACACACTTCTGTAGATCTTTCCATTCCGCGTAGTCCCAAACATTAATTTATTCGCATAACCCGCTTTTCACATAACAACATTTTAATCCAGGTGTTCAAAGATTTAATATACTTACCTCACGGTCCCTTGAGAAAACATTGCTCTGCCTCGTTGTAGTTGACAGTCGAGTCTACCACAAATTTAGTTATAAATCCCCCTATTATCTGGATGAGCCAATAGTCCACAGTTCGCGCAATCTTATCTTCTGATGCTTCTAGTCTGCAAACTAATTCTGGAGTCCACACTATCGGTTGGTCGAGCCTACACCTTCCCTGGCTGTCGGCTAACCTCGTGATCCACTCATACAACTCAGATGGAAAGGATGCAAAGAAAATCTCATGGATTTCCATATACACATAGCGATGCAGCCACTTTTCCTTAGATACTTGTGGAGTTATGTTTTCCTGTGTTGCGAACTCGTGAATCTTCTTGTCCAACCACTCTTCAATTTATTTCTTTGTAGGGTTCCAGTGGCACGACATCAGACATCCCTTATGCAGATCCCAGTTTTGGCAATAGAACCATTTGTTGGCTTAGTGGGGCTTGACCTAGATTCATAAGTGTTTTAGCCAAGAAAATCCCGGTACCACTGGCCCTTTCGACAATAGTTCACGGAGTGCAGACTGAGGTCTCACCCGAAGTAGTATGGGAGGGTGCTAGAACGAGGTTTCTGCACCCTGGGGATGTCTAAGATGTGGAGATTGGTACACGGTCCAACCTTCACACTTACTACACTATGCACATCTGCGGGCACCCCGCGCCTTGTGATACTATCTTGACGCAGTTCTAGCCATAGTGTGACCCGTGTTATTTACCCAAGTCTTCCTTAATTAGTCTTCCGTTAGCTGATTACTTAGATTAAATTCACATATAAGCATTCATACATGTATTTATCAGTTGCGCATAGTAAATAACAAAGTAAAAGTAATGCATAACATCAAAACATAGATTCAAGGATAGATGCACAAAATAAACTTCTCTTTATTAGCTTTCAATCCCAAGTACAGACCCGACTCTGCCCTCCGCATTCAGTTGTAGGGGTCCACGTACTTAGCTACGGACTCTACTAGGCCTCTGTGCACTCAGCTACAGAGCCTCTTCCTACTACTACAACCTAGTACACTTCAACTTTCACTCTATGCTCTAACCATGCCTTCGCATCTCTATCTATCCTCTACTAAGCTTAGCTCCCTTTACAATTTAAAGCCTCGCTCTATATATACAATCCCATAGTCCGCAGACCATGGGTAGGCCGACACAACTTTACATTAAATTACAATTCTTAGGGTGGACAACCCTATGACTCAATTATCCAATTCGCGCTCCACATCTGTACTTCGCAGAGTTCTACACCATATTTGACCAAAACTTGGGCTTTGAGCCCCAAAACCTGCTGCGGGGGATCCCATGCCCAACAATTGAGGAAGAAAGATTTCTAGCTGGATTTCACCAACAGGTCCAGAAGCAGCGCGAAAAATCATGGCATGATTAGCGCATTAAGTTGTGCATCTTTAAGGTAAATGACCTGGTTTTGTTATACGATGGCAAGTTTGATAAATTTCCAAGGAAATTCAGAATGCACTAGTTAGGGCCCTATGTCATTAAGGAGATTACGAACGAAGGAGTGGTTCATTTGGCTAAATTTAATGGAGAACCCTCCCCAGGAAAGGTGAATGGCAATTGATTGAAGCCATATACCAGTGGTACAACCATGTGACTAGATGAAGGTAGCACAGTCTTAGCACTCCAAGCAGCTGAAATGAAGTGTGGGAATATAAACTACACTATCTAGATTGAGAGCTGTGCGATTGGAGGATTGTGTGAAGAAAGGAAGTGTCACAAGGTTCGTGGTAGCGGGAAGGGAGCTGTGCTACCTAGGGGGGAATCATGCAGGTCAGTCGGAAAGTGACCATTAAAGTCACTGTTTATGATTTGACGGTAGAAATGTGGCCAAATGGAGCGGGCGACCGGCATTTAAGATGAAATTTATGGATCAGATCCTTGAAGATCTGCCACCAATTTGGCATTAATGAACCGAATTTGGGGGAATGATCAGATTTGAATTCAAAATGCCCTATAAATTACAAGTGGCTATCAAGCGAAAAGCACTTCGTATTTTGAGAATTGAGTTGTTGAGCTCTCAGACGCACATGAATCACGAGCACTACAAACTTCTGATAGCGAGTAAAGTATTTGAGACATTTTCGAAGGAGACAGGATTTCTTTCATAACATCGTGTCGGCACCCACAAAAGCTATAGATACCGAAGTAGAGGATTCGGTGTCAGAAATGGAGATGGAGGTAGAAGAAGCTGCTCAAGAAGTGGCCGAAGTATTAGCGGAAGTCCCTAAATCGCCAAGAACATCAAGACAAAAGCCCAACCCAACCAAGGAGAGCGTGAAGGATAAGAAGGGCAAGCAGCCTACAATACCAGTGCACGCATTGCCAAGAATAAATCCACCAAAACCTACCGCACAAGAGAAGGGTGAAGCCATCAATTTGGAGCTGGAGGAGGAAGAAATTGAAGGAATCCCAATGGACGATGAGGAGGTGGGAGTAGATGTGGAACAGGTTGAAGCCCAGGGTACTGACCCTATCACTTGGTTACCTGAGTATGTCTGTCCGCGCAAGGGAAAGACCAAGGTGCCGAAAGACATCGATGAGAGCAAGACCCCCTTGCAAACCCCTCTGCTTCCGGATGATATTGTTTTCGAAGGACCGTGCTTGGTGTGGGTTCCACTATTAAAACTCGAGGACTAGGACTTGGCTGATCATGAGAAGTTCCCACACCTTGCGACCAAGTAGTTGATGCACCACATCATTAATAAAAACACTGGAATGACCGCATTAGAGCCGCGGAGGTGGCTCAAAGGAGTCAACAAGGCAGGGTTGCTCAACCTGCTTTGGGTTCCACACTACAACCGCACCCCGGTTATAGTATTAGTAATCAAGAAGCTGCTATGCTTGGTGCATGATGGGTGTCTATGGTTAGAGGAGCCAATACCCATCATGGGTAGATTGATTCATAGGATAATGCGGTTTCCTTACACAGGAGAGAATCCAGTCATGATATTTGGTGGAAAAGGTGGTGAGCAGGCCCTCGTAGAGGCCATGAAGGAAAAGTTTAAGTTGGTGAAGAAGCCGCACATATATGCCATATCCAGCATCTCCAACCCTGTAGTCAAGGTAGCTACATAGATTTTAGTGGGGAAGGTGATGAGGAAGTGTTGCACCGATGAAGTGCCAATGCCTGTCGTCGTGGTAGCATCCCAGTGCGCCGAAGGAGTCCGTTCAACTGGTCGGACTATCTTCGTGGAGAGTTCCTAGCAAACTACCGTGAAGCACATAAGCTCAACAAGAAGTTCCACTACGTGTGGCTCTTGTGTTAGATTGTCCTGGTATCATGGGAGCTGCTAGAGGACAGCCAATTCCCTTCGATCGTGCTAGACCTACCAGAAGCAATGAAGTACGCTTCGCTCTGGGTGACCAAGGACACACAAAAAATCAAGGATAGCAAGATCTTCTGGATCTTGATGGAGATGAACATCTGGATGGCCATCGACTGCAAACCATGGTTTTCGCCTACGTTGTATTCCAACCTACATGGCTATGCAGATTTTAAAGAAGACTTTCACCATGTGTCCATCAGGGCGCGAAAGGACCCTGTGCAGAAATGGTATGACTTTACTTACCTGGAAACGGATGATGCCATTGATGTAGTACTTTATCAATGGCTGATAGGGTGGTGCTCTATAACAAACTTGGTGGTAGGAGGAAGTAAGTCTGCCACGCAGAAAAAGAAGGACGAGGCCAAGCTTAAGATGACACAGCGGGCAAAAAAGAGGAAAAAGAAGGTTGCTGACAAGGCCCAGGCGGAGCGCGAATCCGCTCAATAGATAGGGAAGCAAATAGGTGGAACAGAGTGGGGCTCTGAAAAAGGTGCGAGGTCACCCTCACCTGAGACAGAGGAGGAGATAGACGAGTAGAGAGAGCAACACGGTGCAGATCCTCAGGCGACATCTGCCCACATAGAGCGTCCAAGGGAGCAGGAGAAAGGAGGGTCCAAGAAGAAATCAAAGGCTACTAAGACATCACTGGACCCAATCACCCTCACAGAAGGTGATATGTATGACATCGGTGACACGGTGCAGGATGTCACCGTGGAGGCCCTACAACAGTTTGAGCAATAACATCAACTATTATTCAAGACTATCCAGACACGTCTGCAGGCGCTGGAGACCCAGGCGACACAAGCTAGAACGGTGTCTACCAACCTTGCTATCGACAATTTAGAAGTTGTCGAGATGCTGCACATAAAGGCCTCCAATGTGATAGTGTTGCCTGATGGAGCACTGACCATGGAGAATGAAGTTGATAGGCCCACTGTCAGCACCCTCAAGAGAGTAGGGTTGAATCTGGTAGTGCTCCTAGGTGAAGCACTCCATCTATTTCAGGATGGGGTGATTGTAGTATTAGGGCCCATGAGCACTGCGCCCTCCAGGTGATAAGTGAGTAGTGGATTAACAACGAGCAGAAGGAACTACAATGAGACTTTTCCATGGCCGATGTGATCGAGGTAACCAACCAGAAAAAGCACATTATGTAGGTCATCGAGGAAGCATACTGAATGGTTCCAGAGTTGGCTATTCCTGAGGAGGAACCAGTCGAGGTGCACGTCCGCAAGCTGGCTACGGGGGTGCGTGACGCTCGTACTCAAATGGTGAGGTTTCAGTTGGAGTTGAACCTACAGATCACAGAGTTGCAGTTGAAGGCCCAACCTTCAAATCCGCCAGAAGTAAATAAGCAGCGGGTGACCACTGTCACAGAAGTAGTAGCAGTGGTTGAAAGTGCAGTAGCAGACTGCAAGCAAATTTTTGAGCAGTCATTCGAGCTCCTGACAAGCTTGCAGGAGGACCCCAAAGTACAATGACTAGAGATAGAAGTGCGCAAGCTACAACAGAGATATGATGAGGTCAAGGGCACAGTGTGAACCATTGCATTGACACAAAGACTAGAAAAGATGCATGAGGCCAAGCAGGTAAAAGTGTTAGGAAACCAGCTCACAAAATATAGAAAATATAGATCAACACCTTAGAATTCAGCCTCTTCGAGGGGGCAACCTCCTTTACTTTACACAAATGAACAATTGTTGGATGATACAAATGACTAAACCTCCCTTCTATATATATGAGTCTAAGGGGTCACAATATAATCAAGCTGACATAACAGTAATAACATAAGGGCACAAAAATAACAATAGTGGGTTTCTATGCAGCACACTAATCACAATATGGGGACAATAGGGGCACAATAATAACAATAAGGGATACAATGACAATAGTAATGGGGGAATCACTAGTATTATAGGGACCTAACATGCTCCTCTCCTTCTGAAAATCGTTGTCCTCAACGCTTCAGTAGTTTTGGATGCTTCTATATAAAATTATCATCCTCCCATATGCAATCTTTAGCGGATAAGTTCTTCCACTTGATGAGATACTCCAAAATTGATCGATTTCGTAGTTGTTGAGTTCTTGTTTCTATCATTGCTTCTGGTTCCAATATGATTTTTCCTGCCTCGTCAAGTTCTGGCAATATTGTTTGAACTGGGAGCTTGTCACTTATAACCTTCTTTAAACATGAAACATGGAAAACTAGGTGCACTCAAGAAGCTGTAGGAAGCTCCAATTTGTATGCCATAGTACCAATCTTTTGCAACACCATGTACAGACAATAATACTTGGGTGATAATTTATTATCCTTAGCTTTCCTGAGGGACATTTGCTTATATGGTTGTAGCCATAGGAATACCCATTCACCTACATCAAAACTTCTTTCACTTGGATGTTGATATGCCCGTTGTTTCATTCTATTCTACGCCAACGTGAGGTTATCCTTTAAGAGTTGGAGAACTTGTTGTTGATGCTCGATGTGATGTTCCATTGCTTGAACCTTAGAATTTTCTCTTAAATATGATGTGATGGATGGTGGAAGATATCCATAAAGTTCCATAAATGGGGTCATTTTTGCTGCACTATGGAAGGAAGTGTTATACCACCATTCAACCAGAGGCAACCATTTGACCCATTGTGTCTGTTTATCAGATACAAAGAAACGAAGATATCCTTCCAAACATTTGTTTACTATCTCAGTTTTTCCATCAGATTGAGGATGATAAGATGAGTTATGAGCTAACTGAGTACCGAGACAAGAAAATAATTATCTCCAAAAATTTCCAGTGAAAATGGGATCTCTATCGCTTACAATAATCTTTGGGTTTCCATGTAGCTTTTGAATTGTTTCCATAAATGCAGTAGAAACTGTACTGGCTTTAAATGGATGCGATAATGCACAAAAGTGTGCATACTTTGTAAGTCTGTCAACTACCACCATGATGACACTCTTTGCTTCGAAATTGGGTAAACCTGTGATAAAATCCTTTGAAACCTCCTTCCAACGTTGGTTTGGAATGGATAAAGGTTGTAATAGACCTGGGGTCTTAATTGTTTCAACTTTATTTTGTTGGCAAACCAAAAATTCGACCACAAACTTTTGAATATCCAATTTAAGGCCATCCCAAAAAAATTCCTTCTTAACCCTGTGGTAAGATTTTAAAAATCTTGAGTTCCATATTAAGGGAGAAGTTTGCAATTCCATAAGAATCTTTTGTTTGAGTTGGGAATTCTTACATAGGTATAAGCAATCTTTGTACCATAATAAATCATTTTTCCATCTAAATGTATCAGTTTTACTGAGATATTGTTGTAACATTTGAATGAGTTCCCACACTTATTCATCATTCCTCCATTCATCCCTTGCTTTGTTTATCCAATCTGGTTGGATAATAGAAATGGCACACAATAATTGATCTAGGAGGATTGGTTGATTCAAATTACACAGGTGTTCAAGTGTCGTCATCAGTATTCAGTTTCACCATCGCTTCATTTCAGCTTCGACAGTTCAACATTGTTGGTTATGGATCAGGTTGTTTAGGTAATGTTCATAGTGTTCATGGCATTCAGTTGATATGGGTTTAATGCCTAGCTATCGACGTGAGTTCACCGACAAATCCACCAGGATTGGTCGACGACATGTGTTTTTCAATTCGACTCACAGATTTAGTGTCGACATGGGTGTCGTCGTGTTAAAGGATCGATATCGTCATTTGTCAATGATAGGCATGGGTTTATTGTCATCATGTGACGAATGTCGCAAATGTCACATTATGACAATAGTTTGCATATGGATTTCTATAACTATATGTAAACCCTAACCTATGCATTAAATATACTACATAAACCTAATGCTAAGCCTAATCCTAAAAATACCAACCTATTGCATTCAAACTATGTAATAAACCTAACCCTAAAGTCCTATCAAAAACTATGTATTAAAAAAAATGCATTGCAACATTCAAAACTATGTTATAAACACCCTCAGCCTTTGTAAACAATGTAAAACATTACAAATAACCATATGACAGGTCCCTAACTACAGAGGTTAGTTGTGTCGGGACCATGTCATGTGAATGGATAAGCTACGATGTGTAAGTTTTGGAGTTAACAACTGTCTTGATTGCGTAGAAAACCGTATAGGAACCACGAGACATGTGAACAAACTCACCGTCGGAGGATATGTCACTGCGTTGGAATTTACAGTTAACTGCTTTCAAACCATAGCAGAACCGGGTGGCATGTGAACGCAAGTAATTCACCACATAGATAACCGCCAGCTGGAATTGTCAGCGGAACCACCGGCGCGCTGACCGCGGGGATTTTCCAGTGCTCACATGAGCTATCACCTTTCCTCCACGTAGTTAGCTACCATCTAGTAGTTTGGGGTTAATCCAAAGTCATTTTTAAGTTATTATTGTTTAGTTTGTTTTCAACTAATTCGAAGACCATGGCCTAATCAACAAAGGTGGAAATCATGATAAAGCCAAACACATTCAAACCATAAAGTCTGCTCATTCACCTCAAATGAAGTTGGGGAGGTTTTAATGTACTTTCAGGTCTATAAGAGGCTGTTTTTCTCATTGAAGAATAGATTGGTGGTTTTGGGTTTTTGTATGCAGATTTTGGAGGTTAGAGGCTGTTTTGTTTTCAGTGTTTCGGGAGCATCGGGAGTCAGAATTCGAAACCATAAGCGGCGTTGGAAAATTGGTTTAGAGGGCTATCTAATGACAGTGATTAGAAGTGCTTGTGTGCACATTTAGTCTGGTATTTTCTCTATGTAATCAACACCTTTTTCGCATTCCTAATAAAATGGTCTCCCATCTTGAAAGCAACCCCAGAGACGTAGTCCATCAGGGACAAACTCTGTCAACAATTTTCTATCTAGTATCATTGTGTTTTTACTATTTTCACTTTTGTTATGCATCGATTTCATGTTTAATAAGTTGTCGTAAAATGTTCTGCTCAAGCAGTTTACCTCGATTTCCATGCTTTTAGTTAACATTCAACTCACTAATGGCTAATCACTTCTACATCAGTATTTAGTTTATGGTCATTTCAGATGATATAATTTGGTATTGGAGTATGTTGCGTTGTAGAATGTGCCATTAAATGTTAACCAAGTCTAAGTCGCAACGAGGAGAAGGAATCCTTGAGCAGATCGATCCAGAGACTGGAAAGTGACGAGTCGTTCAGAAATCGACCATGTCAGGACCTGATGCAGGTGAAAGCACTGAAACTAAGAGGAGTGAGGAACAATTTCAGCAGGCATTCTTAACTATGCAGCAAATGTTGGATAATTGTACGAAGACAAGAAGGCAAGAGATGCTTCTTCTTCAAAGACATTGAAGAAGGACAAAGGTAAAGGCAAGGATGATAAACCTCCTTTACCTCCATCATATCCATCATCCTCTTATTCTTCTTCTTCTTCCAATGCAGAATCTGAAACAGAAAAGAAACCTAAGAAAACATCTCTTTTGAAACTTGATGTTAAATTTGAGTTACCTGTTTATGATGGTGAAATGAATCCTCAAAAGCTAGATAACTGGATAAAGAAGTTAGAAGTGTAATGTCATGTTCAGAACATTTCTAGCGATAAAACTAAAACTTAGTTATCTACACTTAGAATGGGGGATGCATCTTTAATATCGTGGGAAAGTAAAACTTAGATAGATGTAAAGCGTAAAGGAAAAATCATCTCTTCATGGTCTAAGTTTTCAAAATCTCTTAGGAAACAGTTCTATCATTTACAATACATGTATCAATTTGTTATTGATTAGCAACATCTGAGGCAAGGTAAAGGGAAAAGTGTTTAGGAGTTTAGAAAGAAAGCATTGGCACTTGGTATTTCATTGGATACATGTGAGACTTTGTTAAAATACATCGGCAGTTTACATTCATATTTGCAGCATACTTTATTGATGTTTAATCCTAATGATTTTGAAGAAGTGTGTGCTCAGGCCATCCATATTGAATCAGGTCGCAGACCATTCAAATTTTCATCACAGTCATCCAAAGAGTTGGAAACCAAAATCAGTTAAAATTTACAATTACATCTAAGTACCTTGATGAAGTGGAGTTAGATGTGGTCCCAGTGGACATATGTGGAGTTGTCTTAGGAAGTCCTTATCTTTATGATAGAGATGCATTGTTTTACAAAAGATAACATGAATATCACCTAAATAAAGAAGGGGTTGAATTTATTGTTAGGGCACATAACGTCAAATCAAACTTGGATTTAATTGTTACAAATCAAGTTATGCAGTTAATAATTTCAAGTAAATATGTACTCATGTTTATTAAGGAACAACGTAAGGATGATTGTTCAGAATGCAAGATTCAATTTATAGATCAATTGGTCAAGGTGTTTAATTCTTTTCCAAGAAATCTTATTCATAAACAGGATAAGCAACATGATATACATTTAATGTCCTATGAACATCTTCTTAAAGACAGAATGAATCTCAACTCATTCATTCAACTGAATTATAGAAACTATCATCATCAACAGTGTATTGCAGGGAATGGTACATGTGAGTCTAATCAGAGACTTGTTTCAGATGGTATGTTTATTTTCAGTTTCAGGGGTGAAAGTCAGTCTTGGGAAAAGTCAGTATTTCATTTCTTTGGTATTGCTTCATCATTTCATGCTTTAAAAAGTAATGAACCCTCTTCTCAAGTGGAGAGGAAGTCTATAAGTTTTCATGACAAAGAATTTTCGAAAGCAGATATAAAGTTTCCTTATTTTTATTTGAAAACTAATGCATTAAGTGAAAGTGTTAGACAATGGAGATATCAGTTAATAGATGAAGAAATAGTGATTCAAGTAAATCAATAATTACTTGTATACTTTCAAAGTCAAACTAAGTTGCAACAGTATTTACATCATAGCTGGATGAGTTCTGTGCAGCAAGTTCACTTAGAAATCAGTAAAAAGGAAAGTAAATCAAGTCAAGTAATTGATATGAAGTCAAAATCAAAGGAGTCATTGAATATTCCAGTTATTCCAGAAAGTAGATTGTTAATACCCATGATATGTACTGAACAAAGTTCTACAAATACTATTTTCAAATAATTTTTTGAATCACTAACTCATGATTCTTCGTGGAAATAATTCAATTGCCATCTTGATAATAGGTTGTTTTCCCATCATCACAAGTTGTTCATACTGTGGATGGAAGAAATAGGTCATCGACTTGAAAGGTATCATGGTCAGCATCATCAGGGTCATCACTTGTAGGTGATTGGTCAAATGTATTGGTACATCATCAGGTCAAGGTGGAAAGAGAGGGAGTTCTACCCTCATCGATGATTTTATTAGTCAAATGTTTGTGGTCCAAAAGCTTTCAAGTGGAGAGGAATGATCCAGGAGGATCCATTGATTCAAATTGCACAGGAATTCAAGTATCGTCATCAGTATTCAGCGTCGTCGTCACTTCATTTTATCTTCGACAGTTCAACAATGTTGGTTATGGATCAGGTTGTTTAGGTAATGTTCATAGTGTTCATGGCGTTTAGTTGATATGGGTTTAGCGTTTGGCTGTCGACTTGAGTTGATCGAAAGATCCGCCAGGATTGGTTGACAACATGTGTTTTTTTGTTCGACTCGCAAAGTTAGTGTTGACCTGGGTGTCATTGTGGCAGAGGATCGATATCGTCGTTTGTCAATGATAGGCATGGATTGATTGTCATCAAGTGATGAATGTCGCGAACGTCACATTGTGACAATAGCTTGCATATGGATTTCTAAAACTACATGTAAACCCTAACCTCTGCATTAAATCTACTACATAAACCTAATGCTAAGCCTAATCCTAAAAATACCAACCTATTGCATTCAAACTATGTAATAAGCCTAACCCTAAAGTCATATCAAAAACTATGTATTAAAAAAAAATACAATACAACATTCAAAACTATGTTATAAACACCCTCGACCTTTGTAAACAATGTAAAACATTACAAATAACCATATGATAGGTCCCTAACCGCAGCGGTTAGCCGCATCGGGACCGTGTCATGTGAATGGATAAGTTATGGTGTGAAAGCTCTGGAGTTAACAACTATCTTGACCACATAGAAAACCATATCGGAACCATGGGACATGTGAACAAACTAACCACCAGAGGATATGTCACGACGTTGGATTTTACAGTTAACTACTTTCAAACCGTAGCAGAACTAGGTGGCATGTGAATGTAAGTAATTCACCATGCAGATAACCGCTAGCTGGAACTGTCAGCAGAACCACCAGCACGCTAACCGTGGGGATTGTCCAGCGCTCACATGAGTTTTCAACTTTCCTCTATGCGGTTAGCTACTATCAAGCGCTTTCAGGGTTAATCCAAAGTCATTTTTGGGTTATTATTGTTTAGTTTGTTTTCAACTAATTTGAAGAGCATGGCCTAATGAACCAAGGTGGAAAATCATGACAAAACCAAACACATTCAAACCCTAAAATCAGCTCATTCACCTCAAATGTAGTTAAGGAGGTTTTAATGTAGTTACAGGCCTATGAAAGGCAGTTTTTCTCATTGAAGAATAGATTGGTGGTTTTGGGTTTTTGTATGCAGATTCTGGAGGTTAGAGGTTGTTTTGTTTTCAGTGTTTTAGGAGCATCGAGAGTTGGAATTGGAAACCATAAGCGGCGTTGGAAAGTTAGTTCAGAGGGCTATCTGATGACAGTGATCATAAGTGTTTGTGTTCACATTCACCCTGGTATTTTTGCTTTGTAATCAACACCTTCTTCTCATTCCTAATAAAACGGTTGTGCATCTTAAAAGCGGACTTGGAGACGTAGTCCGTCTGGGACGAACTCCGTCATCAATTTTCTTTCTGGTATCACTACGTACTTTTGGTGGAGTTGAAGGTTGGGCCTTCAACTGTAACTATGTGATCTGTAGGTTCAACTCCAATTGAACCTTCACCATATCAGTACGAGTGTCGTGCACCCCCATAGCCATCTTCTGGATGTGCACCTCGACTGGCTCCTCCTTAGGAATGGCCAACTGCGGGATCATTCGACATGCCTCCTTGACGACCTGCATAGTGCGCTTGTTCTGATTGGTCACCTTGGTCATAGCGGCGATGGTAGAGTCTCGTTGTAGTTCCATCTGCTCATTGTTGATCGACTATTCACTGATCACCTAGAGGGCGTGGTGCTCATGGGCCCTCATCTCTGCAATCACTTCATCCTATAAGAGGTAGAGCGCTTCACTCGGGAGCACTGCCAGATTCATCCCTACTTCCTTTAGGGTGCTGACAGTGGGTTTGTTAGCTTCATTCTCTGTGGTTAGTGCTCCATAAGGTAGCACTATCATGCTGGAGGCCTTCGTGCGCAACATCTCGGTGGCTTCTAAAGTGTCGATAGCCACGCTGGTAGACATCGTGCTAGCCTACGATTCGCAGGTCTGTAGCTCCTTCAAACCTGTCTAGATAGCCCCCAAGGTTATCTGCTCCTGCTCCTCAAACTATTATAGGGACTCTGCGGTGACATCCCTCACTGTGTCACCGATATCATGCAAATCGCCCTCTGTGAGGGTGATGGGATCCAGTGATGTGTTGGTAACCTTTGATTTCTTCCTGAACCCTCCTTTCTCCTGCTCCCTTAGACACTTGATGTAGGCGGACATCGCCCGTGGATCGGTGTCATGCTATTCGGTCTGCTCATCCGTCTCCTACTCTGTCTTAGGTGAAGGCGACCTCGTGCCTTTGTCAGAGCCTCACTCTCTCCCACCTGTCTACTTCGCTATCTTCTGCGCAGCATCACACTCTGCCTAGGCTTTGTCAGTGGCCTCCTTCTTTCTCTTTTTAACGAGCTGAGTCATCTTTAGCTTGGCCTCCTCCTTCTTCCTCTGCATGGTGGACTTGCTCCCTCCCATCGCCAAGTTTGTTGTAGCATGCCACTCTGCCGGCCATTGATCAAGTACTGCATCAATGGTGTCATCCTTTTCTAGATAAGGCAAGTCGTACCATTTCTATGTAGGGGGTCCTTTCGCGCCCTGATGGACACATGGTGAAAGTATTCTTTAAACTCTACATATCCCTACAAGTTGGCATACACTATAGGTGACAAACACAGTTTGCGGTTGATGGCCATGCGGATGTTCATCTCCATCAAGATGCAGAAGATCTTGCTGTCCTTGATGTGCTGCGTGTCCTTGGTCAGCCAAAGTGAAGCATACTTCAATTCTTTTGGTAGATCTAATGCGATTGAAGGGAATTGACTGTCCTCTAGTAGCTCCCATGCTACTAGCACAATCGACAGTAAGAGCCATGCGTAGTGGAACATCTTGCTGAGCTCCTGTGCTTCGCGACAGTTTTCTAGGAACTCTCCACGAAGGTAGTCCTACCAATTGAATTGGACTCCTTTAGCACATTAGGCAGCTAGCGCGATAATAGGCGCCAACACCTCATTGGCATGACACTTTCTCATCACTTTCCCTGCTAAAATATTCGTATCTACCTTTACAGCAAAGTTACAGATGCTGGATATGGCATATTTGCGCAACTTCTTCACCAGTTTAAACTTTTCTTTCATGGATTCCATGAGGGCCTGCTAGCCACCTTTTCCACCAATTATCATTGATAGATTCTCTCCTGTGTAAGGCAAACACATGATCCAGTGGATCAACCTATCACTGATGGGTATTAGCTCTTCCAGCCACAGAAACCCATCATGCACCAAGCATAGTAGCTGCTTGATGATCAATACTGTAACTGGTTTGCGATTGTAGTGCGGCACCCAAAGTAGGTTGAGCAACCCTGCATTTTCTACTCCTCTAAGCCACCTTTGTGGCTCCAATGCTGTCATTCCAGTGTTTGTATTGATGATGCGACACATCAGCTACTCGATTGCTAGGTTTGGGAACTTATCGTGATTAGCCAAGTCCCAATCCTCAAGTTTTAACAGAAGAACCCATGCTAAGCGCGGTCCTTCGAAAACAATCTCATCCGGCAACAGAGGGGTTTGAAAGGGGGTCCTTCTCTCATCAATATCTTTTGGCACTTTGTTCTTGCCCTTCTGCGAAGGGACATACTCAGGCAGCCGAGTGATAGGGTCAGCACCCTAGGCTTCAACCTCTTCCACATCTAATCCCACATTCTCATCATCTATCAGGATGTCTTCAATTTCTTCCTCCTCCAGCTCCAAATTGATGGCTTTGGCCTTCTCTCATGTAGTGGGCTTCCGTGGGTTTATTCTTGACGATGCACGCACTGGTAATGCATGATGATTTCCCTTCTTATCCTTCATGCTCTTCTTGGTTAGGGTGGGCTTTGGTCTCGGTGTTCTTGGCGATTTAGGGACTTCCACTAATACTTCGACCACTTCTGGAGTAGCTTCCTCTGCCTCCATCTCCATTTCCGGCACCAACTCCTCTACTTTGATATCTATAGCTTCTGTGGGCACCGACATGATTTTATGCAAGAAATCCTGTGTCTCCTTTGGCAATGTATCAAATACTTTATTGGCTAACAGAAGTTTGTAGTGCTCATGATTCATATGCACCTTAGAGATCAACAAATTAATTCTCAAAATGCCAAGTGTTTTTCGCTGCAGAACCACTTGTAATTTATAGCCCATTTTGAATTCAAATCCAACCGTTCCCCCCAAATTTGGTTCATTAATGTCAGTTTGGCGGCAGATCTTCAAGGATTTGACCCATAAATTTTGTCTTAAATGCTAGCCGCCCGCTCTATTTGGCCACATTTCTATCGTCAAATCATGAATAGTGACTTTAGCGGTCACTTTTCGGCTGACATGTGTGATTTCTCCCTGGGTAGTGCACCTCCCTTCGCATTTCTGCGAACCCTGTGACACTTCCTTGCTCCACACAATCCTCCAGTCGTGCAGCTCCCCAACCCAGGAAGTGTAGTTTATAGTCCCTTGCCCCCTTTTAGCTTCCTGAAGTGCTAAGACTATGCTACCTTCATCTAGTCACATGGTCGGACCGCAAATGTATGGATTCAATCGACTGCCATTCACCTTTCCTGAGAAGGGTTCTCCATTTAATTTGACCAACTGAACTGCTCCTCCGTCGGTAAGCCCCTTAATGACATAGGGCCCTAACTAGTGCATTCTGAACTTCCCTGGAAATTTATCAAACTTGCTATCATATAACAAATTCAGGTCATTTACCTTAAAGGTGTGCAGCTTAATGTGTCAATCATGCCATGCTTTTTCGCGTTGCTTTGGACTTATTGGTGAAATCCTACTAGAAATATCTCTTCCTCAAGCTCAGCCAGCTATGCGAGCCTTTCTTCCAGGGCTCTGCGATCCATCATACCTGTGAGTGTCGTTATGCACAAACTAAGCACACTATATTCCATAGGCATTACTGCTTCAACACCATAGGCAAGCCTAAAGGGAGGTATGTGTAGGTCCCAATCACTCCGTTGAGCATTGCAAACCTTTGTCAGCGCTTTTTCTAGCACTTTATTGAATGCTTCCACCATCCCATTAGCCTGTGGGTGATAAGGCATGCTCTTCTAGTGATATACCTGAAATTCATCAATCAACACACTGATAATCTCATTCAGAAAGTGCGTACCACAATCACTCATCAAAATCTTTGGACATCCAAATCGTGTCAGTACGTACTCAAAGAGGAACTTCGTAGCAGTTGTGCCTATGTAATCCTTCACAGACTGTGCCACTGCCCAATGAGTCAAATACTCTGTCACATTGATAATCTACCTCGCTCCCGTTTTTCCTTGGGGCTGGATGGGTCCCACAAAATCTAGCGCCCGTTTCTCAAAGGATTGTTATGTCATCTTTGGATTCATAGGCATCTCATCCCTTCGCGATGGCCTGCCAGTCCTTTGACATACATCACACGCTTTGTAGTAAGCTTGGGAATCCTGATGGAGGGTTGGCCATCACAACCGTGTGCGTATAATCTTCTACGCAGTTGCTCCACCTACATAATGTCCTCTGGCGACGCCCCCATGAGCATTCGTGAGGATGTTGTTCCTTTCAAACTTTGGTACATATCGTCACAATATGTCATCGGACCCCATTTTGTATAGATGCCCAACAATGTTAGAAAAATCTGTCATGTGCACCACTAACTCCTTCTGCTAGATGGTATATCCTTCCGGGGTAGTTATTATCACTAGGAAGTGTATGATATCCTCAAAATGACCATCTGTGATGCGCACTGCAAATAGCTGTGCGTCAGGCAATCTTTACTCCAAATTAGTGGGCTCTTCCCTTGTTTCAATGAGCGACAGATGGTATGGTCCCACATTCAGTCATTTAGGCTTCACAATAACTTCAAAATCATATTCCTGGAATAATGACATCCACCTGCAGATTCTCCCCCCCAACGCAGGCTTATTGACTAGGTATTTCAGTGCAGAGTGATACGTATACATCTTAAAATGGTTTCCCAGCAAGTAGTGTCTAAACCTCTCGAGTGCATATACCATAGCTAACCCTTCGCGCTTGGTGGTGGAATAGTTCTTCTCTGCCTTGGATAACCTTTTTCTTGAAAATGTGATAGGATGGTCCAAGTCTCCTCCACCGGCCTGTGTCAATGCTTCTCCTAGCACTATACATGACGCGTCAACATGTACATGAAACTCATTCTTCCAATCCGGGAAGACTAAAATCGACATGGTGACCATCTTTTCTTTTAATACATCCAAGCTCTTCTTACAGTCCTCATTCCAGTAGAAAGTGACACCCTTCTTCAACAAATTTTCCATAGGCGCATTGATTTGGGCATAGCATTTGATAAACTTTCTGTAATATCCTGTATTTCCTAGGTTAGCGTGCAATTGTTTCACACTCCTCGACACTTCCAAGTTTAGTATCACTACAATCTTTGCGAGATCTACCATTAGTCCCTGTCTGCAAACCACATGACCCAGTAGGGTCCCAAAAGGAACACAAAATAGGCACTTCTCTAGATTGAGTGCGATCTAGTATCTTCAACAAGTATCTATATTTACGCGCAAACTGGCGACATGAAATTTCACCAGCCCAAACAAAGTCCAGTAATTAAAGTATACTTCCAGGAACTTATGAATAAACTCATTAAACTTAAGAATGACTAGGCACGAGAAAATCACAGGTGCATTCTTCAACCCAAACGACATTATAGTGTACTAAAAACAACCCCACTTAATCACGAAGGGTGTCTTGCTCCTATCCTCTAGCGCGATTTTGATTTGATTAGACCTAGAGAACCCATCAGTGAAGGAATATTCTTCTTGGCCTCCTATATTGTCCAGCACTTCATCAATGAATGGAGTCCGGAAAGGATCATGTACGCAAGCGTCATTCAACATTATGAGATCCATGCATATCCTTGTTTCATCCTTCTGATTCTTCTCCTGTACCACCATTGGGCTTACCTAGTCAGATTCTTCCATAGGCTCAATGATGCCTGCCGTGAGCATCTTGTCTAGATCTAAGTGGACCTTCTCCTTATACTTCGGATTAAGATGGTAAGGTCTTTGCTTAACTAGCTTCGTGTCGAGCTTCAACGTGATCTTCATAACACCTAGGTCCCTAATTATCCCTTTTAGATCCATAAACTTGGTAGGGAATAAATCCTGGTATTCGCAGAGCAATTCAACGACCTTATCCACCATCGTGTCATCCCAGTAATCTCCAATCTTCACAAACTTGGGCTCTATCTCCGTACCAATGTTTACCTACTTCGTTAGCGGCGAAGTTATATCAGGATTCTCAACCTGTGGTCCTTCAACCTCGCGGTGACCTTTTGCTTCAGGGATGTTAATCTTTTGTGGATCCTTATCCTCTTCTTCAGCGGTTAGGTTATAACATTCTAGCGCGTGACTCAGCTGAGTAGCTAACTCAGGTTGAATCAGGTCCAAAGGCTGTTGTGGTACCTTAAATATTGTGGCTTTCACCTCTTGTAACGCCTCATCAATACAATCAAACCCGTCTTCAAAGCTGAATGTCATTATGAATCCTTCGCGTAGAATATCCCATTCACCTGTACCATGGTGGAGCTCTGTTTCTACGTACCAGTTCATCGAGACGACATCCAGGGTGTGACAGAACAAGTGCACCCATTCAGGTTGGGGCTTCTCTCCATAAGCCTGAGCCCATTTGGCCAAGTACGTGGATGGGTCATCTTTCCCATCATACTTATCTGTTATTCTTACCTTCAGCTTCCCAAAGTGTGTTCTCATCATCCTCCTACATTCATTCCAATCATCAAAGCTTCCCTTATGCGTACCCCACCATCTTGCGGGCATAGCGCGTAGTGCCCAGTCCAATACCTAGAAGCATTGCTTTTCTGATACCTCCCTCTCAAATGCATCCAAAAAGATATCTACATCATTCAAGCTGTCATAAGTGGGTAGATTTCTTACCTCTGACAACACACAGTGTAGAGACTGGCTCATCATGTTACAACTCATTGTAGTTACTTCATGTAACTGATTCTACCATTGCTCTAATTCTTCATCAGAGTCCGAGGTGCAGGAACTCTCGCGATCCCATGTAATTCCTCCATCTGCTATTGGATTCAGCCAATCTTGGTCTCGCGCTATTATCTTATAGATACATTCCATATCATCATCACTCTCATAATCACGGACTAGTTCAGTGTAGCATGATCCTTCAACAAGATCTAGGGATAATATTACACGGAGCGATTTCTTTTCAAATATCATCTTTTGCTTCTCTAGGTTGATTAGCCCATTCATATCAGTAGCCCAATTAATGCCAAGGAGTGGAGGATAGGGCTTGCTATCATCCACAATTTCTATTATTTCAAGGTTAACCAATGCACTCGCACCTTCAATATCTACAATCACCCCTTGAAGCCACCCCATGGGGATGATCTTCTGCTGATTTTCCATCCTTAGTTGAGTTAGAGACCACTACAGCGCAGGTCTTCCCATCCATTTCCATGTCTGCTTTGGTAGGACGTTCGCATATGACCCCAAATCCAAAATAACTTGATCCATTTCATACTCTCCTATCTCCACAGTGAGCCTCATCTCTCATCCCGTCCTTGTTTTATGCTTACCAATATTTCGTACCACGCGCGGCTCAGGTGGAGTGTTTCAGGCACATCTATTTCTGAGCTCCTGTAACCCCTTCACAGCCTTGATATTGCATAGTAACTTCATGTAGGTCTTCAGGAAGGTTGTAAGCATAGAAGGGTCCATCTCCTAATCAGGCTTATCCTTGCTCCCTGAGGTGGAGGCCTCAGCGAAGCTCTTCTTCGCCTCCATGAATGTTTCACGTGCGCGCTCCAAATTGAACTCAGTCTCCTTTGTCAGAGCTTTGAGAATGCATGTGTTGTCCTCGGGCTGTTTCCCCTTATCATCTCCTGTTGTGATTCCACTTCAGAGCACTATATTTACGTTCAGATCTTCTTCGCACAGCTCAGATCTCATCATCTACAGGTTCTGAGTCAGCTGAGGTGGTAGTGCCCCTTTGTCATGTATCATTTCTATCACCATATGACAGTCTTCCATTTCATGATCAAACAGAGTGCAATACTTGCATGATGGATGTCTTGGGTTAGTGAAATCATGAGCATAGTGTCATGGTCCTCCACCACGTCAACCTCGTCGGCGCCCCTGAAATCCTATCCGCACCATCCCCGCGATTTGGTCAGGATTCTGCATTTCTTCCTGTACCCTATAGGCAGGTGTTCTATCCATGATCAACTCATAGCTTCTGGAATTACTCTCATCATGCCCTGCTGACCTACAGAATTTGCGGAACAATTGTTTCATTGTTTGTACAAACTTCTGCAGCAAGTGACAATTATCCGTGCATGTTTTCCTGCTACTTGACATATAGCGCACCAAAATGTAGGCCCCGTGCTTGGTCCTGCCTGAGATTTTAGCCTCAAAGGCATTGGTCCTCCTCCTGCAATATAGTTTGCAAAGACTGGACAATGGTCTTTCTCATGCCCCTGACCCTTGCATTTCAGGCACCATACCTCTTCGTGCACCTCTGGTCGAGTTATTCTATCTTGCTTCAAACTTTTCATCTCAATGAAAAGATTCTTCAACTGCGCATGGACCTACTAACCCCCAGATTTGGGTCTTGCATTGGTGTTTCATGCAGTCTCATTGCAGTCTCCAAGGCCTCTGCCCGAGTTGTTATCTTGTGTTGTGATAGCGGAACCCTTAGGTGTGGCAGGAGTGAAGCCATGAACCATTCATGATGATGTCCGTCTGTTAAGTTCATGCTAGCTTTGCGGATTTTACACTTCAACCTCTGAACAAGTTCCCAAGGGGTCTCACCTAGTTGCATCACAATTTCCTTGAACCCCACAATCGACTATGCCTTAGATTTAGGCATACTGAATTCTTTTTTCAGCGCGGTCTGGATGTCTGCCACTCCAGCATTTGGGTTATCATTAGAGTACTTGATATACCAGGATAGCGCGCAATCCTGCAGAGCACTAACCAGTGTTTCCTCCTTCATGTGATCATTTGTAGCGCCCCGAGGTTCCTAGATAGATTTCACCATGAACCAAAACTGGTCTGAGTCCTCATTTCCCAAGCCTTTGAACAAAGGCAGCTTCACTGAATTCACCATGCTGAACTGCGGTGGAGGTGTAGGTGGTACGGGTTAAGTCGCAGGTGATGGTGGTGAAGTTGGAGGTGGTGTCGGTGGAGCTGGCAGTCACGGGAATCCTTGTCTTATTAATTGAATAGCTCTTCATGGAGAAGGCTGCGCTATTCCCTCGTTGTCACCTCCTGGAGGTGAAACCAGTGGACTATATTCAGGACCCTTTCTTCCTTCATTCCTGTAAGTTTTTCTGCTTCGTGTAGTTCCGAACATCAAGGTAGCTACATAACCCGTTTTTCACACAATAAAATTTTAATCCAAGCATTCAAAGACTTTATGTACTTACCTCGTGTACCTTTGAAAAAGCACTGCTGTGCCTCACTGTAGCTGACTTAGGTATTGACCGCGAATTCAGTCACAAATCCTCCGATAACACGATCAAGCAAATGATCGACAACACGGGTGGTCTCTTCTAGAGTCCAAACAATATGACCGTCAAGTATCCACCTTCCTTGACTATCTACTAGCTTCGTAATCCACTCGTATAGCTCAACCATAAAGGACCAGAAGAAGATCTCGTGGATCTCTGTATATATGTACATGTCCAATGACTGTTCCTTTGTTAGTCACAGACTTCTGTTCTCCTGCGCCGTGAATTCTTGGATATTCCTATCGAACTAGTCTCCGATATCTTTCTTAGTTGGATTATAGTGATACAACATCACACATCTCTTATGCAGATTTTGGTCCCGGCAATGGAACCATTTGTTGGCTTGTTGGGGCCTAACCTAGGTTCAGTGTTAGTTAGCCAAACAAATCCCTACACTACTCACCCTTTCAACATCAGCCCACGGAGCACGGACCGAAGTCTCACCCAAAGCGATATGGGGGGATGCTGGAACCAAGTTTCCGCACCTTGAGATGGTCGTGATGTTGGTTTATTCCTTCTTTTCCTTCTTTCACGTAGGTCATTAAGTTCTAGGGCTCTATCTGTCTAGCCCCTTATTCCTCCCTTTAATACTTCTGTGAAAGGTTACAAATGACCTTCGCACAGCCCTAACCTTCGGCTCAGATGCTTTTGCACTGCTAAGGCATCATATTGCACAGATTGTCAAGTTATCTTAATAATATTACTTATCTTATTAGATAATCATAGTTAGCATCACATAAATAGATATTCTTATTTGCGTTCAATTATCCAACGTAGTTACATACATTCACGCATCACATAAGCATTATAAATGAAATTCATATACAACATGACAAGATGCATTAACCGGATGAAAGACACAGAAATTGCAGAATACTTCTCTTTATTGATATCTTCAAGTGATTACAGACTCTATCCACCCTGTGCACACAATTTCAGGGGTCCGCGCACTCAGCTACGGACTTCCACCCTAGGCCTCTACGCACTAGGTGCAGAGCCTCTAGCTACGTGATGACCCGAAACTTAGACTTCTTCCTTCAAAGCTATGACTCTCTAAGACTTATCTGAACTACTTAGACCTTACTTACTTAGCTCTTTTTATACACTCCCATGGTTCACAGACCATGGGTAGATCTTTTACAACTGACTTTACTTTACAAAATAAGGGCAGACAAACCTTTATGACTCATGACACCTTCATGCTCCGCGACCACAAAATGTGGAGTCTTTACAAGTTTATTACAAAATTCTACCCAAAACATGGGCTTTTAGCCCCAAAACTATTCTTGGGGGATCCCGTTCCCAACAAAGCAGTGAAGTACACTTTGCTGTGGGTGACCAAGGATGTGCAGTGAATCAAGGACAACAAGATCTTCTAGATATTGATGGAGATGAACATCTGCATGGCCATCAATCACAAGCCGCGGTTTTCACCTATGGTGTTTGCCAACCTGTAGGAATATGCAGAGTTTAAAGCATATTTTCACCATGTGGCCATCAGGGTGCGAAATGACCCATAGCAGAAATGGTATGATTTGCCTTCCCTAGCAATGGATGATGCCATTGATGCAATAGTTTATCGATGGCCGACAGAGTGGTGCACTATAGAAAACTTGGCGGCAGGAGGGAGCAAGTCCACCGTGTAGAGAAAGAAGGAGGAGACCAAGCTAAAGATGACACAGTTGGCTGAGAAGAGGAAGAAGGAGGCTGCTGACAAGGCCCAGGTGAAGCATGATGCCGCTTAGTAGACAAAGAAGCAAATGGGTGGAGCAGAGCGAGGCTCTGACAAAGGCGCGAGGTTGCCTTCACCTGATTCAAAGGAGGACATGGAAAAGTAGGAAGAACATCACAGTGCAGACCCACAGGCGACGTTCGCCCACATCAAGTGTCCAAGGGAGCAAGAGAAGGGAGGGTCCAGGAAGAAATCTAAGGCTACTAAGACATTGCTAGACCAAATCAGGCTAACAAAGGGTGATTTACACGACATCGGTGACACAATGTAGGATGTTACCGTAGAGGCCCTACAACAGTTTGAGCAGCAGCAAAAAATAATCTTAGGGCCTATCTAGATAGGTTTGTACGAGGTACAGACCCGTGCATCACAGGCTGGCACGGTATCCACTAGCCTTGCTATAAGCACTTCATAAGCTGCCAAGATGCTGCGTGCAAAGGCCTCCAGCACGATAGTGCTGCCTAATGGTGTAGCGACTATGGAGAATAAAGCTGACAGGCCCATTATCAGTGCCCTCAAGGTAGTAGGATTGAATTTGGTAGTGCTCCCCGGTGAAGTGCTCCACCTTTTGTAGGATTGAGTGATTGCGGAGCTGAGGGCCCATGAGCAGCGCGCCCTCTAGGTAACTAGTAAGCAGTGGATTAACAATGAGCAGATCCCTGCAGCTGTGTGCACAGGGCACATAGAGTCTGTAATCATCTAAAGATATCAATAAAGAAAAGTATTCTACAAATTTTGTGTCTTTGTTTCCTGTTAATTCATCTTGTCATATTGTGTATGAATTTCATTTATAATTCTTATGTGATGCGTGAATGTATGTAATTACGTTGGTTAATCAAACGCAAGTAAGAATATCTATTTGCGTGGTGCTAACTGTAATTATTTAGTAAGATAATTAACCACGTAAGGATAACTTGGAAACTTGTTTTATACGCTGATTAGTAGCGAGAAATTACTTGAACTGCAAGTTAGGGCTGCAGGTTGATTGTACCCCTTCACGAAGGTACCGAAGGGCGGAGCAAGGGGTTAGATAGACGGAGCCCTAGAACTCAACGACCTACACAAAAGCAGGAATAGAAGGAATAAACCGACATCACGACCATCTCAGGGTGCGGAAATTGGGTTCCAGCATCCCCCCATATTGCTTCAGGTGAGACTTCGGTCTGCGCTCTGTGGGCTGATGCTGAAAGGACTAGTAGTGTAGGGATTTATTTGGCTAACTAACACTGAACCTGGGTCAGGCCCCTCCAAGCCAAAAAAACCATCAGAGAATGTTGTGAACATTTATTGCAAGTTTCATTCCGAGTGTAGCTACCAAGGAGTCATGGCGAGGTTATCTAACCATTTCATCATCCCAGTTTACAAGTTGATCTTTGAGCAGGATTCACCTTGCATGTCCGAAGAAGTGATAAAGCCATTGCTTAACATTGCAGATTGGTATGCCTCTCCCGATGGCACCTTCATCAAGATGTTCTACGGAGAGAAGCCTTTGCATGTGCTACCAAGGTTTCCCACCGATAAATTTCTCATGCAAGAGGTTTCATATCACATCTCCACAGGGTTATCGACAGGGCTGCACAGGAAGAAGAAGGCACCATGGCCTGCTTTTCCTTTATGGATTGGGTTTTACAAGATGAAAATATTGAAGGATGGGGATGCCGAGGCTAAGGACTTAGAAAAGTTTGAGATCAACGCCCAGGACTACAATCCATATGATCCCCATTGCATATGCAAGAACCAGTGCGTAAAGGTGTATTATCCATGGATCCACAGGACATTTCATTTGGTAGGGGAAGATCCTTAGAGGTACTGTTACAACTCTTTTAGGCTAAATGAACCGGTTAGTGTGGCTATAGAATGGAAAGTTTCTTTGGAGGCAACAACAAAAAATATAGCAGTGAGTAGCAAACCAGCGTAGGACAAAGGCAAGAGGAAGATTGGCAAGAACCCAGAGATTGAGGAAATCTACAAGTTCATAGAATATACTCTCATTGAGAAAGTAGCTTTGGAAATGGAGGCAAAGAAGAAACAACAAATAAAGAGAGCAGAACAGAGGAAGAGAGAGAAGTTAAGGTTGGAGGATGCAGAAAGGAAGTTGCAGGAAATAAAGAAAATGTTGAAAGATGAGCAGGAGTTAAGAAGGAGAGAGAGGGAAGAGAAGCATAAATAGGAATAGGAAGAAGGGCAAGGCATGATGACAGAGCAAGCTACATCTACGTAGGTGGAGGAGTGTTGGCTTAGTGGGGCTTGACCCAGGTTTAGAAGTGATTTAGCCAATCAAATCCCAGTACTACTAGCCCTTTCGGCAACAATCCATGGAGCGTAGACTAAGGTCTCACCCGAAGTAGTATGGGAGGGTGCTAGAACCAGGTTTCCGCACCCTGGAAATATCTGATATGAAGTGATTTGTACGGGGTCCAACCTTCACACTTACTGTGTTGCGCACACCAGCGAGTACCCCGCACCCTGCGATATTGTCTTCACGTGGTTCTAGCCGTAGCGCGACCCGTGTTATTTACCCAAGTCTCCCTTAATTAGGCTCTGTCAGCTGATTACTTAGATTATTTTCATATATAAGCATTCATACAAGTATTTATCAATCACGTGCAGTAAATAACAGAATACAAGTAATGCATACCATGAAAATATGGATTCAAGAACAGATTCACAGAGTAAACTTCTCTTTATTAACTATCAATCTCAAGTACATACCCGACTCCACCCTGTGCACTCAGCTTCAGGGGTTTGCGTGCTCAGTTGCAGACTCTATTAGGCCTCTGCGCACTTAGCTGTAGAGCCTCTTCCTATTACTACGACCCAGTACACTTCAGATCCAACTCTAACCTTGAACCATGCCTTTGTTATTCTATTTATCATCCCTTACTTTCCTTTACACTTAGAGCGTCGCTCTATTTATACAATCCCATGGTCCGCAGACAACCCTATGACTCATCCTAGACTTTACACTCTGCGCCTGCAATTCACAGAGTCTTTCAATCTTATTGACCAAAAATTGGGCTTTGAGCCCCAAAACATGTTGCGGGGGACCCCATGCCCAACAGGCCCCCAACAAAATCATCATGACTTGTCCTGAGTCACTCTGCTGGTGCGGCGATCTTGGCATGGAGCCCCTCCAATTGTTCCTTTGCTTCCCTGAGGTTCGCGGTGCACTGTTATGCTGCTTACTGGACCTTCCGTATGTGCTCTTCTGTTGCTTCTGCATCATCCGTGTCTGACTCATGTTCCTTCTTTGGTACCGGTTTTTGGTTCTTGTGTTTATAGTCCCGTGCCCTTGTCTGGTTCCTCAGGTCACGAAGACCGTGCTTTGATTGATTAGTCAGATAGCCGGCCCACCCATGTAGGGCTTCAGGCGAATGTCGTTTACTTTTCCTGGGAAGGGTTCTCCATTAAGTTTGACTAGATGGACCGCGCCTCTGTCTGTGACCTCTTTTACAACATATGGTCCCAACTAGTGCATTCTGAATTTTCTAGGAAATTTTTCGAACTTGTTGTCATACAGTAGCACTAAATCGTTTACCTTGAATGTGCGCAACTTGATATGGCGGTTGATCCAAAATGGATCTTGGAAAAACCTCTTAAGTCTTCAATTGTATTTAAAATGGGAAAATATGTTAAATAATTATCGCATTGCAACCTTTTATCACACTAGAGAAATACATGTTTACACCATGAAAAACATAGTATAGTAGCAAAACCTTCATTACCGCATCAGGGAAAAACCAAAGCAAAGTGTTAAAAGACTATGGCCTTGAGGAATTGTGATAGCGATCAACGTGATTTAACAAGGACCGTTGATCGAGTGCGTAGATCAATGGTCCAGATCAACTACCAATATCTCATCGCATGGAACCAAAGGGAAGTTAAAACGTGTGTATGTTGAACACTCGTAGGCCGCAGGATAGAGAGATCTCATCATCCAACAGATATCGGGTGCTAAAGTAATCGGACTTTAATTAAGAAACCAGACCTGAAATTTAATAGATTGGTAGTTTATAATTCCCTTTGGGTCCATAAAGTTGGTTAAGTTTAGGGCAAGTTGTTCACCCGAAATCATTGTGGACCGTCGGATCCACTAAGTGAAAATCAACGGCAAAGGACTGTCGAGCAAGTTTTGTTTGATCAGGGAGACATCAGCTGTCGATCTGATGGCAGAAGACCAACGGTGGAGATTTATTTGCCTCACAACATGGCCAAAGGAAGGACTTACCGAGGGCTCAAGACATTGTGATATGTGATCGCCGATCGCAATATCGCATCGCAGCAATACAAAGGGGACCATGGCATTTGAATCGCTGCAACTTGTGATCCGAATGGAAAATGGCATCAACCCATGGTACTCATCCACCCATATTATTCATTGACCCATGGAATTTACCCATGGTATTGTAAATGGCATCCGCCCGTGGTATTGTAAAATCCACCCATGGTATTCATTCACCCATGGAATTGACCCGTGGTATTGTAATTGAAAAATACTATAAGTAACAAGTCACATTTTGTAAAAGGACAGATTTTCCACCACAATGTAGCCTTTACAGTTCAGAGGCATGTAGCTGCACATCTCTTCTCAGAGATAAGCTACCATCGCCCTAGCTGGTTTATCAAGCATTACTATTTTAAATAAAAGTTTCTTTGTGGTTTGAAACTTTTATTTAAAATAGTAATGCTTGATAAACCAGCTAGGGCAATGGTAGCTTATCTCTGAGAAGAGTTGTGCGCCTACATGCCTCTGAACTATAAAGGCTACATTGTGGTGGACAATATGTCCTTTTACAAAATGTGACTTGTTACTTATAGTATTTTTTAGTTACAATACCATGGGTCAATTCCATGGGTGAATGAATACCATGGGTGGATTTTACAATACCACGAGCGGATGCCATTTACAATACCATGGGTAAATTCCATGGGTCGATGAATAATATGGGTGGATGAGTACCATGGGTTGATTCCATTTTCCATTCGGATCAACTTGCGATAGCGATAGAACACGAACCCGATAGGATTCTAGGTTAGATTCAATATCATTTGAAGTTCGACCTGACGAATATTCTCATTGTTTTGGTGTATTTGTTTGTGTAAACAGAGAAATGTATTCCCAGTGATTTCACCTGCGCCAGTGGTCCTTTCCATTTGAAAACAGGTGGCCACCATACCTTAGAGCATTTTGTAATGATTGTTAAAAGCTCAAGAAGGAGATGAAGGGACAGCGACCAATAACCAGAGAGCCTGAAGAGGGAAGGCGAACAGACAGGGCTGAGAGGCTTAAAAGCCATTCAATGGCAACACATAAGAGGGGATAGATAGAGAAGAGGAGAGCAAGAGAAAGCAGAAGACGGAGAGCAAGAGGGAGAGTTTGTGCACTCTTTTAGACTCGAGGATTTCGAGTAAATCCCTGCTATTTTGTCACTATTCTATTGAGATTCTATTCGAGCTCAGACTTGTAATGCTTTTCTCTTGAAGACATAATATAGAGGTTAACACTGAAAGCTAGACCAAGAGACATAGCCAGGAAGTCTGGTGAACTCCTTGATTATTTGTTGTGTTGATGTGTGTGTTTATTATGTTCATTGTCTATATTATTCTCAATATTTTCAATCCGTTGCACTAAATAATATAGGCATTCCTACACATGAGTCTGTAATACCTTAATATTGATTTAAGATCTCATTTTTAGATCAAGTGGTATCAGAGCATTTGGTTTTGGTTTTGTTAAGGTTAGACAAGCTTGTGCTGGATTTTGAATGCTAACTATATTAAAGCTCAGACAAGAAGAAGAAGAGAACTTCCTTAATCAAATTAGATGTGAAGTTTGATTTGCCAATTTATGATGGAGAACTCAATGCAGAAAATCTAGATAATTGGATAAGACAAATTGATGTCTATTGCAAGGTACAAAACGTCGAGTCAGAAAGGAAGAAGATTCAGTTGGCTAGCCTTCGACTTGGAGGAACTGCACTAGTATTGTAGGAAAGCAAGACATAAGATGATCTTCAAAAACATGTTAAAATCATTTCTACCTGGAATTAATTTGTTTCTGCTATCAAAAAGCAATTCTATCCTTTAGCTTACATGCAAAAAGCAATGATGAGTTGGAAAACTCTTCGTCAGTTGAGAGGTCAAAGTGTACAAAGTTATACTCAGGAATTCAAAAAGAGAGCTTTAACTCTAGGTATATCATTAGATTCACTTGGGACCTTATTGAAGTATATAGGTGGTCTTCATAGCTATTTGAAGCATACTATTCTCATGTTTAATCCCACTAGCTTAGATGATGTATCAGGTCAAGCCACACATCTAGAAGCTAGAGGTAAGAATGTAAACCTGTAGGTTGGGGGATCATCTAAATATTCTGTAAGAAAGAGCAAGGAAAAGAAGAAACTGAAATGGAAGGAGAGGAAAGAAAACACTGTAAAGAAGGAAAAACCTTCATGCACTCATTGCAAGAAAGAAGGACACGATGAGGCACACTGCTAGTTTTTGCATCCACAACTGGAACCTAAGAAGTTTGGTGGAAAGGAGAGAAAGAATGTTGCTGCTATTCAGCAGGACTTGGGATCAGATTCAGGCGATGAAACAACAGTTACAGCCACAGGTGTTATAGACATTTTTGGGCACTACAACCCCAATCATATATGTCCATAAACCAAGGGATTTTGAGTCCCTAAAAGTGTTGTTTCATTCCCTAAAGAAACAAGGCCAACTGATTACATCATCTTCCAGAAGTTCTCCACAGGAAACTGCTCAGCACTTGCCAAAACTGGACCATACAGGCTGCTCAGTGCTAAAGGTGTGATGCATCTCACCTGCCCAGTGCAAAAAGTGCGATGCATACTGAAAAGCCCTTCTGTAGGGTGTGATGGGCGAGAATGGACAAATGGCAGAGACAGTTTGCAAGGTGGATGATCATGGAATCTTCCAGAAACTTCTCCTGTGACACTTGCCTCTTTGAATTCGCCCAGGGATGAGTAAGAGATCATCAATTTCCAAGTGGAATAAAGAACTATTAGAGAGAAGACATTAATCAAAATCCCAGAATTTGACTCACCTCCCTGCAATCATCTATATATGGATCCCTCATCCCAGAGATCCAGAGGCTGGAATTTTGTATCTTGTAAGGAAGTGTTGTTGGTTTCTTGGTGGAATATCATAGTGTTGGGTGATATAAGCTTTTCATGAGGTGAAAAAGGGCTTTCATGCTGGGAGGATGACGCTGGGTCAGATCAATGGGTTGTAATCCTCTCTTCTAATCTTTATATCAATAAAGTTATTCTCATTTTCCTCCACATTCTTTCATGTCTGATAGTATATGCATTTGTGTGGTCAATATATATCTGGTCCTATATTGCTTATGATTGTAGATCTCTGCACTTTGAAGGTATTATGCTGCTTTGACTTTACAGGTACTCTTTGGAGCAGAGTGGTCAAGGGAGAAGAGGAAAAGACCGGTTGGTGAGGAGAAGGAACAAGCAAAGAACCGAGCGAAGGATTGAGGTTGGTATTCTTTGATTTTCTCCTATCTACTTCTCATAAAGGAAAGTGAAAGTAACTTTAATCTGCTTGTTTCTAAGATAGCTACCCATCTTAGTGGGACTAGTAGCTCTGCATAGACACTAGATTTCCCGATAAAAATAGGTATTAAAGGTAAAGGTTCTAAAGCATCCACAAGTAATTCTACACAATCTATTGATAATGAAAATATTGAGAGAGAAAGAAATGAGCTTTTTCGTATTAGAGTGATTTCTAAGAATAATAAGATTGATACTTTATTTGATAGTGGATCACAAGTAAATTTGATTTCTGAAACAAATGTAAAGAAGTTTGGATTACAAAAAACACCTCATGAGAAGCCATATCCATTAGGTTGGGTGTGTGATAAAACAAAGCTACAAGTAACGAGACAATGTAAACTTAGGTTTGCTATTGGATCAACATTTGTAGATGAGGTTGAGTTAGATATAGTTCCATTGGATATATGTGGTATTGTTTTCGGAAGTCCCTACTTGTATGATAGGAAAGATATTTTCTATAGAGCTGAGAATAAGTATCAACTCACTAAAAATGGAATAGAATACATTGTAAGAGCCCATAAACTCAAAGATAACTATTCTCTCATAAACTCAGGACAGATGAAAAGAATTGTGAATTCAAGTAAACAATTTTTACTAATTTTTGTAAAGGCAAAGGATCCTGAAAAATCCAATGCATTTGAAGGCTGTGATTCTAAACAGAACACTGATTTAGTTAAAGTTGTTTCAGAGTATGATGTTCTATTTCAACAACCAAAAGGTCAGCCACACAAGCGGGAAATAGTACATGATATTTATTTGCAGCAAGATGCTCCATTACCTAACATTAGAATGTACAGGTTGCCAAATTTAGAGAATACAATGTTAAAGAAGCGGATACAGTCATTGCTCGATAAAGGGTTTATACAACCAAGCACATCACCATGTGGATCTCCAATCATGCTAGTGAGAAAGAAAGATGGTTCGTGGAGAATGTGCATTGATTGTAGAGCACTAAATAAAATAATGATCAAGAATCATTATCCTCTTCCTTGTATTGATTATTTATTAGATCAATTGAAAGAAGCAGTTTACGTTTCTAAGTTAGACTTGCGAATTGGTTATCATCAGGTTAGAGTTGCAGAACAAAATGCATGAGACAGTTTCTAGATATATCAAAGGATGTACAATGTGTGCTACAAGCAAACCAAGTAATATAAAATTAGGTTTGTACACTCCACTTCCAATTAATTCTCTTTCTTGGGAAAGTGTTTCCATGGATTTTATTGGGGGATTGCCAAAGTCTAGGAAAGGCCATGATTATTTGTATGTTGTTGTGGATAGGTTCAATAAAATGTGTATTTTGATACCATGTAACAAGCAGGTTATAGCTGAACAAACAACAAAGTTGTTCTTTCAGAATGTATGGGTTCATTTTGGGTTACCCACTTCTATTGTATCTGATCGAGATTTTCGATTTGTTGGGAAGTTTTGGTCAAGTTTATGGGAGTTGATGGACACTAGGTTGAAGAAGAGCACAAAATTTCATCCAAAAATAGATGGTTAGACAGAAGTGGTCAACAAGACAGTGACTCAGTTGCTCAGAGGCTATTACAGCAAGCATCTTAAGCTTTGGGATGAGCATTTGTGTTATGTGCAACATGCTTACAACTGTGCCAAGCACTCTTCTACTCAGAGATCGCCTTTTGAGACTTGTTTTGGTTTTATGCCAAAGCCTCCCTTGGATTTTCTCTTTGGTAAAGACATAACAGTTGATGGACATAGTGATGTGGACAAAGCAACCAAGTTCATTGAACAAATCCAGGAAATTCACCAGGAAGTACAAGAACAGCTGGAAAGAAGTCAAGCCAAGTACAAGGCATGACATGACAAGCATCGAGTTGAGGATAGTTTTCAAGTTGGTGATCAAGTCTGGCTGTACATTAGCAAAGACAGAATGCAAGGTGAAAGTAAGAAGCTAAAACCAATAAGGTATGGACCTTTCAAGATACTTGATAAAAATGGTGAAAATGATTTTCACCTTGATTTGACAGCTTATATGTAGATCTATTTAGTCGTTAATGCAAAAAACTTGAGATTGTATGAACCTTCATTGATTGAAGATCTTGAAGAGCAAAGTCAATTGCCTTCTATTGGGGATTTGTTGCCTGAGTATCTCAATGAGTTACAGGAGGACACAGTTCTAGACAGGAAGGTAAGAACTACACGTCAAGGGGATGTTGAGTACCTAAGAGTGGGACTCAAAGGTTCAAATCCAAGCAGAGCTCGATGGATGGAAATTGGAAAAGTGAGAGCACAGTATCCTCAATTGCTTGAATGCTAAAACCAAATTTTGGTGGTCCAAAAGCTTTTCAGTGGGAAGGTGTGATCCAAAATGGATCTTGGAAAAACCTCCTAAGTTTTCAATTGTATTTAAAATGGGAAAATATGTTTCAAAGTCCCTTAAAGAATCATCGCATTGTAGCCTTTTATTGCACCGGAGAAATATATGTTTAAACCATGAAAAATAGAGTATAGCAACAAAACATTCATTATCGCATCAGGGAAAAGCCAAAGCGAAGTGTTAAAAGACCGTGGCCTTGAGGAATTGTGACAATGATCAATGCAATTTAACGAGGACCGTTGATCGAGTGCGCAGATCAATGGTCCAGATCAACTACCAATATCACATTGCATGGAACCAAAGGGAAGTTAAAACGTGTGTATGTTGAATACTCGCAGATCACAGGATCAAGAGATCTCATCATCCAATGTATATCAGGTGCTAAAGTAATCGAACTTTAATTAAGAGATCAGACTAGAACTTTAATAGATTAGGAGTTTATAATTCCCATCGGGTCCGTAAAGCTGGTTAAGTTTCAGGAAAGTTGTTCACCCGAAATCGCTGTGGATCGTTGGATCCACTAAGTGCAGATCAACAGCGAAGGACTGTCAAGTAAGTTTTGTTTGATTGGGAAGACATCAGCCGCCGATCTGATGGTGCAAGACCAACGGTGGAGATTTATTCGCATCACAACATAGACAAAGGAAGGACTTACTGGGGGCTCAAGACATTGCGATATGTGATTGTTGATCGCAATATTGCATCGCAGCAATACAAAGGCGACCATGGCATTTGAATCGCTGCAACTTGTGACAGTGATAGAACACAAACCCGATAGGATTATAGGTCGGATTCAATATCATTTGAAGTCTGGCTTAGTGGAAATTCTCATTGTTTTGCTATATTTCTCTATGTAAACAGAGCAACCTATTCCCGAGGATTTCACACACGCTAGTGGTCCTTTCCATTTGAAAGTAGGTGGCCACCATACCTTAGAGCATTTTGCAATGATTGTTAAACGCTAAAGAAGGAGATGAAGGGACAGTGGCCGGGAACCAGAGAGCTCGAAGAGGGAAGGTGAATAGATAGGGCTGAGAGGCTTAAAATCCATTCAATGGCAGCATAGAAGAGGGGATAGACAGAGAAGAGGAGAGCAAGAGAAAGTAGAAGACAGAGAGCAAGAGGGAGAGTCTGTGCACTCTTTTAGACTCGAGGATTTTGAGTAAATCCTGTTGTTTTGTCACTGTTGTGTTGAGACTTTATTCGAGCTCACACTTGTAATCATCTGCTCTTGAAGACATAATATAGAGGTCGACACTGAAATCTGGACCAGGAGACGTAGCCAAGAAGTCTGGTGAACTCCTTGATTATTTATTGTGTTGATGTGTGTGTTTATTATGTTCATTGTCTATATTATTCACAATATCTTCGATATGTTGCACTAAATAATATAGGCATTCCTGCACATTAGTCTGTAATACCTTAATATTGATTTAAGATCTCATTTTCAAATCAGTGGTCATGCCAGGCTTTTTCACGCTGCTTTTATACCTATTGGTGAAATCCGGCCAGAAATCATTCTTCGTCGAGTTCTTCTAATTGCGCGAGCCTTTCTTCCAGAGCTTTGCGGTTCGTCATACCTGTGAGCACTGCTATTCGCAGACTAGGTACAATGAATTCCATCGGCATGACTGCCTCTGTATCATAGACCAACCAGAATGGTGTATGTCCCGTCAATATCTTACACGTTGTCCTATACACCCATAACATAGCGGGTATGTGCAGGTGCTAGTCGTCCCACTGTGAGTTACATATTTTGGTCAGCACAATCTCCAACATCTTATTGAATGCTTCTACTGTTCCATTAGCCTGTGGGTGGTATGGTGTAATTTTCTGGGATAAACCTGGAACTCTTCTGTGAACGTGCTAGTGGTTTCATTCAAGAAATGTGTTCCGTGATTGCTCATTAAGATTTTTTGGCAGCCAAATCGTGTCAACATGTTTTCGAACAAAAACTTTGCAGTCGTGGCAATTATGCAGTCCTTGACCGGTTGTGCTTCCACCCATCGTATCAGGTACTCCATCGCGGTGATGATGTAGCGCGCACCTGTCTTTCCCTGAGGTTTGATTGGGCCCAGAAAGTCAATTGCCCATTTCTCAAATGGTGGCAGTGTCATTTGGGGATTTAGTGGCATATTTTCCCTTCGTGATGGTTTTCCCGTCCTTTGACATATATCACAGGCCTTACAATGCACTTTTGAATCTTGGTGCAGGGTCGGCCACCATAACCTTGTGCAAAGAATCTTTTATGCGGTCGTGCGTCCTACATAGTGTCCTTCTGCTGCACCCCCATGTGCTTCTGTGAGGATCTGACCTTGTTCAAATGTAGGTACGTATCTTCAAAATATCTCATCATTGCCCATATTGCAGAGGTGCCTCGTGATGACAGAAAAGTCCATCGCGCACACTACCAATTCCTTCTTCTGTTGGATTGAGTACTCCTTCAGTGCAGTCCCTGTTGTTAGAAAATGGATTATATCTTCGAAGTGTCCATCCGCGACACATACTACAAAGAGCTGTGCATCAGGTAGTCCCTCCAAATTTGTTGGTTCCTCGCCCGTCTCAATTCGTGATAAGTGGTCTCGTCCTGTGTTTAAGCGTTACGACTTGACTATGACCTCAAAATCATATTCTTGAAAAAATAAAAGCCATTTGCATATGTGCCCCCAACACAGGCTTGTTCACCAAGTATTTCAACGCAGAATGGTGGGTATACATCTTGAAATGTCTGCCAAGCTAATAGTGTTGATATTTTTGTAGCGCGTACACCATTTTCAACCCCTCATGTTCGGTGGTAGAGTAATTCTTCTCTGCTTTGGAAAATCTTTGACTCGCAAATGCGATCGGGTGATCCACACTCCTCGCGCCCTCCTGTGTGAGTACAGCTCCCAACGCGATACACGATGCATCAATATGTACATGAAATTCCATGTCCCATTTTTGGAAGACCAAAATTGGCGCAGAGGCTAGTTTCCCCTTTAGGACATCCAAACTTTTCATGCAATCATCATTCCAGAAGTATGTCACATCATTTTTCAATAGCTTTTCCATCGGTGTGGTTATTTGGGCATAACTTTTGATGAACTTCCTATAGTAGCCAGTGTGTCCCAAGGTAGCGTGAAGTTGTTTAACACTTCATGGTGCTTCCAAATTGAGGATAATAGCAATCTTTGCAGGGTCCACCATCAATCCTTGTTTGCAGACCACATGTCCCAACAAGTTTCCAAAAGGAATGAGGAATGTGGACTTCTTCAGGTTCAATGCAATCTGGTGTTGGCGGCAAGTATCCAACATCAAACGTAAGCTTGCTACATGGTGCTTAACTAATCCAAAAACAGTCCAATCATCCAGATAGACCTCCAAAAATTTGTGAATGTATTCTTTGAACGTGGCTACCACGATGCATGAAAATATAGCTGGTGCATTCTTTAGTCCAAATGGCATCACGGTGTATTGAAAGCAACCCCATTCAGTTGCGAAGGTTGTCTTGATCCTATCTTCTAGCGCGATCTTGATCTGATGGTATCCTGAGAACCCATCTATGAATGAGTATGCTTCCTGACTGCCAAAATTCTCTAGTACCTCATCTATGAATGGTGTTGGGAATGGATTGTGTACACAAGCATCGTTTAGCTTCCTGAGGTCTACGCATATTCTTATTTCACCCTTCTGTTTTTTCTCTTGTACCACCATAGGACTCACCCAGTCGGATTCTTCCACTGGTTCAATAATTCCGGCTGTGAGCATTTTGTCTAATTCATCGCGGACCTTTTCTTTATACTTTGGATTCAAGCGGTAAGGCTGCTGCTTAACTAGCTTTGCGTCGGGTTTCAGGGTGATCTTCATTGTCCCTAAATCACCCACGATCCCTTTTAAGTCCATAATTTTGGTTGGGAATAGGTCTTGGTATTCGCAGAGTAACTCAGTGACCTTATCGACCGTGGCATCATCCCAATAGTCCCCAAGCGTTGTGTATTTTGGTTCTGCCTCCGTTCCAATGTTGACCTGCTTCATCTTTAGCGGCGTAGTGATGTCAGGGTCTTCAAGTGATGGTCCGTGAATCTCGCAAGAGCCTTCTATTTCTAAAATGTTAATGTTCCGTGGGTCCTCATCATCCTCCTCAACATTCACGTTATAACACTCCAGTGCACTACTTAACTGTACCGCCCATTCTAGTTGAAGTACTTCATTGGCTCCTGTGGTATTTTAAAGGTAGTGGCTTTCACTGCTTGTAGCATGTCATCCATAGTATCGGACCAATGATCTTCAAATGTGAATGTTAACAAGAAACCCTCACGCAATACATCCCATTTGCCCCTACCATGGCGTAGCTCTGTCTCCGTATACTAATTCATGGGTATGACGTCCAGGGTATGGTAGAATAGGTGTACCCATTTAGGCTGTGGTTCGTCCCCATAGACCTTGGTCCATTTCACGAGGTGTGTGCGTGGGTCATCTCGCCCATCGTATTTGTCTTCCAACAGTAGTTGCAGTTTCCCAAATCGTAGGTGCATCATCCTTCTACATCCATGGAAGTGCTCAAAATTTCCTTGATGTGTACCCCACCATCGTGCGGGTGTTGCGCTCAGTTCACACTTCAACACCTTGAACCACTGTTGTTCTAGTACTGCACTTTCAAATTTGCTCAGGAATTCATCCACCGCAATTAATCCATCATATGTCAGTAGCTCTCTTGCCTTAGTTGTCACACAATGCAGTGATCTATCAATCATGTTGCAATTCAGCGTTGTCACTTCGTGCAACCAATTCTGCCATCGCTCTACTTCTTCATCTGAATCCGAAGTGCAGGAGCTTTCACGCTCCCATGAGATCCTCCCATCTGCAGTCGGATTCACCCAATCCTAGTCTCACGCAGTTATCTTGTAAATACAATCAAGATCATCATCGCTATCGTTGTCGCACACTGGTTCAGTGTAGCGTGCTCCTTCGGCTAGGTCCAGTGGGACTACTACACGTAATGACTTTTTCTCAAAGATCATTTTGTGCTTCTTCAGGTTCATGACTCTGTTCATATTGGTGGCCTAGTCTATTCCTAATAGTGTGGGATAGGGATTGCTATCATTTACAATCTCTATTACTTCAAAATCTTCCTGCGCGCTCGCGCCTTTGATATCAACTGTTACTCCTTGCAACCTCCCCATGGGAAAAATCTTCTGTTGGTTTGCCATTTGTAATTGAATAGGGGACCATTGTAACGTGGGCCTGCCCATGTGTTCCCATGTTTGTTTCGGTAATAAATTCGCGTCTAAACCCAGATCTAGGATTACTTGATCCATTTCAAACTCACCAAGCTATGCAGTCAACCTCATTTCCCTTCCAGTGCGCAATGCATGCTTCCCCACTTTCTGGACTATGCACGGTTCTCCTGATGCCGAACACCTAGTGATCAGTTCCTGTAGTCCTTTAACTCCCTTGCTATAGCACAACATTTTCATGCATGTCTCCATAAAGGTAGTGAGCATTGAAAGATCCATACCTGGCTCTGGTTGATCCTTACTACCTAAAGTGGAGGCCTCTGCGAAGCTCTTCTTAGCTTCCATTAATGTATCCTTTGCACGTTCTAAGTCAAACTCGGGTTCCTTTATAGGAGCCTTATGAACCCACATACTTTCCTCTAGCTGCCTCCCTGTATCCTCTCCCATGGTCGTACCGCTTCTGAGCATCATGTTTACATTCAAGTCCTCTTCATGTGGCTCAGACCTCATCATTTGTATATTCTGAGTCGGGGGAGGCTGGAATACCCCTTTTTTGCACATCCTCATAATCAACGTAGGACCGTCTATTGTTTCATGATCAAACTGAGAACAATATGTACAGGATATCCTCGTCGGGTTGGTACAATCACGGGCATAGTGCCCTGGCCCTCCGCAATTGTAACAAATTAATTGTCCGCGGCCCCTTCCTAGTCCCATTCCACATCGTCCTCAATCTTTCCCCTGAAATCCTATGCGCGCCATCCCTGCATCTAGGTCAAGGGATCGTGTTTCAGTTTGCATCCTATAGGCAGGGGTCCGATCCATCATTAACTTGTAACTGCGGCAAGTGTGCTCATCGTGGCCTACTGACCTACAAAAATTACAAAACAATTGCTGGGGTGTTGGTGTATACTTCTGTAACAAATGACAATTATCCATTGTGTGTTTCCCTCCTATCTGATAGATTGCACACCATAAAGCGAGTGTCATGCTTGGCCCTTCCTGTGCCTCCGGCCTCAACGGCATTGGCCCTCCTCCTGCCAAGTATTTCGTGAACACTAGACAATCATCCTTATCATGGCCCTAGCCTTTGCATTTTATGCATCATACTTCCTCGCGCACTTATAGTTGCGGTGCCCTATCCTGCTTCAAACTCTGCATTTCCAAACATAGGTTCTGTAGTTGCGCCTGCATTTGTTGAACTCCCAACCTAGGGTCTTGTATCAGGGTCTCATGTAATCTAATCGCCATTTCCAACGCTTTTTCCTGGGTGGAAAGTTTCTGCTGTGACAACGCCGTCCTCAAGTGTGGTGTTATAGATGCTACAAACCATGCACGATGTTGTCCATCTGTCAACGTCATATTGGCTTCACGGATCGTACTCTTCAGCCGTTGATCTAGATCCCAGGGAGCGTCACCTAGGAGCATTGTGATTTCTTTAAAACCGATGATTTATTGTGTTTCTAACTTTGGCCTGCTAAATTCCATGCTTAGCACATTCTAGATATTTGTTATCCTACATTTGGGTGGTCGTTAGAGTGCTTGATATACCATGTTAATGCGCGATCCTGCAGTGCGCTCACCAATGTAGCCTTCTTAATATTGTCGTCTGTGACACCTTGTGCTTCCCATACTACTCTTACCACGAACCAAAATTGGTCTAGATGTTCATTCCCTACTCCTTTGAATACTGATAGTTTGATTGTGCTCACCATACTAAACTGTGGAGGTGGTGGGGGTGGAGTGGGTGGAGATGGAGGTGAGGGAGGTGAAGCAGGTGGCAGTGTGGGTGGAGGTGGTAACTGCGAAATTCACTTCCTTATCAAACAGACCGTGCTTCTTGGAGATACCTTAACGAACTATTCCTCGCTCTCTCTCGAGGGTGAAATTAAGGGACTGTTTTCTATTTCTTTGCTATTTTTGTAGATCTTTCCGCTCCGCGTAGTCCCAAACATTAATGTATTTGCATGACCCTTTTTTCACACAATAACATCTTAATCCAAGTATTCAAAGATTTTATATACTTACCTCACGGTCCTTTGAGAAAGCGTCATTCTGCCTCGTTGTAGCTCACGGTTGTGTCTACTACAAACTCAGTGATAAATCCCCCTATTATCTTGTCGAGGCAATGGTCCACAGCTCGTACGATCTTATCTTCTAATGCTTCTAGTCGTCACACTAATTCCAAATTCCACACTATTGGTTTGTCGAGCCTACACCTTCCCTGGCTGTCGGCTAACTTTGCGATCCACTCATACAGCTCAGAAGGAAAGGATGCAAAGGAAATCTCGTGGATTTCCATATACACATAGTGCTCCAACCACTTTTCCTTAGATACCTACGGAGTTCTGTTTTCTTGTACAACCACTCTTCAAATTATTTTTTTGTTGGGTTCTAGTGGCATGACATCATATATCCCTTATGCGGATCCTGGTTTCGGCAGCGAAACCATTTGTTGGCTTAGTGGGGCCTGACCCAGGTTCAGAAGTGATTTAGCCAAGAAAATCCCGGTACTATTGGCCCTTTCGGCAATAGTCCACGGAGTGAGGATTGAGGTCTCACTCGAAGTAGTATGGGAGGGTGCTAGAACCAGGTTTCCACACCCTAGGGATGTCTGATATGAGGTGATTTGTATGCAGTCCAACCCTTGCACTTAGTTCGCTGCGCACACCAGCGGGCACCCCGCACCCTGTGATACTGTCTTCATGCAATTCTAACCATAGCGCAACCCATGTTATTCACCCAAGTCTCCCTTAATTAGGCTCTATTAGTTGATTACTTAGATTATTTTCATATATAAGCATTCATACAAGTATTTATCAATCGCGTACAGTAAATAATAGAATAAAAGTAATGCATAACATCAAAATACGGATTCAAGAATAGATTCACATAGTAAACTTCTCTTTATTAAGTATCAATCTCAAGTACAGACCCAACTTTTCCCTGCGCACTCAGCTGCGGGGTCTGTGCACTCAGCTCCAGACTCTACTAGGCCTTTGTGCACTCAGCTGCAGAGCCTCTTCCTATTACTATGACCTAGTACACTTCATATCCAACTCTAACCTTGAACCATGCCTTCGCTATTCTATTTATCATCCCTTACTTTCCTTTACACTTAGAGCATCACTCTATTTATACAATCCCATGGTCTGCAGACCATGGGTAGGCCGACACAACTTTACATTAAATTAAAATATTTTAGGGCGGATAACCCTATGACTCATCGTAGACTTCGTTCTCTGCGCCCGCAATTTGTGGAGTCTTTCAATCTTATTAACCAAAACTTGGGCTTTTAGCCCCAAAACATGCTCTAGGGGATCCCATGCCCAACAAGGATTCAGAACAACTAGCAGATAAAGAAGAGGGTGATTAGGTGTAGGTTCAAGAGCTTGCTTAGTAGATTAAGAAAATGGTTGAAGCAACAAACATGGAGTTGGAACAAGAGTAACATAACCAAGATTTCGACCTTATGTCGAGAACATCCGAGGTCACACCTCAGTCTCCACCACCTCTACAATCAGAACCAATCCCAAGTGAGTAAGGAGAGGTTGTTCTTCTTGATGATGATCTGGTGACAAATTTGTATAATCTGTCATTGGATGAGTCACAAGAAAGGATTGTACTAGAATAGAGAAAGCATATCTCGGATGATTACACATCACCTGCACATATGGAGGAAAGGGTGATTGTGTTAGATGTTAGGAAACATCCAACTACCTTAGTCGATGCCTTTAAGGCTTATGTGGAAGCCACGAGCACAACTATCGAGTTCTTGTTCGCAGAGAATGATCGGATGGCAAAAGACTTGCAAGAGGCCAAGAAGAGGAAAGAAAAATCCATAGGATCTACAATGGAAGATATTAGAAAAGTGATACTTGCTGAAGTATCGAATCTTGAGACCACCATTCAGAAAATTTATGACGAATTTTTCACCATGCACAAGGCAGTTGTCCATTTATATGGTTTTCAGTAGCGGTGCATGAAGATTGTCCAAACTCGCAAAGACATACAAGCTTCTATTGCACATGTACAAGAATGGACAATGAGGTACAAGGGAGCCACGCTTTACTTGTAGAAGATAATGAAGCCGCAGGAAAAGATAGACAAAGCACCGATCTAGATGTTGATCTGAAACTATGAGCAACTCCCTTCGCTCATCACTAGCGTTGAGGCTTCCTATTCATGGTTTTTCAAGAGTCTGGATGTCATGGTGAGGACACACAAGATCCATTCAATTATATCCCTCACTCAAGCAATTAAGAACAACCAATTGTAGCTGGAGGTCAATAGGTACATTGAGCAGTTGATGAGAGAGCCCACCAATGATCACTTGTAGCTGAGCGTAGAAAACATGAAGTACATTGGTGGTCCATCCACACTCAAAACAATGCTACGCATGCTTCAAGATGAGTTGGACAAAGCTTCCAGAACCATATACTTGGAAGGCATGGAGGCAAGAGTCTGTTACCAGAAAGACATCACCAAACAATACAGGGACATAATAGTGTAGTACCAAGCTTGGTATCAGTTCATCACCAAAGAGCATCAAGAGGATGTTGCTGAGTTGGTCTTTTTCCAAGCTTCCAAGTGATTGCATTTTTCTTGTTATATGTGGAAAATGTATTATTATTTGTAAATATATCGTAAGTGAATTTTAGAGTGTCATTAGTGGAATGTGAATAGTCATTATGTAATGTAAAGACTTATTTGTATAGGATTTGAAGAGTCATGAGGGTAGTCAAAGAGTCAACCGGGAATGTCAAGGGTCACCCCACCCTTTATTATATATAGAACCTCATAGCTCATAATACAGGCTTTTGGGAGCCAATATTTTGGCTAGGCTTTAGCTTAGAGAAGGCTTGAGAGTATTGTGAAGAGCCTTGGCTTCTCCACAACATAGAGCGAGTACACTTCTTTGGAGGAGCGGGTGGTATTGACTGTAATGTTCCACTATTGGGGCTAGTAGTTGTCAATGGTGTATGTATGGATGAAACTTTCACAAAATAATATAACTGAGCCAACACGTTTTCATGCATATGTTGCTATTGTAGTTTGACTATGCTGGCTCCTTTAGAAATGTATGTTGTTTAATTTACGTGTTTGTGTATGAACTATTTTGTATGCAACTGTATGAATCTTGTTGAAGGTGTCTTGTTGGATTAACCCATCACTTTCTTTTTTGGAGTACTACACTTCTAGCTTGTGATTTCATTCCTCTCGTGTGTTCCTTTTAGGATGTGTACTATTACAGGCTTCTAAGGGACAAACTTTCTTTTCCCCTTCCTGTGTTAGAACCCCCATGCATGTCACTTGACTCACTGCAAGTTCACATTCTTTCTTCCAACCAAAGTTATCATTCTCACCTTTGTGTGCTATCGTGGTCAAGGAACTACATTACCACCCACTATTGGGACTCCTACTTGAAATGGTCTAAGGTCTAGTTGGGAGTTCTTACCGGGGAGATCCTCTTGACATGTTGGTGGGTCCAACACTGTGAACATAGCCTCAATGTACTTAACAACATGATTAGTAGATTTATGTTTTTTCCCTGCAAATCATAAAGAGGACTTGAAGTACTTTCTTCATAATAGAAAAAACTTGTTAATTGACTTGCCATTTTGTCAATGAAAAACCACTAGTAATTCCCATCAATTCCACCATCACTGAAATCGAAAACTAACCACAACTATGTCCTTGGAATTTATAAAATTCAATTTAGGAAACTCCAATTTTATCCTCATTCTTTCATGTTTTCTCTATCTCTATCTAAAAATATGCTCCCAGGTGTTGGCTGATCCAGGTGGATGTTGGTGGCCACCCACCTATCCCATTTGGACCCCCACAACTGTCTCTTTCAGCTCTTTCAGTTTCCTAAATTGTAGCACAGTTTACTATTTTTAGCAGTTTTTCGGGTCTTGAACTTCCGGAGCCGTTTTGAGGCCCTAAACGATGTTTTTTGTGAATCTGGGGCAACATGGGTCCATGGAACGATGTTGCCTCCCAAAGTGGTAGTACTCGGATAGATCTTTCTAACGAGCTATCGTGCGCGTCAAACGAAGATCGTATGCCAAAGTTACGACCCCGGGAAATTGATGTACCAATTTACCCAAACGGGGCCCACAATTTGGCGTTTCATCTTCTAGGGTTAGGTTTTGGAATGTGAAGGGTTTTCCATTGTTTCTCAACAATAAATAGGCCTTCGAGCCTCATTGTAACTCAGTTCGGAACAGTTCAGAGGCATGTAGCCACCACATCTCTTCTCAGAGATAAGCTACCATTGCCCTAGCTGGTTTCTTTCCATTTCTGTTTGTAAGCACATTTCAGTATTTTACATTAATGAAATGAAGTATTGTTTCTGCTGCATCTCAGTATTTATGATTATCTCATCTCTGTATTTATGGTTATCTCTGTAATTTGTTGCGTTCCTGTTTAAATCTGGATCAGTGGTATTAGAGAGGTCTGCTTTTTCTCTGTTTTTCTTTGCATGTCCCTAACGAGGTCGGGATATAAGGAGTTAGGGCTTGAACTGGTCGAACCATTGCAAGACCAGCCTCGCAAATCCCGACGGCCTCCCATGGCGGATGAGAAGAAAGACGAGGGGGCAGGAGATCCTATCAAAATCTTGCTTGAAGAAGCGCTCGAGCGGCAAAGGAACGCGATGATGGATAGCTTTGCGCAGATCCTTCAGCGCTACCCAGAGGCGACGCATCGGCTTCCAACAGCGACCTTGGAAATGCCACACCGTTTAAGGTACAAGTTCATTTTGAAATCCCCATCTTCGAGGGTCAAATAGACGCAGATGCCGTAGATAAATGGTTAAATCTGCTAGATGGGTATTTTTCTGTTCACGAATTTTCAAGTCGGGAAAAGATTATTTTCGCTCTTCTCAAAGCAGCCCCCCACGTCAAGGACTGGTGGGAAACCTACTGCGAGTAGAAAGATGAAAGTACAGGCTCACTATTTTTAGCCACACCCACTTGGAATGACTTCCGGGATGCCATCAAGGAGCAGTACTACCCTGTCGGAAGCTATGAGGACAAATACATCAAATGGACCACACTGCGGCAGGGACGAGACCAAGATGTGCCGGAGTTCACAAACATTTTTCATACCCTTCGCACACAATTGGGTATCAAAGATTCTGAGCTGCATTTGGTACTCAAATACCACGACTGCCTACACAAATACATCCAGGAAGAGATGGGGTTCTTGAACATCCCCTCACTCGGCACAACATACCGATACGCTGTCAAAATCGAGCAAAAGTTCAAACAGAAGAAGCGAGACTTTGGATCTGCAAATCCGAAGCCCAAAGGACAAAGCCAAGGCGGGGTGACCCAAGACAACCCCTCGAAGCCGCAAGAAAAAAGCAACACCACGAAGCCAAAGAAGGACACAGGGAAGTGGTGTGAGTTCCACAAGAGTCCCACTCATAACACAAGTGAGTGCCGAACCAAGCAGTCGCTGGTGGCCGAATTGAAGGCTTCCGAATCAGGTGCATGTTCCGACCCTGAGCCAGAACCTGACAAGGGGAATGGCAAAGGGAAGCAGATCATTGATGCGAATCCCAGTACCACTGTTGCCACCACCAAGATCAAGAAAAATGAGCTCGAAGATCCAGAGGAGGGGGAGCGTTTTTTCCACTCACAGATGTGGGTGAAGGGTTCACCGCTGCGATTCATTGTCGACAGTGGTAGCCAAAAGAACCTGGTTTCAGCAGAGGTCGTGAAGCGGTTGGGTCTACCGACTACACCACACCCACAGCCATACAGTATTGGGTGGCTTCATGAAGGACGAGATCTCAAAGTTCGCCAACAGTTCCGCCTTCCCTACAACATCAAGCCCTTCACCGACGAGGTATTATGTGATGTTACACCTTTGGATGTTTGTGATGTATTATTAGGCCAGCCATACTTGTGGAGACGACATGCTGTGTATGAGTCCAGGCCTCGTGCTGTCATTATTTCTTTGAATAATTCATTATACAGGATACCGGAGGTAGCCCCACCTACTGCCACATCTTTGATTACTACCAAGAAAGGCAGCAAGCTCATATCACAGACCAGGAAATTCATTTGTCTGGTTCACTCCCAAAGTAAGGGGAAGATCGTTGCTACATCCATGACCCCTGCAAAGGGTTCCTCCACGCAGCAGCAGCAGCAAAGGGATACGGTCATGACAGAACACAGGAAAAACTTCTCCTCACCCACAGGGGTACCACACAAGTTTCAGGTGGGCGACAAAGTTTGGCTACATCTGCAGAGAGAATGCCTTACCAGAACCCATCAGAAACTCAGGCAACTCCGACATGGTCCTTACACCAGTACCAAGGCTACGGGCAACAATGCTTCGAAGCACAACATTCCTCCATTCCTTGGCTTGCACCGAGTGTTCAATGTGGACCGTCGTCGACCATGCTTCCCACCATTTCTGGTCACATTAGAGAGTGCAGAACAGCTCACCAGAGACCCAGCTCAGCAGAAGCTTCCTCATCTCAAGGAGGAACTCAACGCAATGGGGACCATTGATTCCTAAGGGGGGAGGAATGATCCAGGTGGATGTTGGTGGCCACCCACCTATCCCATTTGGACCCCCACAACTGTCTCTTTCAGCTCTTTCAATTTCCTAAATTGTAGCACAGTTTACTATTTTTAGCAGTTTTTCGGGTCCTGAACTTCCGGAGCCGTTTTGAGGCCCTAAACGACGTTTTTTGGGAATCTGGGGCAACATGGGTCCATGGACCCATGTTGCCTCCCAAAGTGGTAGTACTCGGATAGATCTTTCTAACGAGCTATCGTGCGCGTCAAACGGAGATCGTATGCCAAAGTTACGACCCCGGGAAATTGATGTACCAATTTACCCAAACGGGGCCCACAATTTGGCGTTTCATCTTCTAGGGTTAGGTTTTGGAATGTGAAGGGTTTTCCATTGTTTCTCAACAATAAATAGGCCTTCAAGCCTCATTGTAACTCAGTTCGGAACAGTTCAGAGGCATGTAGCCGCCACATCTCTTCTTAGAGATAAGCTACCATCGCCCTAGCTGGTTTCTTTCCATTTCTGTTTGTAAGCACATTTCAGTATTTTACAGTAATGAAATGAAGTATTATTTCCGCTGCATCTCAGTATTTATGGTTATCTCATCTCTGTATTTATGGTTATCTCTGTAATTTGTTGCGTTCCTGTTTAAATCTGGATCATTGGCACACGTCAATACAACAAAATTTTTGCTAACCATAACGAGTGCCTTCTCTGTCCCTTAACAAGAAAATAAAATATATAATTTTAAAATGAAGGTAGATATAAGAAAATTAAAGCTAGTAGGTGGGACCCTACCTTAAGAAAACCCTTTACCATCCACAATAGTCTACAACGCTCTGACCACCTCCTCCCACATTTACCCAATTTCACCAGCCTGCTAGGGTAAACATGATACAAAGAGTTAGTATGACCCATCCTAATCTCCAAGCTCCAATAAAGGAAGTGGGGCCGAAAAACTAACCACAAACTAACAACTAACCTCATCCTTTGGGGAAACAAGACATTTAGGGGCTAAAGAATCACCAAAGGTGACCAAACCCTAAGTTGGGGCTCCTTTTCACACAAATTAACTCCCAACCACATGCATGAAAATTCCTCCATGCAGTTGAAGGCCTCCAACCACACTCACAAGCTTGCCTGAGTGCGGTTGTGGCCCAAATTGTCTAGTTCAGAGGGTGTGGTATTGAAATTTGAGCCACAATTCCATTTCAGTCTCTAGACCACTGTCCAAAACTTCCTAAGACTTGTTAGAACCATAAGTGACATAAAAACAAGGCTACACATTCAAACTTAGAGGCAAAACTGGACCTAGTCTTCCTAGAACATAACAAATATTTTGTCAAACACATGGAAAACATGTAAGCTACAGGCCATGAATGCATATTTGATCATAATAGTCAAATATTCATGTGAGAATCACCAAGAATGTCCTATGCCCTCTTCACATATCTGCAACAATAGTTATTAGTCCATACATTCATTAACCAATGAATAACTAAACCATTCATGACAAGAGCCATAGATGTTACACATCATGTAACCAACATATAACCAGAAAAAGCAGCATAGAAATCATGGAAACTCATCCATAATATCACTAACATAATCGCTACAAATATATATGAATCACAGTAGAATAATAACTCTCATTAACATATGAAAATACAACCAATTCAGGCATTTCCATGTACCACCCAACCATAGATTAGGTTGAACCAAATATCTTTCAACCAATACCCCCCACGACATATTGCAATCATGAATTTGGGATCTAATGGAACAAACCAATACAAATAAACTAAGGCTTCTAGAGACAAACTACTTGAACCCTCAACCAACGATTCCACCTCACAGTCAGACATCACTAACACCAACCAGATTGGTCTCTACCCAATTTGTCTAGGGATCCAAGAATTAGTAACCCAACCCACAACCTTCTGGGGATTTAGAGAATTTCTCTAACCTAACTCTAGGGACTAGTAACTCAACCCACCAAGGGCTCCAACGTGTTTGTCCCAACCTAGGCCACAAGACTAGTAACTCAACCCAATTTGTTACATGGATTCCAAAGAATTTATTCCAATCCACATCCATAAGGAATTATGAGCACCAATCACAAAACAACCAAGTAGAAAAAACCCACAACACCATGGATATCCATGAAATGGCAAGACGAGTCTAAAACCATTATCAATATAGACAATCCTCCATGCCAATGACAACACATAACGAGATAATCTCATGCACATACTATGCATACTTAAAGCAATAAGAAATTCACACATGAAACCTATTACCTACAAATCAATCTAGTTGTAGCTACTGATCCACCTATTCCCTTACGCTTTCCTTCTTTCATATGCCTTCTTTCTCCAAATCTAAGTGAGTACTAGAGTGCTCCAAGAATGCTTCAAGTGTGCAAGAGTATGAGAGAATGAAAGAATAGAAGAGAGCTCCAAAACTGAACTAACAAAGTTAAACCAACAAATTCTCAACTGACAAAAGCTAAGCCAAAAGATGTGAACTAATCTTCAAAAGCCTTTTTATCATTGAGGCCTCTATTTCTTCATTTTCCCTTCAATTTCTCTCTCATGCAAATTTGTGACCTTTCATCTCTCTTTTCTCCTATTTTCCTTTATTTCCATAAATAAAATATCAATTAATGTCTATTTTCCTTTTCCAATGTCTTTTCCAATTTCCATAGCCATTTATTAATCACAAGTGATACCCATCACTATGTTTTACCCAAAATTCAACTCGAAATATGTGTCCCATGACCTTGGTCTTATTTTTATTTACATACGAAATCAAGCAATGGTTGTTACAAACACCCCCCTGGAGGAACACTGTCCTCAATGTTCAATGACACTTATGAAATAATAAAACACATGCTTCCCATAGAGATTTATAATACAACTCTATGTAGCATTTACATCATATCATACTACTAAGACTATGACCATCATAACATGAACACCATACTACTTATTGGAGATTTATAACACAACTCGATGTAATATTTACAACATACATATGCATATACATATAACCAACACAACATCAAACACATATACCAGAAGATATCCGTTCAATCGACGAATAGAGAAGGATACTGATCTAGTTGACTCTGGAGAGGCTAAAAAATTGAAAGTCTTCAAATCTCAGCGAAACAAATTCCAAGTTATAGATCTCTTCATTTTGAATCCAGTGACATAAATGACACTCAAATCCGAGTCCTTACGACCAACTTATCATAGTCAGAATTTCACGGTATGGGCCCTTGTCCTTCACGGCCTCAACGCACCTGTCTTTCTCCAGGATACAGTTGTGGACCTCTTCTCGAGCTAGACCACAAGGTATCCTAGGACTCTCAGTGCACAATCACTGTGGAACTGGATCTGGCACTCCATTCCCAAGTTCATTTGCTGGAAACTCTGGCTCGCCTGAAATAACTGGATATTCAACAATGTAAAGTCCTCACCCTTGACAGTGGTGGCCAGAGCTAAGGCGTCCTTGATGGAAGCTCTTGGAAACTACCCCAGAAAATTAGATGACAATCTCATAATTGAGGAATGAAACTGGCTGGGAACCCTTCTCGTTCAGGACAGTAAAAAAGCACCTACCCGCCCCACATTCAACCCTGACTGGCACATTAGAACAATAGATGCATAGTTCCAAACCTGGTGGAGGAAGCAGGGAAAGGTAACAATTTTCTTCGATGGTGCCTCTAAAGGAAATCCAGGGATCTCTGGTGCAGGAGGTGTGGTCTAGTCTCAGGACGGCTCCCGAATAGACAGCTATAGTTGGGGACTAGGGCAGAACACAAACAACCAGGCAGAAATTCTCGGGCTTCTTAAAGGCTGCCAGATCGCACAGGAATAGGGACACAAAGCTCTTCAGGTCTTCGGGGACTCAGAACTCTTGATAAAAACATTAAACTCAGAGGAGCATTTTAGCAATCCGGCTCTCAACAATACTCTCCAGAGGCTGCGGGGCCTGCTGGTTCATTTTACCTCCTCCTCCTTTTTTCACATCCTCCGCAGCTCAAACAAGGAAGCAGACATCAAAGCCAATGAGGGATGCAGGTTGGCTCAAGGTTTTAAAAAAAAAAACTCAGAAGAACCAGTGTGGACAGCCATACCATAGCTCAATTAGCGCTGCGTAGACCAAACTTCATAGATATTGAATACTTCGACTTCACACTCTGGGTCATTTTGGTTCAAAACAAAGAAGGGAAGGCTGCTTGGCGTATTATGGATTTGTGTATTCATGCCTCCATGTAATGTCAGTTGATTAGGCTGCGGCCCAACTGTTGATCTATCAATATATTAACCGTTTTAGTTAAAAAAAAGGCATATGTGGTAGTTGAATAGCCAATTATCCAACGACACATGGAATTCCATCATTGCCTCTTACCTCTGCAGAAAATACAAAAATAAAATAATATTAAATATCATTAAAAAAATAAATCAAATCATATAAAAACAAAACTATTAAAAACCATATTAAAATATGGCTATATATATAACCATATGGTTATAAAATCCATATGAAATAAGTAGTCAATGAATTAAATATATGGTTATATTTTTGAACAAACAAATATGCCATATTAAATAACCATATGCGAATATTTAAAAATATGAGTTGTTTAATATTATGGAATGGTTGTTGATAACGACGTGATAGGTTAAACTTGAAACGAGCAGTCAATGGTTAAACAATCGTTATAAAACAATTTTTTGTTTCCTAATGTTATTTGGGCTAAGTGTTTGGGCTAAGTGTGGGGTTCGATCCTGGGTCTCCACCGAACAAATGGTGAACAATTTCTAGCAACCCACATCCTTCTTTTTAAAAACATCTCCCACCATACGTTATAAAAAAGTTAACTCAATTGTGCGAGAGGGAAAAAAGAGCATGAGCGCGGAACCGAGCCATGGGTGGAGTTGGAACAATATTTTGGAAGGAATTATGTGCAGTGTAACCATGATTCAGTGTGGAACCATGCTTCAAGTGGAACCCTAATGGGCGAAACCCTGATGTAGGGATTATTTGAAGAATCTTTTAGATTCCATGGAGCTGAATTTTGATAGAGTTTGAAATATACGAAGTTTATACCAAGATTGATCACAATTTCGCCAGGAGTCTAATAGTGTGGTCAGTTTTATGATTTGAGTAGCAAATTTTCTGGAGGCAGAATGTTGAAGACAGAACCTTGACACAAGAATATGTAAGGAATATTTTAGGTTCCATGAGGCCCAAAATTGATAGTTTCATAATCAGTCTAACTTTATACTCATATGAATTGATTTTTCATGAAGAACATGATGGCATGGTCAGTTTCTTTATTTGAGCTGTCGATTTTCAGCCAACCCTTAGAAGATAATTTTTGAGGAATCTTTGAGATTCCTAGAGAGCCCAGATTTGACCGAGGCAGAAAGGGGTTGTGTTTATACTCAATTTCACGGTTTTTCACAAGTAACATGATGGCATAGGCCACTTATTCATCCGAGTAGTCGATTTTGAGACCAACACTTGACTTGGAGATATAAGGTTTATTTTTGTTTTGTTGTTCATTTGATTTTGTTGAGGTGATGCTTTGAATTTCAGACCCATGTATGCCACTCAATGAGAGGATCATTGTATGCCACTTTATGTGAGATGTTATTCTTTTTTCATGTTGGAGGAGAAAATCTTGTGAGTGAGAGTTCTTATAGAAGAACATCTCCTCGGAGAGACATGTCACTCCAGACAAGGGGGTTTATCCTTTTATTGATAGAGATTGTGTCATGTACTTATCAACTAATGAAGTGGCCTTCCCACTCTTGACACTAGGCCCAAAGACGTAGTCGACACTCGAGGAACTTAGTTATCATATTGCGTGTTTATGGTTGTTCATGATTATTGTTTCTTGTTTCATGTTAATGGTTTGTTGAATTTGTTTCGAATATGCATTGCTCATGGTTTCACTGAAGATTGTAAGTGCCAGTAAAAGGTCCTACAAAATGGAAATTTTTGTTTGAAATCGTTCACGACAAATTTACTAGATTAGATGCATAGTGTAGGTTTTAATCCCATAGAGAAATTACCTTCATACGAATTCTAAAAACAGAAAATAAACAATGGGGATAACATAAAACATAAAACAAATATACACAAAGATTTTCCTCTGGATCCCAAAATCAGGACTACCAAATTTATTTTTCATTATGTTCCTTTCGATGTTACAATACATATATATACATGTTGAAGCATCCATAAACTCCAATCCATTAAACCTGGATTAGAACATAATCGTAGTTCCCTTGATTGGATCTACAAAATACCATGGTCAGAAAACCATCATGTCCAAAACCATGTGCAAAATCCATGCACAAAACCATACGTAGGTCCGCCCACCTAATATAGGGTCCAAAAAAAATTTCTCGGGGCACTACTCTAGACCCTATGTAGGGAGGATACCACCCCCATGGATACCCCCTGACAGGGGAAGCAACCAACCCCACTGTGATCCCCCAGTAGCATCCCACACAACATATAGGGGGGCTTATGCCCTTCCTATAAGCCCCCTATGTGTGGGGTCGTTGTGGAAAGAATATGACACAACCCAACACAACACGCATATGATCAACCATCTCCCATGTAGCTTCATCAGGTCCAAAGTGCTTCCATTGCACTTTAACTTGCTCGATTGCTCATTTCTGTAGCATGAGCATATTACATATGGTTCCACCTACAATATAGACCAATCAATTACATGATCAACATCCTTCACACACTTCTTAAGCAATGAAACATGTAAACCATAATGGAATTTCATTGTTGGAGGCAGTGCAAGTTGGTAGGCCATTGGTCCAGTGCTATCAAGGATCTCAAAAGGTTCACAATATTGAGGTTCCAACTTGGCATATAATCCAATCCTCAAGGAGCTCCTCTTGGGATTGATATGCAAGTACATATGTTCCTTAACCTAAAAATCCTTAAATACCCTGTGCTGATTTGCATAACTCTTTTGTTTGTCCTGTGCTTCATTTATATTCTTCTTGATAACCCACATTTCCTATTCCATCTCTACCAACATGTCTAGTCCAATTAGTACCCTGTTCAGTAGATCACTCCAATTGATGGGAGTATTACAACTCTACCCATAAAGTGCCTCAAATAGACTCATATTTAAGGACCCCTAATACTCATTATTGCATACAAAATCTACCAGTGGAAGATACTCTTCCCACTTCCTCCACTAATGCATGACATACATCCTCAACATGTCCTCAAGAATCCAATTAACCCTCTCTGTGCATCCATTTTTCTGTAGATGATAAGCTCTACTGAAATCCAACTCTGTACCCAAACCCGCAAACAACTCTTTCCAAAGCCTGGAATTGAACTTGGAATCTCTGTCTAACACAATATTCTTTGGAAACCATGCAGTCTCACTATATCCCCGATGAAAGTTTAAGCTACCTCACTCGCTGAATTATTAGACTTCATTGGAATGAAGTGAGCTACCTTTGTCAACCTATAAACCATAACCATAATGGAATCATGATGTATGGATTTCCTCAACAAACTTGTAATAAAATCCATGGAAATGGCCTCTCATTTCCAATATGGAATCATAATCAACTGTAATAAACTACCTGTGTGCTTGCACTCTACTTTTACCTTTTGACAATCCAAACACCTAGTGATGAACTCATCCACCTCTTTCTTCAGATTTGACCAATAATAAAACATTTTCATATTTGTCAATGTCTTTTGATATCTCGGGTGACTTGAATATGGCTTAACATGAAATTACCTAAAGATAAGATTATTGAGCTCACTGCTGTCAGGAACATAGACCCTATCCCTAAATTTCATGAAACCATTTGTTGTGAGATGATAATCCACATCCTGATCACATATACTCTTCTGTTGTAGTCTGTGCTTAGGTTGTTGCTACATGTCTTCCTATTGTCCTTCCTACAAGATTTGATCCTTTAAATCCGTCCCATATGAACTCATAGCTGTAATGTGATTTAGGTATACTCTTCTTCTAAGAGCATCTGCGACCCTATTCTCCTTACCCTTAATGTATCTGATCTCAAAGTAAAACTCACTGAGCACAACCAACCACCTAGATTTCCTAGCATTTAGATTAGGTTGGTCAAAATAGTATCTCAGCCCACTATGATCACTTATCAAAATGAACCTCCTTCCAAGAAGATAATGCCTCCACATCTTTACTGCATGAATAATCGCTGCTAATTCAAGATCATGAGTTACATAGTTCTACTTATGCTCATCAAATTTCCTTGACTCGTAGCATACTACATGGCTCTCCTGCATCAGAACTCCACCAAGTCCTCTTTTGCAAGAATATATAAATACCACAAACTCTTTATCCTTATATGCAATATTTAGAAATGGAGCATTTGTAAGAAACCGCTTCAACTGCTCAAAACTAGCTTCAGATTCCTCTTTCCATTCAAATTTCTTTTCTTTTTGCTGCAGAGATGTAGTAGGATACACAATTCGTGAGAAGTTACTGATGAAACTCCTGTAATAACCTACTAATCCCATGAATTATTTGAATTCATTCACATTCCTAGGAGTTACCCACTCCATGATAACCCTGATATTTTCCAAGTGCACTGTTATGCCTTCCTTGGAAACAACATGTCCCAAGTAATTAACTTTTGTCTGAAATAAACGACACTTACTAAGCTTAGCATAAAATTGATGCTCTCTCAACAATGTTAACACTACTGCTAAATGTTCTACATATTCTTCCTAATTCATAGAATATATCAATATGTCATTAATGAATATTATCACAAACTTGTCCAGATAAGGAAACAACACACTATTCATCAAACACATGAAAATATCTAGAACATTAGTCAAACCAAAAGGAACCACATCAAACTCATAATGCCCATACCTAGTTCAAAAAGCGATCTTGTAGATGTTGTCGTATTAGATGCGTATCCTGATTTGAAAACATTTTTGCTCCATTCAACTAATCAAACAAATCATCAATCCATGGCAAAGGGTACCTGTTCTTGATCATCACCTTGTTCAACTACCTGTAGTCAATGCATAACCTGAGAGTACCATTTTTCTTCTTCAAAAACAACATTGATGCACCCAAAGCTAACAGACTTGGCCTAATGAATCCCTTGTCAAGAATTTCCTTAAGTTGAAATTTCAATTTCACCAACTCTAGAGTAATCATCTTGTAAGGCTCCTTTGATGTTGGTGCTAATCCCAACATCAACTCAATAGAAATGTCCACTTCCCTATGAGGCGGTAACTTTAAAATCTCTGTTGGAAGCACACCCTGAAACTGTTGCTCAAGACTTTAACATCGTCAACATCCTTACTTGAAACTGCTGCTCAAGACTTTAACATCATCAGCATCCTTACATTTTTCACTCGAAATATGAAATGTAAACAATACACATCCTTTCCTACAACTACACTTTTCCTACATCGCTATAACCAAGGTTGGAATTTGATAGGCATTTTTCTTGTCAAACGGAATTTGGCTCATAAAATACGTTAAAAATTTATAAATAATCTTCATTGGTGACAGTTATTAAATGGTGTATAACTTATATTTGATGGTCTATTTTTTATCAAAAATGTATCCATACCTTATTTTTTACTCTTCCATTAGCCTAGTGCGAGCATCGAAAGTGACACCGATTGGAAAAATATCTGTTTGTGACGGAGAAGAATAGCGAGTCAATATTTAGAGAATGATCATTGGAGAATTACTTTTGGAAAGCCTGGGAATGTTCGTCAGTGTAGCGAATTAATTACGTACCTTCCTCCACACCTCCTGAGTCCCAACAAAGATCATGGACTTCGCCATTACTTTGAATTTGAATTGATCTGTCATGCCAATTTGCTTTGGAATTTTCTGGAAACCACCCACCTAGCTAGGAACTGTAAAGACTCACACTTGTTAGATTAAAAATCCTTCCCAAGTGTGCAGGGAGAGATCCCGTGAGGTTATTCTCCCATAAACACAATATTTCCAGGTGGACCAGGTTTACGATCGAAAGCACTTACGGTCCTCAGCTCGTCAATATTTTGCAGGATTTGTCTAGAAAGCTAGTTCCAGAGATAAAGCTCTATCATCTTAGAAAACCTCCTCAAACTGATAGGAATGTTACCTTGAGAGACATTTCCATAGAGATCTAAGCTCTTCAACTTCAAATTACCCAACAAAGAAGGGATTTCTCCTTCCAGGCTGTAGTGTTTCAGCCATAGTTGTTGCAAGTGCATCAAATAGCCAAGAATAGAAGGAATCGATCCACTTAACAAATTTTGATAGAGAGACAGGGTCTCCAATTTGGATAACATGCCAAAGCCTAGAGGAATATATCCAGAGAAACTGTTATACTCCAAGTTTAGATGGTGCAACTCAGCCAGTTCACGGATGCGATGCGGCAAGCTTCCTACGAACATGTTCTCTAACAAATCCGACGTCTACAAATGGTTGTGCGCTGATGGTCCATGGGGTAACAAACCTTTGAAATAATTCTCAGGCAGTATCACCTCCTTTATATTTTCAAGGCCGCATATAATAGAACTCAACCTTCCTAAAATGTTAGTGTGCAGATATCAAGCTTAGTAATTTCATTGAATCGAGTATTACAAAACACTGCATTCCAATTACACAAACTCTCATCAAATGTGTTTCAACTGCTCAAAGAATTATTTATGTCAATCCATTCCATGCTTTTTATCTTTCTTTCTTCCTTTTTATGATAAGAATTCTTTCTTCCTTTGAGATATTCATGGCATTGCACTGAACGACAACTTACAACAGACCTTTGATGAAGATGCAGACAATTTTGGATTGGGAGAATCAGAGTTGTGAGCACATGTGACCCATGGTTCTCATGGTTGGTTGGTTGCTTGATATATTGGTTTTGCTTTGTTGGACATCGATATAAGATTCTTTCTAATGGATTTTTTACTGGAGGCCCAACTTTGAAATTTTTTAGTGCAGGAAAGAGCTACGTGCAAAGTTGTTTTTCGAATTCCAATCCATTGGATGCTGTTGTAAAATTGGATTATGTTTGATATATTTATATTTATATTTTAATTTTAGTTTTATAATGGATTGATAAACTATTGTGATTTATGTTTTTTATTTATTTAAATGACAATCTTTTAATATAGTGGTACAAACAAATAATCCACATTCTAAAATTTGTTGAGTTGGTTATTTAATTCTTTACATTTACACTATGATAACGTTTATAGGAAAGGGACAATCATATAAATTGTTTGTGTTAGTTAAAAATGGTTAGTGAACATATTTTAATCAATATTACTAAATAGTTTTTAATTAATCTATGATTTAATTAAATCACCAATGTAAATTTAAATTAATTTTCTGTAAACAAATTGTTATTTTTTTTTGTTATTTTATTAAATCATGATTATATAATGCTTCTAGGCTAACTAAAATTAGAAATAATGTTGAAGAATTAAATTGTAAAATAATGCAGATATCTTACTTTGGAAACCTTTTTGACAAAACCATCTAAAAATGGCCTTTGTTTGGCCCTTTTTATGCTTGCGTAATTATTACAAAGAAAAGCTATAATGTCGTAGATAAAGATTTTGTATATTTTTACTCCTAGGCTTCACATTTTTCGTCTTTCTTTGTTTGCTTTTGTGCCATTCATATTGCAAGCTTTCAATTTTCTGTGGGTAAATTTATTTAGGCCCGTTTAGATATAGATATGCCCACAACAAAACAAATTTGACTTGCTTTGAGATGTCTTGTTCATGGTGAGATCTCATCACATGCTCGATCAATATCATTGAATTCCTATAGGTATCACCTAGATGTTCACCATGTTCACACTCCTTGGAAGGAATGTCATTCAATAACTCAAAATTCATTCATTTGATCAGGGTAAGTTGGATTAAAATCCAAGTCCAAATAGTTTCCTTGAAATCCAATGAATATGCATCTATCTCTTATGAAAATATCATTAAAAATCCCATTTGAATGAAACAAACGTAGTGCATCATTGAACTGACGTGGCCAAAAGAACAAAAATTCTTCCTTTTCATAATGAATTTGGATAACAATCCTACTTGTTGCCACTCGCTCTCCCTGAGTGTATTTTCCACCCAACCTTATTGAATTGTTTGGGTTGGGGTCCTTTCATACTGTCACTAACTCACCACTCACCCGTGAAAGATATCCTATGTCACAGTTGTTCGGCACAACCCAATTTGGCCCAAGTTTTGGTCAAAACTCTGCATCTTAGGGAGCAAAGTGTAGGGTACCATGGAGCTATGTACCGTGCAATGTTTTAGGGGCTTCGGGGTGGGTCGAAGTCCCTTGTGTTTGTAATGGGTTTGGGCAATAGTTGATTGTTTTTAGGAGGACCATGGTACTTTTATGTACTCGTTGATGTAATTAGTATATATAGGAGTAGGATGTAAGTCAAAGTAATGATAGTAATAATAAAAATGATACGAGTATAAGGAAATGTCTATGTAATCTGTGTTTTGGGTCTTGAAGGAAAGGCTCTGCAGCTGAGTGTGCAAAGACCTAAAATTCTGCAATTGAGTGGTTAGACACCTGCAGCTGTGTGCACAGGTCAAGGATTTGTACATTGTTTGAAGGAATTAACATAAGAAGTGCAGTTTTGATGGAAATAACTTGTGTATGATTATTGTGTATATTTTTCTTTTTGTTCAATATTTTGGTTATATTTTACTTATGCGCAGTATTGTTTATGGTTTTTAATGACATGGTTAAGTAGATAATTCAACCTTGCGAAGTAATCTATGCATGTTAAGGATAAAATAACATAAAAATACCACATCGCATCATCCCTCAAGGCTGCAGAAACTTGGTTCTACATCCTCCCATAGTTGCTTCGGGTGAGAATGTGATCTGCTTGCAGGTCGCTGCCAAGAGGGCTAGTGATTGAGGCTTTTGTTAGTGCGCAGTAAAATATCGAACTTGGGTCAAGCCCAACCTAAGCCAACAAATGCTTCCATCCTTGGGATTAGGATTTGTTTGAGGGATATGTTTATGTGGTATCCATCGAAGAAATAAATTCAAGATTGGGTAGAATAGAAGGCACGCGAATTTGGAGACCAAGATAATAGAAGCCCTCATCTTTCAGTTGAAAGGTGGTTGAAGAAGTATATTTTAAAATAGCAATATGAAATATTCTTCGGTTCATTTCATGTTGAGTTGTATGTCTGGTTATCAAGGTTGACTGAGAGAAAAATTGTTTTAAAGGAGACGAACCTAAGGAGTGGACTCATGGATTCATACAACGACTCAAGAACACCAACAATCGGATCTCAGGAGTTGTTGAATTTTTGGCTTGATAGCATGTTGGGAGGATTCATTACTGAGTTCGTGGTAGACTTGACTCTGTCCTACAATGAAGTAGAATGATAATTTTTCAAAGGGCCATGAGGTAAGTACTTGAGATCTTTAAAACTCTGGATTAAGATTCTTTTATGTGAAAAGGGAGTTCTATGAATGCAACAATATTATTAGATTACTTATTTCTGGAAGAAGATTTAGAGAGGAGACTGGAACAATGCGAAGTGAGAAAATATATAGAATAGGCACTAGAAAGCGATCTCGTGGCTAAGATCCGAAGAATTTCAAAGAAAGTGACTATAGCCCTCTTCTGAGTGAATCTATAAGTGAAGAATACCTTCGTGAAAACCACGAAGTAACTCTGGAGTATTCACCCTTTGAGCCTGAAAGGTCACCAAAGCTAGAATCTAATAATAGTCAGGATAATTTTGGATTTCCTTATCCCCCTACCCCGCTAATTGCCCTACCCCCCACCCCCTTTCCCTTATGAATTCCCCTCACCTCCCCCTCCAAGAAGGAATATGGTTGATGATATTAACCTACATGTGTTTAAAGGAACTGGATCAGAGGATTTAGAACAATTTTGGCTTTTATGCGAAGCGGTATGGATAGCAAAGCAGGTCCATGATGAAAATAAAAAGAAGGCGCAACTTGTGACGAGATTTCGAGATCGAGTGTTGACGTGGTACATGAAGTATTCGAGCAATGAGATCAGATCATTCACAAACATTAAAACAATGTTGGTAAAATAATTTAAGAAGCCAAAATCTGAGTCGCAGTGTATCACAGAGTTAAAGGAGATCAAACAAAGGCCTACTAAGTCTATTTGGGAATTTGACCAGAGATTCAAAGTATTATTGGATCAGGTGAGCTTTGACATAGCTCTGCAACAACATAAGGAATGGTTCATAGTTGCACTACTACCACATATTAGGTTGCCTTTGACACAACAAAAGATAGAAACTCAAGCTGAAGCTTTAGAATAGGCGATGAAATTAGAATCTTCACCTATTAGAGATACCAATGCAGGTATGCAACAGATTCAGGGTTAGATGGCAAATTCGACTCTACAGTTCCAAGATATGAAGAAAAGCAAGCAAGTCAGAGAAGAAGTGTGGTGTACAAAGTGAAAATTAGAAGGCCACTCTAAAGAGAAAGGTCCTCTCTTTATACATTACATGGCTAGTGGAGCTCCGAACCCTTTGAATGCCAAATCGAGCTTATGGCGCAAGATTTGCAGAACTAGAGGTGAACATCACTCAGAAATTGTTATTTGTTGCAAAAATATGTGCAGGCTCCAAAGAATCTATATTGCAAGTTCTATAAATCGGCGGGACATGATGAAAATAACTGTTAAGATTATGAATTAATGATGGATCGTGGTGCTGACACATATAAAATGCAAGATGAAGAGAATGGATAGGAAGTAAATGGACAGTGTGGTGGTCGAGGTGGCTATCGAGGAAGAGGTCGAGGTGGTGGAGCTGATCGAGGCCATGGATAGATTATCTGCTACAACTCCAGCCAGGTAGGTCTCTTTTTAAGAGATTTTCAGAATCCTACTACGACATGTAAGTATTGAAAATCAAACAGATATGAGATGGATGATTTGGGAATAGATGACAGGATAGAAACAATCTTAGAAGTCAACATATTTTTCACTTGAATAGAAGCATTAAACAAGAAGGGTCTGCCTTCTTTATTTGTAATCAATGACAAACTGATGACCAAGGAATATTATAAGAAGTAGCTTCAAGACATTGCAAAGGATATCACCAATTCTTCCCACATTAAAGGTGTTATTATAGGGAGATCTTTTTTCGAAGCTATAAATAACATGAGTTTCATCCAACATAATATAAAGCACATTTTTGTAGTAAAACCCACGTTTTCTCGGTATACCGAGGTAGATGATATCTACCGCAAGGAAACAAAAATCACCATTCCAGATGAAGAGCGATGGGATAAATTATGTGAGTTTCAGGACTAAATAAAGGATCAGCTTGACCAGTGCAACACCCAAACAGTGGCTACTCAACAATTGTTCTCCACCAAAATAGTGCTAGACCTCTAGATCACTTCACTAAATTCACCTCTTTTGGTAATATTAGTCAATTCAGTTATTTTTTAATTAATAATATAATTCCATGTCAATGTGGCATTGATTGTAATATTTTTGAATTTTTTTGTTTAAGTACTTCATTCATTCGAAGTATTGAGGGTCAGTTCCTGATCATTGTAACTCTTTTTATCAAGAACTATACTTTTTCCATGCTATTGGAGCACCATTAATACAAAGACTTCTCACAGGATTCTTGTGTTGTGATTTACTGGTGATGTTTTTCTTATTGTAACTGTTGTTTCCACTATTATTCTCTGTATGTTTATCATCTGAAATCTAATTGTAAAACAGGAGATGTGAAAAATAAGATATGTTAATTGAACACCTTATTTGGACTATTTTTACAATCTGTATGTTTTCTTCTGAAGTCTGATTGAAAAATTCTTAAAGTCTTTCCAATCACCACTGAAACACACTTTTTATCCATTTCATAATTCAATTTAAAAGATCTAGTAAATGTAACTAGCTTGCCATGTGATTACACTTTTAAACATCTGGTGTAGCAACCAACTTTATTTGACTCCATAGCCCAATGGAAAGAAATTAATTTGATCAAATCAACCAAACAAACCAATCAACCAAATTCAAACAAACAAACAAGCATAATCATAACTAGCCTAAAATCAATTAAAAAACGAAATTAGATTATAAAGAGAGATCCCTCTCTTAAGCTGGCAGGGCTAGATCCCAGCTTCAAAAGTGGTTTGATGTTGTCCAATATATTTACTCCCTCAACCTCAAAAATATAGAACAATAACAACATGCATTACAAGTGTCCAAAGAATAGTCTTACAAACAATTACAATACATGTGTGAAAACGTGTTCGCCTGTTAACAGGCTTCTGAATTAAGCGAAAGTTTTAGGACACATCGGTACACCATACATCACTAACCCCGTAAGCAGTGTGTCGGAGCCACTGCTCACTCCTCAAAGAAAATATTATAGACTCTCAAGGCTATGTGGGAGGAGCCAAGGTGAAAGTCTGTTTCATGTACAAATGAGGGGTATTTATAGCCAAGGGTGAAACTGACCCTTGTGACTGTTCAACTTCCCTCGTGATTGTTTTACTTACATGACTCTTCAACTTTACATGTGAGTCCCTTGGACTTCCACATTACAATACATTGATTACAACAGTATGGCCCATAGTAGTGATGTGGCTGAGATGACTCATGACACGACTCAACACAACAGTGCTAGTATGTTCATGCTACTGGTGGTGTCCATGTCGAGCTGCAGTGCTGCTGGGTGATGGATGCGATCTTGTGTATCATAGCTTCATCTCCACATGACAAGGTGTGTCAAGTCCTCGATGGTCTTGGTGTTTGCTTGATGTTTTCACGTGCATGTTCCTCCTTCGCTTGTACTTTGACATGCTTCATGTGTTTGTCCATTCGTGTACAAATCTCCTTGCATGCATTCCTCATTCGTTTGTTCGCGAAAACATCACTCTACATGCATTCCTCATTTGTCTGTTCATGAATGAATCTCCTTGCATGCTCTCCTTGTTCATCCCGTTCATTGTTGTGTCATGTCTCATCCATGTCAGAGAAATTTTAAGAACCACCCTAAATTTATATGTATAATAAATGGGCGAATCCCCACGACACATAGGAAAAATGGGAGGCAATTTTATCAATAATATAATATGTATATATAATTTTTTTGGTGAATCTCTCACCAGATTATGTTATCTTGTAAAGTCATGGTGAATCTTTCACTGAATTATAAAATCTTGTAAGATCTTGGCAAATCTTTCACTGAATAATAAAACATTGTGAAGTCTTGGCGAATGTTTTGTTAAACTATGAAACCATATATGATAACAGGAAAACATATGCATTAAAATGTAATATACTAACATACATGTTTGGAAAAAAGAATCATATTTTTTCTCTTCCTACAAACAATGTTGCAAGTTTCACTGGTCGTGTTTGTCAAGGTCCTTACTGTACACTCTTTCATATCCTTCTATTAGTTTTGATAATATTCCACAACAAAGTTCTTGTAGGTGTTGTTCTTGACCACCAGTTGTGTCAAGGTAGGAGAGATTAATCTTTTCTCTACCACTTTTTTCAAGCTATCAAATTTCTTTCTTATTCCATAGACTCCAACTGCGAGATCAAAAAAAACACATCAATTTTGTTTACCCCAACATGCCAACAAGTAGCAAGCCCGACTATATAATATAAGAAAGTAGTAGGTATCCCAAAGGTTTGAAGGGGATCTAATGGAAAGAAGTGACCATTTTCAGAAGCCTTCCAATCAATATATAAATAATTAAATGTAGATTTATTATTATTTTAATTGGAAATATTCAATTAAATAATAAAATTTAATTACGTCTCTCCAAATTTAAATTGCATATTAGCATAATTCAGTACCTTCATATGTCTTGCATTTTTTAACAGTGTTGTAACATGTGGATTAATTTCCTTTTTGGTGCACAATCTCGGCCTTTTAGGACAATATGATGCAGTGGCCCAACCCCTACAGATCATTATGACAAACAAATAATAATAGAGAAGATGAAAGGTTGTACAAACCAGCATATTTTTCAAACAACTAATCCAACATCAGTACTTTAACTTTATAATGAAGATATCATATTGAGAATGTTTGAAAAACAGTGGGAAATCTGGGTAGCGACTATCTCTCTTCTGCGAGAGCGATGTGGAAAGAGTGATAAGATTTCGCTGTTTTGAACCTTATTTTTTGTTAAATCAGAAAAACCAATATTAGTGGAGATATTGGTATTTTTACTAAATTTTGTCAAGTGACTAAATATAGCTTTATCCATTCACCTTAAGATGTTTTTTACAATATAACTTCCTAAGTCTATTTAATATCTTCATTATCATAAAAACCAACCTATATCCATCTTAACTCCACGTCTACCACTCTTAGAGGGATGGAATCTATTTATCCCTCCCAGAACTTGGTAGACCCGGAATTAAGATGGATCTAAGCTTATAGAATTTCCCCTTTAAATATTCTTTGCTCACATGAATACCATGGTATTACCATGGTCAATACCATGGGTTATCACAAACCTAGAGCTTAAAAGCTGCTATTAGTAATTTATAAAAATTAATAAAATTAATAATTGATTTTTATTTTAACCAAGTTAAAATGTTTAAGTGACGTTAGATTACAATATCCATTTTTACTCTTGGTCTACCAAGCCCTGAGAGTGATAAAATAATTTTTCACTCTATGCTAGTTTTCATATCATGATATTTAATCCCTCTCGACGCTTAGTAGATCTAGAGTAAAGATGAATCTATGTTGGTTTAATTCTCCCTTTCAATAGGCTACATTCCACGTGAATATCATGTGCCATCTTTATTTTTATTAATACTAATATTAGGGTTAATAATGTTTTTTTGCATGGTATTAATAATAATTTGGCCCATGGTATTTGGCCCATAGGTTTCACCTAAATATAACACATTTTTTTAGTGTTCGTAAATATAAGGTGACGTATGGAATAAATAAAAAAAATGTTTTATTTATTTACCATACCTGTCGTTTATTTATATTTTTTTAATTTACCATACCTCTTTTATAAATATGGTATTTGGCCCATATGATTCACTTAAATAAAACCTCTTTTTTTAGCCTTCTTAAACAGAAAGAGGGTTATGGACTAAATATAAAAATAGGTTTTATTTATTTGCCATACCTCTAGTTTATTTATATTTTTATTTACTTACCATACCTTGGAGTAAGTATAAAAAGAGTTTTTATTTATTTACCATACCTCCACTTTATTTATACACCATTGCGTGTTAGTAAATATAAGGTGACTTATGGAGTAAATATAAAAAAATGTTTTATTTATTTACCATACCTCTTATTTATTTATATTTTTATTAATTTACCATATCTCATATGGTATTTGGCCAATAGGATTCACTTAAATAAAACCTTTTTTTGAGCCAATAGAATGAGGGTTATGGACTAAATATAAAAATAGGTTTTATTTATTTACCATACCTCCAATTTATTTATATTTTTATTTATTGGAACCAAATACAACCTCCAAAAACACCTCCCAAACTAGAAAATGGGTGGTTGCAAATGAATTTAACATTGCAAAGCAGAAAATCGGGGGATTGTAATGGAATATAACCTACCAAACGAGAGGAATCGGGTCAAATGAGTCTTTTCATAGTTTATCCACTCCTTTTCTTTGGGCTAAAATGAAAAAAATAATTATTTTAAAATAAAAGTTAGGCTAAATATATGAAATGGGTGTTTTACAAAAAATTTGCCCCTCTAAAATGAAAAACCCCTTAAATTTTTCCCTTGGGATAAAATTCGCCCCTAAAATTTACCATGATCCATGTACATGTATCTGCAATCACTCATGAAGAGACAAAATTAAATCTAGAAATCTCCTAGTCTACCATGATGCATTATCATTCACTTTTAGATGCAGGTGACTAGGAGAGAGGACAAGGCTCTGAAACTGAGCAAGGCAGCTTTCAAGCCGAGATGGGGGCTTCGGACATTACTGGTGAAAATTGCGCAGAGGTCACTGGGAGACTAAGATGGACAATCTGGATGAACAATGACTGGCCGTAGGATCTGGTTCGACTGGAGGGCAGATCTGCGTAATTTTTTCAGGGAGGCAGTGCAGGCAACAAAGGGGGACTGGCAGGAAAAATTGTGCAATTTCTCTCGGGAGCTGGCAATGGGCTGTAGGAGGTTGCTTGGAAAAATTGAGCAATTTTTCTAGGGAGCTTGCAGCGGGCTACGAGAGCCTGCTGGAAAAAGCTACAAAATCGCTGGGAGGATGGCCTGCTGAACATCCTTGTGTAGCTTCTGATCTGAGGGGAATGTTGGGCAGATGGGTGAATGCTCATGAAAATTGTGCAGTTTTCAGGGTAAGCAGTAGGACGACTGACTAGGTTACTGACTGGAAAAACTATGCAATTGTTGGAGGGAGACAGTGACAAACATAGGGCATCTATCCAGTATGTTTGTATAGTTTCTTTAGTTAGCAGAGTAGGCAAGCTTTGCATCTTTTGTGCAAATTTTTGGGGGACTGAATCCTTGGGTCACTGCTTGGTCAAACTCTCCATTGACCAGTTGTAGGCTTGGTTAATGTGCTTGCGGGCAACATAGATTGAAATGGATTGGTAGGAAACTTTTGCACTGTTCTAAGTGACAGTCAGCTCAGTCTATTCCAAGATTGCGCAGTGTAGGCTACCTTCGAGACAACCTCAAGCTCTGCACAATTCTAGGTAGTAGTACATGACATTGAGGGCCGAAACTGCGCAATGATTCTCAGTGAAGGTCCGACTGTTGGAGGGTGATCCAGTCGTAAGAATTTCAACAAAATGACTAACTGTGTGGGCAAGTGAACTTGTGAATACATGACCTTGTGAACACACACTCAACATGACTCGAAGATAAGACAATTGAAACCATCAAGACAACATATACTCAGTGTGACTGACTGACAATGCGAGATACACGTGCGACACTTGTGATACATCATTGAACGGCCGTGATGATGCTTGCACGACAGTGCATACAACATTTTGTGTGAATGCAATAGATGTGTACATGGCGAACACAACTCAAACACAACCTTCAACATCACCAAAACGAGGTCACAAGCATGACATAGAAATCATAATGTGGCAGATGACAGTTGGTTGAACAAGTGAAAAAGAAGCAAGACATGTAGAAGAAACACATAACATGACTTTCTGCATTTGCGCACATGCATGCTATGGAGGATAGGGTGATATGACAATGACAAGCAGTCTTGTAAACTCAACTAAGATTTTTCCTTCGAAAGATGTTCCTTACTTACCATACTTACTCAAGATGATCATGGATCCAACGAAGTTTGCATGCGATCCTGATCTTTTCCATTACTTGGTTCCTTGGTCTTTCTCCTCAACTCCTTGGAAGTGATTTCATCATGTCACCTTTTCCTGTAGTCACTAAGAGGTAGTTTTGCGCAATTTTAGTGGACAGTGACTGCTATCGAAATGAGGGCATGGGAGGCCCATCTGCGTAGTTTCTTCATGTAATACCGACAAGCCAACTTGGACAACACTGCGCAGTTTTTATGCTCAAAGCACTGCTATGAGACAGGGGTCCTGGGAGGACACCTCTTCACAATTTTTGAGTGCAGTGCAGCTAGACTGCTATGCACATTTCTGGAGAGCAGTGTTGGTTGGGGTCTCTACAGGCTATGGGGTTTCAGTAGGCAAGGGAGGTTGGTGTCTCTGCGCACTACAGGGTTTTAGCAGGAAAGGGAGGAATCTTGATGGTTGCAGAAGCAAAGCGCATTGTTCAGCGAAGTTGGATGAGGCTAGTTTGCTCGGGAAAATAGCTAAGTGGGAGATTAGTGAAACATATGTAAACATGATAGGACTTGACTGTGATCGCACACGGACACTTAGTGACACAATGTAGACCATCCAAAATGCATAAGACATACTTTTATTGATGCAAAAACCTTTGTGACAAGAGTGTGTGAGGTGAGTGTGAAACATGTCTATGTGATGACGACCACTCATATGCACACAATTCCCTAGAATCAAGACAACATTCCCTTTGCATGGAAAACAACAACCCCCATGCCCAAAAATGATGCATGTTTCATAAAAAGAGAACACAGACAACTCTTAGGATCAAAGAGGGGAGCTTAAAATCATCAGCTTACAAACAAGTGACCAAGGATGATCGATCATAGGATCCAAAGTAGGCTATAAAATTTGAATGTGAGGCAAAAGTTTGGAGGGTGGTTGTAGCTACTACAACAACACACTATATACACAATACTACATGCGAAAAACATCACAGATATAACATGTACAACATATATGAAACATGCACCATAGTAGTACCACAGATCCAAAACCACACTGTCCTTATCAAGCAAACTTGTTTCCAGTGTCTTATTCATGCTTGTCCCAACATGTCATAGACCACACTCCTTTCATTTCGCTAATGTATCCCTCGGCCTAGCCCATCCATAAGATAAACATAATATAATAACATAATATCAATTCATATACACATGATATTGACCTTATAGATTTGTCAAGGCTACTCTTCCCACTTGATTCCTGATGAACTGGGAACCTCTCCATGTCATTCATCTAAGTAGGTAATCACTCCTTCACAATAATGATTCCTAATGACCATGCTAGACATCAACATACATACATAAATATATACATATAAATATTATCATTAAATGGTCATGATCCTGTTAGACATTAACATACATACATACATATATAAACATCAACATAATCATGATCATAACATACGTACCTGATAGAATAAGGTCAAGGTTAAGAGGTCTCCCTTTATCTATGCACACCATTCACAACATTGAGAACAATCCTTCCCAACATATCGAAGGCTTCTAACACCTGAGATCCATTTACTTCACCTTTCATGTTAACTTTCTCATGTTTGTCCTACCACCATCCATTTACACTAATGGACCCAACCAACTTAGCTAACTATCATTCTCTTGCCTTCAAGTACCTTATACATGCATTAGCTTTATCAAAGTCTTACGTCACTTGTTGGACTTCATTCAGCTCTCCCCAAACTCCACTAACTTTCCTCTTTCCCAACCAATTCCAAAGACTCAAAACTTAAAAGGGAAGCACAAGAAATAAACAAGAATAAAACCATGAAAACCAATAACAATAATACACCATAAACAAAGTGGCATGGTCATGCACTAGACATAAAAAAATTGCAAATCAAGTGCAAGAAAATCACAAAATATGAAAAGAACAAGACTAACCAAAGACACCATGACTCAATCCCCATTGTTCCTAGTGCTTCCAAGGGAAAGCTCAACCTAAGCCTTCTTCGAGATTTCATGGCAATCCCCTTTTTCGTGCAATCCCCTGCATCATACTTCCATAAACACATAGTTAGTGATTAAATAAACATAAAAATACACAAGTTACCTTGTCCTATTGTGCCAAGAACATTGCCTTTTGACTGAACACGTCCATGCCATCTCTCGAGGGACTCCAATTCCCTTGATATATCCACCTATAACTAGCAACTAGTTGATGTACCTATCAAATACATGTTCATAGATATTAGAGCCTAAATCTACCTCAAGCTGAGAAAGGTACGATCTAGGGTAACATCATACCACGCTTAACTTGGTAGCTAGCCCTACCAGGTCGGGAGAGGGCTCTCTCCTTGTCAATCTCAGAAAAGATGGTCGATGAAAGCTTGAGATGACTGATGTAATGAATGATTTTAGGCTAGGTATGTGTACAAAGGTGTTTGATTAAATTTGATGATGTTTTTTTGGCTAAAATGTGAAAGGAAGATTTGGGTACAGGGAATGAGGCTCAGTTTTGTAGAGATCTCTATGGGGCAAGGTAGGCAAATGATTTGGTACTTCAAATTGAGCAATATGGAGAGCTTTTAGATAGGTGAGGAGTTGAAAAGGGCATGAAAAACTCAGGTATCCTTTTCAAATAGCTGAAAACATAGATAAACTAAACAAACCCTAGGTAGAGCAATGCACCTTCAATGTATTCTACCTTTATCCTTGTTTGATTTAGTTAAGATGAAATAAAGAGAGATAATTGCATACATAAAACACATGTAGACTTACAATTGCAGAAGAAAACACAATACCAAAGCAAGATGCCACATGAATCCCATAAAGTGCTGCAAACCACTGGTCTATTCCTTAGCCAAACTACTGAAATGAGTATACAATAAGCTCCAAGCTTTCCCAAAATTCCAACCATGCCAATGACTGAAAAATTACAAGATATAGGCAACCAACAACTTATCCTAGCCTCTAGGGGTCGCGCTCATAAGATTAGGAGTTGTTCCAACAAAATCTAAACTGAGAACTAAAAAGTAAGCAGTGGAACAACTTGCCTCTAAAAACTAGGAAACTGATTCATTCAGTTCCAAACTACCTTTTGATGGATGAATCTACCTCTATGAGTGAAAATTTAGCATATTTACATCAAAATCCATCATGTCACATTAAATTACATCATGATTTGAAAATTAGAAGGAAAAAGGTCAAACTGTGAAAAACTAGGCGAAAAACAGAGTTTTTGACCAAAAATGAGCAAAATTCCTCCAATGCGTCGCACTGATTTCCCTATGCATAACGCCTTTTTATAGCTGATTTTGGAGGCCTTCCTAGTGTCCAAATTTGCTCCAAGTGGGCTTGTTGGAAAGGTATGCCCGTCTACTTTCCAGCACAAGTATAATTTTTGAAATTTTCCTCCATTTTCCCCTCCAAAACTGAGTTCTCCCAACACTACTACCTATGTGTCAAAAAAGGGGCAGAAAGGTCATTTTTGAGGTGTTTTTGACCTTTTTGGAAGCTCAAAACCTGTCAAAATTTCTTGGCCATTTGTGAGCATGCATATTTTTCCATGAAAAATCCAAAAATTCTGAGTTTTCCTCAAAAGGAGGTCCCCATCAAAAGCGAGCGCCAGGTGGCGTGGCGCATCGGGCAGAAAAGGCTTTTTTTAATGCAAAAATTCCAAAATTGCCAAAAGTGTCCCAATTTTTTTGAAATTTGGACTGAGTGTCCTCCATTAAGTGTTGTTTTTGGGCCAAGGAAGCCTCAGCCAAGATCTAAAGTCTATCTTTCTCTTTTGCCTCCATGATGCCTTCTTCAACTTGGCTTTCAAATTCCTGATTCTTACTTTGCACACCATATTTCTTGACAAGTAGTGGTATGCCATGTTTCTCAACATATTTTTCTCGTTGTTGGCCTTCTCTAGCATCTTCCCTAAGTGGATATTTTCCCTCTCCAACCAATATTGACGATCAACATTGATTTATTGTTCAAGTGTTGTGAGCTTGACTTTCCTCCTTTTGGTAGCTTGCCGGTTTTCTTGTATGTTTTGTAGCTCCATTATGGTTTGCTAATCTTATAGCTATTTGTTTCTTTGCTCTAGATATTTGATTACCCACTTGGATCTTTCTAGGTTGAGAGATAAATGTTGAATGTCATCTTTTTGCTCCTGGATGATCTCTCTGAGCTTTGAGCTTTGTGAGCCCAAATCGGTGTCATCATCCTGAATAAGAATACAATATGTCTCCTGCACTCCTGAAGGCCCCTCATCACGCAATGGCCACTTTCCCTTGTCTTGTACCTACTCTATTGATGGAGGAAGCGAGACCCCTTCCACCCTGGGTGGAGATAATACTCGCTTTGCTGCTGCAAACAACCTTCTAGTGCCCTTTTGGTAGGTGACAAACACTGGCACATTAGCGGTTTGTGTCTCATGAATTTCCTGCCAATGTGAAGGTCCACCTGTCTCATGAAAATTCGTTGGAAGTACTTGAGGACCTGTGAAGACCTCATGTTAAATGAAATCTTCCCATGAGATGTTCTGTAAACCAAGCTGATGCATGAACACAATCTTGATTAGTGCAAAATGATATATGTTGTTATACTGCTGCTAAGGAGTCTTCCTGTGCACTAAGGTGGTCATCTTCTCAATGTTCCGACAAATAAAGTAGGGGAGATTCATCATTCTCACCCTAGTGAAGTGCATCAACAATCTGATATGATAGGCATACAGGCGAGAAAACTGGCCCTCACAGTTGAAATACTTAATTATGAGTTTCATCAAGGGAGCATATGAGTCTTTCAGATACCGGAAGGGAAAAAATCTACTGAGATGTCTCTAATAACCAGCCTTGATGTAAGGCTCATAATTTTCTCTGTCAATCTACTGCCTTTTATTCCACTGCTCACCAACATTGGGAATGCCAGTTGCTAGAGAAATAGACTCCGGTGTCAAGGTGAATGTCACACCTACTAGAGTGACTTGGCCATTATGAATATGGAGCACAAACAACCTGGCCAACTCATGATGGTACTGGACTCTCTCTACCATCTCACAGAACTGATAACAGGATTGGTGTTGAAAGCATGTGATAGCAAGAGGATAGGCCTGTAGCTCGACAAGTGAAGTAGACTCCTCTCGTATATGTTTACCACCCTTGTGAGGTCTCCTTGGTGCATGCATTTCTCTAGGAGAATCACTGAGTGTCTCCTCATCTCAGTCATAGGAAGGATCAGACTCCATGTTTGCCATTGTGTGAGTTTTCTTGATGAGTATGAAGAGATTTATGGTGTTTTTAGTTTTGTGCTACCAAGGATGAGAATGTATGAGGGATTGTGAAGGGAAAGTGTATGAGGGGTTTTGGGAATGTTTTTGACAAGTTTTTTGGGAAATAGGGGTTTAGGGAATAGTATGTAGGCTTAGGGATGGCAATTAGGGTTTAGGAATTTGTAACTAGGGTTTGGGATAGTGGAGTTAGGGATATGGGAATTAGGGAATGAGTTGATGAAACTAGAAAATAAATGAAGGAATCAAAGAGTGAGGGAATGATGTAGTGGACTTGGCAGCAAAAACACAAATTGCAAACCCTAAGCAATTGTTTTTGAGCAAAAATTGCAAGGAGGTAGGATTTGAGTTTTATCTCATTAAATCACCATAAACTTTAAGAGAAACTCATTCACTGGTAGTGGAAGAATTCTTGACTTACTTGCACACCTAAGGATTGAGCGAATTTTGAAATTTGGGAGAGTTTGTGGGTGAAAACTGGCTTGAAACCCAATGCATCGCGCCACAGACCCAACACGTCACGCCACCTCAATGCGCTGTGCCTGTATATTTTTTGCACTGTGGAGGGTGGCCCAATGCGCTGCACCATCTCTATGTGCCTTGCCCATGACCCAATGCGCCGCGCCCATGAAACTTGCACAGTTTGCTGCAATTTTGTTGTTTTTCTCCAACACGACCTTTCTCTTGCTCAGTCTTTCTCCTTTAGATGCAAATGAGCTCTTTGAACATAAAAAATGACTTATGTACAAAATATTTTAATTTTTCACTCATAAAACCCACTTTTGTAATGTTTGCATTTTGGCTTACTTTTGAAACTCTGTTTTTGGGTAGTTTACTTTTTTGCCTTTGATGAACTGAATGATTTTGACTTTTTATTTGTCTTGCAGGGGATGGAGTTACTGAAGCTTGGCAAGGTGACCATGGTTTCCAATAAAATTATTTACATATGAAAGAACTGAAATTACATCAAATTTATGCATAAAAACATAAAATACTCTGTTTACTATTTACACATGTCAACCACATGTTCCAAATATCAAGACAATCATATCTATCCATTTTAAATAAACCTTTACCAAGGCTAACAATCAAGTCATAATCCATAGTCAACTCATAGTCATTAGACATAATGCTACAACTGTCACCTTCTACACTCAAATACATATCACATGTCTCAACGCATATGTGTTACTACAATCATCTTAAAACAAGATCATTTGAACACATACTCATATTATGCAATTCATCAAACATTCAACCAACTTGCAACATACCATGTTAAATAAATCAACTAGACGACATAATAGACACCAAACATTCAAACACCAAATATACGACATAAGAAAACACATACCTTAATGTATCTCAGGGGAGGCTATCTTGTCCGCACAATCAATCCAAATAAGCAAGATATAGATTTAAGAGATATCAACTAAACATAAATAAGGTCATGAAATCTATAATAGTCACTGGCTAACATGTTCACATCATAAACTCATAAACAATTATCATTCATACATAATAATCACATCTGCATAATCAGTCTAGATTAGTATGACATGATATCACATCATATTAACTCATACATAAATGTCATAACCCTAACCATTTCCATAGATCAATCCAACTTAGTACGATACATATAACATCAAGGACTTAATGTAATAACCCTAATCATCAAGTTTAATAGAATATAACAACAAGAAGTTATATATTGTGTTCATCTACAACATATAATCCTCGTCATCAAGCTAGCTAACATAAAACAACATTAGAAATGCATACAACCATTGATCACTAACATTCATGACGGCACTAATCAGCTAGCACCTATCATGTATATAACCATAACATCAATAAAATGAATGGCATACACATAACCATAATGCATATAATAATCCTTAGCCTACATACCTGCATTCCAACATACAAAAATGTATGACAACATGCTCTTTCCTTGAGGTCCAACGTTACAACTTTACTTTAATGTTTTGCATCTCCTGCTCTATCTCAACCAACATATTAGCATCATAACATACCAATAGCATCATGATAACCTAATTGCATACAATGACCTCATGCATGACATCCTTTACCATGACAATGCATGGCTAACAACATATAGACACTAATGTTCATAACCAATGCATAACCGATATGCACTCATGACAATCGCATTCAACAACCACACCATCAATTTCCACATGGCCACACAACTACCACAATTACCACCACCATGCATACACAACAAGAACATAATCTAGAAACATATAGAACACATACATACACAACAAGAACATAATCCAGAAACATACGAAACACATACGAAACCAACATGTATGCATGACAAGCACATTCACCCAAGGAGATTGCAACCATGCTCTAATACCAATATGTAACCACTCTCCTCCCACATCTACCCAAGTAACCGGCCAATCGGGGTAAGAACACAATGAGAGAGGTCACTGTGAAGGGATTCAACCTCCTTGGTGACCTTAAGAAAATGGAATCGACAGAGCACATCAACCATACCTTCCAAATCAACAAGAACACCCCTAGGAGATATCTCAGCCACTCAGACATCCTTCCCCTAGGTCCCAATGATCTTTTAGGCCTCTTGACCTCTAGAGGCTCTCATGCTATGGGCATGCTAATATCTAGGGACATATGGATGCTCTCACATGCCTATAAGTCAGCTTCCAAGGACTTTTCCCAACAGACCTGTGCCAATGTCTGTGGAATTTAAGGCACTTTTCTAGCCCTGAATTCTGGCCACTTCCCAGAACTTGTTATAACTTTAAGAATCCATCAAACACATAATGACATGGCTAATAAAAAAAATGGACCTTGGGACTAGGCCTAACAATCCCCAAACAGGACTAACATTCTATCAAACTCTTGGAATCAATGCAAACTACATCACTTGGATACAAGAAAAAGCATGAATGACTGAAACTCTTATGAAACATGACAAAAATTATCACCACCTTCTCATTTGAACTGTTATGACATCAATTAGGTCTTGCTTCCATCATTTAACCATTGCAAGTAAGTACATGAAATAACCATGACATGAACATTCAATTGACCATGCTTATAACTAGCATAAAACCATGAAAATAACATTGAGATAACAACCATTAAATCTACATATTAATAAGTATAGAAGCAAGAGAACTTAGCTTTTATTAATCATAGGCAAATTCGACCAGGTTCAGGACTTCCACGTACCACCTGACTGTAGGAATGGCTTTACCAAATATTTCTTTCATCTATTCACCCCCATGCCATATTCCAAGCATGAATGTGGGATCTCATCGATAAAGCAATCCAAAAACAACCAAGGGAATCCAGAGGTTAAACCACCTCCACCCTCACCAAACTGTGATCACAACAAAATTGGTTCTCTAATCACAAAACTGAACCAAACTTGGAATTCCATCTGGAATCCATCACTATCCTTGAGGTATTTTCCGTCTCCTTGTCTCTCAGGCTTTACCACCATCCAATACCCGATCACTACGCCCTAAACTGAGACACCAACCTCTCATGCTTTACCGAAATCCACACTTGATCACTAGGCCCTAAACCAAAACTCCTCCCTTGCGCTTTATCGTGTATCTCGCAAAAACCGGTCAAGGGATTCATAGGCCTTTGGGAATGAAACTTGAGACCACCTCTGCCCTAGATTCTGAAATCCATTCGGTAAATCCAAAGTTCAAAATTGAGATAAATATCCCAACACACCATGGCATGTAGAAAAGGCAAGGTCAGGCTGAAAACCACTGTCATAACTCAGCAAAACCATGCCACCAAAAGCAAGAGAACCATACACCAACATGCAAAGTAGTGCATGTCATAACCAGCTAGGAAATCACACATGCAATATGTTACCTGCAAGTATTCCTGATGAAGCTGCTTGATCCTACTCTTCCTTGCTTGATCCTCGGTTTCTTTCTTGTCCTTTCATTTTCCTTCCCTTGCTTTCTTTTCCCTTCCTTGCTCCAAAACCTAAGAAAACTTGAGCCAAGAGCTTGCCAACTAATCCTCAGAAGCCTTTTTATCAATGAGGCCTCTATTTTCTTCATTTTCCATTATTTTCCTTCAATTTCCTCCTCACATGCAACTTGTGACCTTTCACCTTAATTTTCTACTAATTTCCTTTATTTTCATAAATAAATGTGGCAAAAAATCCTTTTTTCCTTTTGCCTTTTCCAATTTCATTTATCCATAAACACATCCAGTGATGCCCACTAGGATATATTTGCCCAACTTTTAGCTTCAAATACATGTCCCTTAACCATGGTATTATTTTTTCCTTTATTAACTTTTATTACATGGAATTTTCACCAGGGTTGTTACAAAACCCTCCCCCTTGGAGAACACCGTCCTTGATGTTAAACCACACCAAGACCTCAACAAAAGCGCTGAAAAACAAACATACTTCCCATAGATTTATAACTTAGCTCATTGCAGTATTTAAAATGCATGACCTTCTCAAAAGAACACCATGATGACATGATAAACATACCATTTGTTGGAGCTTTATAACACAACTCATTACGATATCTACAATAACCACATATACACATATGCACATTTACTAAACCAACAAATAAAAGGATATGATGCTTGTATCAATCAATAAGGGAATCCAGAGGCTCACACCTCCACCCTCAAAGTAATACCAGGACTCACCTCCTTCCCAGGAATTCCAAAATCCACTGTCAAATTCAAAGCTGCATCCAATGTCTAGCGCTATAATCCTATGCCACCTGTCCTCTCAGTGAATAGTTACTAACCCATTATTCCACGGTGCACTCCCAATGTGCATCTAATTCCATATGGCAATGGCCATGACAAAAAAAAATATATCCCCGACCTTCCCTTCTCTTCTACACAGTCCCTCGAGCAATCTGGTAAACCCCTTCCATGCAGTCACTCACCTTCCAACTTCCTCGACATCCCCTATGCCCAATGATCCATCCCTTGGAAAGGCTTCTTCGCATCGAAAATTCAAACAACCGAGGCATATACCTTGCATCAAACCATCATACCAGTCACAAAATTCTCATGGAAATCAATGGACACTATTGGGTACCAATGTCCCACAATGGCCCTGCTCCTAAAGTGCTTTACCAATATACTGTTACATGATCCAATTCCTTTTTTCGTTGCTGCTAACACTTGTAGTCGATTTCAACCACCCAATTGGGCATTTTTGTGCTTCCTGTACCAAGCACATAACTTCCATCAGATTAAAATAAATTTAAATAACTTCAAATCATACCTTATTGGTATCTCGTCAATAAGGTACACTTGCAATCCTGTTTACTTCCTGTCATACCAAGTCAAACTAGCATCTTTGACCATATCATCATGTATAAATATATCACGTCAGGTTAGCTCAAAACACAACCATCATAGATCAAAATCTCAAATCACATGTAACCATCATAAACCATAATCATAGATCACATGTAATCATCATAAACTATAATCATAGATCACATGTAATCATCATGGACCAGAATCATAATTCACATGCATAATAAAACTTAAGTAAAATACTTATAATTATCCTTTAGCCAATCCCTAGCTTCTACCTTTTTCCTTATTTTGTATGCACTTCGGGTTAGTTTCCACACTCGAAAAACACCCAGTGCCTTCTCCTAAACCATTTGTACATACACATAGTGTACATCACACACATACAACCACACTCAACATACAACACCATGCAATAAATGCACCTACACCTGAAATACCACACATACACCTACACCCAGTTTACAACACAACACAATACATACACCTACATTTGGTGTACACCACAACATGATACATACACCTACACTTTATGTACAACACAATGAATACACATGTTATGATACCACGACAACACAATGAACATACATATTACCGCATGTACACAACACAACATGTATGATATGCACACAATACCACATGTACACTAATACCATATGTACAACATGTAAATAGTACCACCTGTACAACACACCACCTAGACAATGTGTGTGCAACATCACATGTAAATGACACCACTGACACAACATGTACACATCGCCACATGTACACTACACCACCTGTACAACATGTACACAATACCACATGTACACAGTACCACATGCATGACATGTACTCAAAACCACATGTACACAACATCACATACATGACATGTACACAACACGACATGCACACAACACCACATGTACAACATGTACACGACACTACATGCTCACAACGCCACTTATACAATCATGTCCACAACACCATTTGTACATAGCACCATATGTACGACATGCACACAACACCATATGTACAGAGCATTGCATAGTGACAACATGTACATAGAACCCTATCTACACAACACTTCATATCCAGCATGCGCACAACACCATATGCAAACAACGCTGCATATCCAGCATGAACATAGTACAATATGTACACATCACCGCATATTCAACATGTACATAGCACCATCTATACCTAGCACTACATATGCAACATCTGTACAACACTATTTGTACCACCTTGTACATAACATTGAATAAACAACATGTACACACTATATATACACAATGCCGCATGTACATAACATCACAGAAGTAACATGTACAACATATACAACATATGCACCATAGTAGTACCCCTAACAAGAAACTTTCCTCCCAGTGTTTTATCCATGCTTGTCCCAACATGCCACAGACCACACTGCTTTTATTTCGCTGATGTATCCCTCAGCCTAGCTTATCCATAACATAAAAATACTATAATAACATAATATTAATTCATATCCACATGATACTGACCTCATAGATTTGTCAAGACTACTCTTCCCACTTGATTCCTCATGAACCAGGAACCTCTCCATGTCATTCACCTTTGCATGCAATCATTCCTTCACAAGAATGATTCCTAACGACCCTTCTAGACCTCAACATACATACATACATATATATACATATAAATATTAGCATTAAATAGTCATGATCTTGTCAGACAATGACATACATACATACATACATACATACATACATATATAAACATCAGCATTATCATGATCATAACATAATCACCTGAGAGCATAATGTCAAGGTCAAGACAACTCCCTTTATCTGTGCACACCATACACAACATTGAAAAAAATCATTCCCGACATATCCAAGGCTTATGATGCCTAAGATCCATTTACTTCACCTTTCCTGTTACCTTTCTTGTGTTTGTCCTACCCCCATCCATTTACACTAATGGACCCAACCCACTTAGCTGACTGTCATACTCTTGCCTTCAAGTTCCCTTATACATGCTCTGGCTTTATCTGAGTCTCACATCACTTGTTGGACTTCATTCGGCTCTCCTCAAACTCTACTAAATCTCCTCTTTCCCAACCAATTCCCAAGATTCAAAACTTAAAAGGCAAGCACAAGAAACAGAAAAGAAGAAAACCATTAAAACCAATAACAATATAACACCACAAACAAAGTGGCATGATCATGCACTAGACATAACAAAACTGCAAATCAAGTGTAAGAAAATCACAATAGACCAAAATCACAAGGATAACCACAGACACCATGAATCAATTCCCATGGCTCTCAGTGCTTCCAAGGGAAAGCTTAACGTGAGCCTTCTTTGAGATTTCATGGAAATCTCCTTTTCCATGCAATTCCCTACATCATACTACCATAAACACATAGTTGTTAGTTCTTAAATAAATATAAAAATACACCAGTTACCTTGTCTTGTGTTTCCAAGCACATTGCCTTGTGATTGAAAAAGCCCATGACATCTCTCAAGGGACTCCAATTCCCTTAACAAATCCACCTATAACTAGCAACTTGTTGATGTACCCATCAAATACATGTTCATAGCTATAGCACATATCTGCATAATGTCAGAAAAAATCAAGGTTAAGAAGATTTCATGTATGCAAAGAACTCATTCGTATGTAATTAGGGTTTCTAAACATAGCCAAAGGAATTCTTTTCCAATTCATTTCTTTTACACTTTTTACCTTGTTCTAATCGAGGCTTACTATGTAGTGTCACAACACCCAATTGTTATTTATATAAACACATCAACTATTAACTTGTCACGCTAATGTCAAGCAGGTTTCCTACAACTGTTTACACATCTCAACCACATGTTCTAAATATCAAGACAATCATATCTATCAATTTGAAATAAACCTTTACCAAGACTAACAATCATGTCATAATCCATAGTCAACTCATAGTCATTAGACATAATGCTACAACTATCACCTACTACACTCAAGTACATATCAAATGTCTCAACACATATGTGTTAGTACAATCATCTTAAAACAAGATCATTTGAACACATACTCATATTATCAAACATTTAACCAACTTTCAACATACCATGTTAAATAAATCAACTAGACGACATAATAGACACCAAACATTCAAACACCAAATATATGACATAAGAAAACTCATACCTTAATGTATCTCAGGGGAGGCTATCTTGTCTACACAATCAATCCAGATTAGCATGATATAGCTTTACAACATATCAACTAAAACATAAATAAGGTCATGATATCCATAATAGTCACTAGCTAACATGTTCACATCATAAACTCATAAACAATTATCATTCATACATAATGATCACATATGCACAATCATTCTATATTAGTATGACATAATATCACATCATATTAACTCATACATGAATGTCATAACCCTAACCATTTGCATAGACCAATACAACTTAGTACGATACATATAACATCAAGGTCTTAATGTAATAACCCTAATAATAACGTTTACTAGCATATAACAACAAGAACTTATGTATCATGTTCATAAAAAACATATAACCTAATCGTGAAGTTATCTAACATAAAAAAACACTAGCAATGCATACAACCACATGTCACTAACATTCATGACTACCAGACACATGTGCCTATGACTACACTAATCAAGTAGCATCTATCGTGTATGTAATCATAACACCAATAGAATTAAAGGCATACACATAACCATAATGCGTATGATATTCCTTAACCTATGTACCTATATTCCCAACATACAAAACTATTTGACGACATGCTCTTTCCTTGAGGTCCAATGTTGCAACTTCACTTTAATGATCTACATCTCCTGCTCTATCTCAACCAACACATTAGTATGATAACATACCAATAGCATCATGATGACCTAATGGCATAAAATGACCTCATGCATGACATCCTTCACCATGATAATGCATGCCTAACAACATATAGACACTGACATTCACAACTAATGCATAAGTGACATGCACTCATGACAATCACATTCAAGAACCACGCAACAAATTCCACATGGCGACACAATGTTAGAAAATTATATATTACGGAGCAATGGAACACATAAAATATTGCATAAATATAAACACAGAAAACGCATAAAAAAAGAGAGACATAGATATATGTGGTTCACCTAGTTTGGGTTACGTCCACGGAGAAACAGCCAGTACTTCTTTTATTATATTATCCAACAAACTGAAGAGATACAACCTACATTAGATCTGTTGTAACTCCCTCTTCGCTCTCAATCTCCTCTCTCTTCCTCACTCAGAATAGAGATATACATAGACGCAATACAATTCCCTCATATATAGTGAGTGGTTGCCTTCTAGGGCATAAAACCCTAAATTAAACATAACTTCTACCATCATATCATCCGCCTAATGAACGGCGCAGATTGAATAGAAATTACTATACTTTTACAATGCAATTTTACATTTATTTTTAGCTTCGGGGCCACTGCCCCCGAACCCCCGTAGGGGGGACAAGTCCCCCTCGCACCCCCCCACGTGGAGGGGTGTACAATCTTCCTGGGGTATACATCCAATTGATACCTTTGAATACAGAAGATAATCGGGCTCCACACCCAACACATAACAACCACAATTACCACCACCATGCATACACAATAAGAACATATCCAAAAGCATACAGAACACATACACAACCAACATGTATGCATGAAAAACACATTCACCCAAGGAGAGCACAACCCTGCTTTGATACCAGTCTGTTACAACCCTCCTCCCACATCTATCTGAGTAACTGACCAACTAGAGTAAACATGAGATGAGATAGGCCACTATGAAGGGATTCAAACTCCTTTATTCCCTTAAGGAAATGGAATCGATGGAACACATCAATCATACCTTCCACATTAGAAACAACACACCCCGGAGACATCTCAACCACTCAGACATCCTGCCCCTGTGTCCCACTAATATTTTAGATCTCTTGACCTCTAGATGCTCTCATGCTTTGGGCATGAAAGTGTCTAGGGACCTCTGGATTCTCTCACAGGCCTACAAGCCATCGTCTAGGGACTTTTCCCAGCAAACCTGTGCCAACATCCATGGAATTCAAGTCACATTTCTAGCCCATAATTCTGGCCGCTACCCAGAACTTGTTATAACTTTAAGAATCCATCAAACACATGATGACAAGGCTAATCAACCAAAACTAAACCTTAGGACTAGGCCTAACCATCCCCAACTAGGATTGACATTTTTTCAAACACTTGGCATCAATGCAATCTACAGGTCTATGATACAAGACAGAGCATGAATGACTAGAACTCTTATGAAACATGACAAGGAGGATCACCACCTTTTCCCTTGAATTATTATGACATTAATTAGGTCTTGCATCCATCATTTAACCATTACAAGTAAATACATAAAATAACCATCCCATGAACTAGTCAATTAAACATGCTTATAACCAACACAAAACCATGAAAATAACATTCAGATAACAACCATGAAATCCACATATTGATAAGTACAGAAGAAAGAGAACTTAGCTTTTATTAATCATAGAAAAATCTGACCAAGTCTGGGACTTCGACGTACCACTCGACTGTAGACATGGTTGAACCAACTCTTTCTTTTAGCCAATCACCCCCATGCCATATTCTAGGCATGAATATGGGATCTCATGAATAAATCAATCCAAAAACAACCTAGGGAATCCAGAGGTTAAACCACCTCCACCCTCACCAAACCGTGATCACACCAAAATTAGTGCCCCGATCACAAAATCGAACCGAACTTGGAATTTCAACTGGAATCCATCACTATCCTTGAGGATTTTTCTGTCTCCTTATCTCTCAAGATTTACCACAATCAAATCCCAGATCACTAGGCCCTAAACCGAGACACCAACCTCTTAGGCTTTACTACAATCCACAGCAAATCATTAGGACCTAAATTGAGACTCCTCCCTTAGGATTTATTGTGTATCCCTCCAAAACCAGTCAAGGGATTCCTAGGCCTTTGGGAATGAACCTTGAGACCACCTCCACCCCTGATTTTGAAATCCAACTGGAAAATCCAAACTTCAAAACTGATATAAAAATACCAACACACCATGGCATCCAGAAAATACAAGACTAGGTTAAAAACCGCTCTCATAACCTGGAAAAATTGTGCCACCAATAACAATAGAACCATACACCAACTTGCGAATCCATGCATGCCATAACCAGCTAGGAAATCAGACATGTAATATGTTACCTGCAAGTATTCCTACTGAAGTTGGTTGATCCTGCTCTTCCATGGTTGATCCTTGTTTTCCTTCATTTCCTTTCCTTTTCCCTTCCTTGCTCCAAAACCTGAGCAAACTTGAGCCAATAGCTTGCTAAATGATCCTCAGAGTCCTTTTTATAAATGAGGCCTCTATTTGCTTCATTTTCCATTATTTTCCTTCAATTTTCTCCTCACATGCAACCTGTGACCTTTCACCTTACTTTTCTCCTAATTTCCTTTATTTTCATAAATAAATGTGCCAAAAATGGCTTTTTGCCTTTTAATGCATTTTCCTTTGCCAATTTCCTTTAGCCATAAACACATCGAGTGATGCCCACTAGGATATGTTTTCCTAGAATTTAGCTTGGAATACATGTCCCTTAACTGTGGTCTTATTTTTGCCTTTATTAACTTTTATTACATGGAATTTTCACCAAGGCTATTACATTTTGTTGATCGGATAATCGAAATCTTTGATTTCTTATTCTTCCTAGGTGTGAATCTTGTGCTCGAAGTCAAACTATGTTTGGTTCTGCAATATTTAATTGTTAATGTTTCTTTATGTATATATTGAGATGTATTTTATTACTGAATGGAAGTAACTTAAAGGCTTAAGGCCTCTCCTATAATAATAATTTCTTTGGAACACACCGGTTCCGTTTGTTTTTGTTAATTTTAAATTCCCTTCTTTTTATACAATATCTTCAAGGGTTATATACAACCCTTTTAATGTTATCTACACATAGACTCTTATTCGTTCGACTCTGTACAATTCTAAAGTGATTGTTTGCATATATAAATACCATATTTTCTTTTTATCATATTCAAGATGTCTTTTATTTTAGAAAGTTTCTGAACACGAAATTCAGCGTTGTTGTGAAAATATAATAGTTTACCCTAATGATATATATTTGAAGAGAAATAGATTTACTTTGTTCATTTATATCTTCTAGAATTCGAAATAGTTCCCTTTGAAAGAAAACTATTCTTTGAAATGTATACATTTTTTTTATAGGTTTCTACTTCCAGTGTAAGTCTTTGTATGTATTTTCTTTGTAATTTTGGATGTATATTTCAATTACATGTAACTCTATATATATATATATATATATGTGGGGAATATGTTCTTGAACATATATATATATATATATGTATGCATGTATAGACTCATATTCTAAGTAAATATATAAATTTACTCTATACACCAAATAAAATTTAGCATAAAATTCCATGTATACCTATATTTACACTTGACTACATGTCAATTTATACAAACTAATTCCCACACAAAATACTATGATTAAAGATAACGAAAGATAATTTCCTTCTTATCTAACTGTTGCGATATTTTTGAATATTCAAAGTTTAGATATCATCATTTCTAGTAAATAAGATAACTTAAATATTTCTTCAAGCCACATCCCTCAATATAATGCCTTCATTAGGTAACTGTATATAAATCATCACATATTCCTAGATAACCAGTGAACTCTACCCAAAGCCAATGCTTTGATTTATTACAATCCTATTGTAAAGTTGTTACAACCCATCACAACCTATTACAATACATGTTATGTCTTTCAATAAAACATGTTAAGTCTGTCATGATCCTGTCATAACATACACTATGGCATGGCTATAATTCTCTTGTGTACATGTCATGACCTATTAGAAGATGTCATAACTTGTCTTGCAGGTAAGCGTGCCTCTTTTCTAATGTCTTCCATATGATATTACACAAGATCTTTGTCTTCTGAGAACTCCTAAAGATAAAAGATTTTGAGTTTATAATAGCTGATTATAAATTCTCTAATCATGCCCAACATTCTCCATCTTTGGTTTGTTAATAAAAACCTAATTCTATCTTTAAGCAAAACTCCTTACATATCTTTCCACCCACTAAATATATGAATTAATAATTTTGTTGAATAAATAGAAGAACCAAGTTTTATTCCTTCTCATTCACCTCATGTTGTAACCATACAACTACTCTCCATGTTGATATGATAGTAGGAAACAAATTGTTTGGCAGTGGTAACAACAGTTTTTCCATTTTTGTCATCAATAACTTCTCTTAAGAATTCCTGCAGAGTTTTGTCCTCATGTTAAAATTTTAACTTAGCAGTTGTTTATTACTCAATGACAACCTTTTGTAGACCATTTACTCATGATATTCTAACAATTGGACAAGAAGTCATGCCTTCTGGATGTTAATAAATTGAAACCTTAATTTTTCTCCTAAAAAACCCTTGTATCTTTCTCTTTGATTCCTAGAAATTTCCTACTTTGAATTCAAATTTTGAATTTTTAGTTAATTTCTACTCTAAATTTTATTTCTCTAGACAATTCATGGAACTTATTCTTACTCTCAACTGAAAATATATGGACCTAAAACGTTTATCCTTTATTTCCTAATTTTCTAGTTGTTCTGAGCCCACTGTGCTCTGAAATTTGGTGCTCATGTGCCTCAAATTTATTGGCTACAAAGTCCAATACCACATGGCTAATGTTGCACTCCACCTCACTAGCTACCTCAACACATGATCATGTCACCCAACATTCCTGTGGTTTGTGGCCAACAAGTGGCATGACCCTAGGGGTCCACCACACAGTGTCGATGCAAACAAGATAATATAATAAATTAATATAATGTGTGTGGGACCCTTCACGCATTCCATACACTCACAAATATAAAAGAACACACACACGAGCACACGCGCGCACACACACACGAAAACAAATACATATAAAAAAAATTATATAAAATATATATTTGTAAAATATATTTCAAATTCACTCTTGATGGGCCCAAGGTTATTGAACTATATTAAATATATATTAAATAAATGAATATATATAACATATATATATAAAAAATCTATCAATATAAGATACACACACTCTGATATGTATAACCTTAGTTCCACCACTACTCCCAACACACATAATATATAAGTCAATGAAACTTACCCCTTTGATAAGTGTGATTAACAATTGGAAATATTAATACATAATATCTTTGTGCCCCATAGTCACATAAAAATGAATATTTAAAATGATATGTATAGTCGATTGATAGCCTAAAATTGACTGGTAGATTGATAGCCAAGAAAAATAGTGCCCCCCCCCCTCCCCCCCCCCCCCCCCCCACCACATGACATCAGTGAAAGGGATGGGGGATCCACTATCTTGGTTCCACCACTAGATTTTAGCCCCTCCCATCAACGACCAATATTCAACACCACAATCTGATGGCTCACATAAACAGCGGACGTGTACCCCTATGATGCTAGCAGAAGAAGGTGGAGGGTCCTCTATCACAGTTCCACCCCTCCTTAAAACTGGACTCCTCTATCCATGTTCCATCGACTAGAAGTGTTCCACCCTAACGAAAATCACTCCATTAATTAATGGAAAACCTCCATTGTTAATGATTCTCTACCTCGTTTCTTTCCATCATAGCTTGAATCTTTAGTGTCGAAGCCTTCCACTCCATGTCCTAAGCACTTCTCTACCAACCCTCATGGCCCAACTCCTCATCCTGAATCTCGTTTCCTTTTGGACTTGTAATGTTCACCCTATGACCTATCATCATAATGAGTGTTTCCATGTTGATTTCTACATAGAATTCACACAAAACCTCTCCAATGTGAAGTCCAACCGTAATGTAAAAAACAATCCTCATTCCATGAATGATTTCTCCCCCTGAACAACCATGCAGAACTATGTGATACACTTAGTGTTGGGTCCCTATAATACTAGTGATTACCCAATTACTATTGTAGTTATACCCCTTATTTATATTGTTGTGGCCCTATTACCCACATATTGTTATTTCTGTGCCCCATAGAATCCCTCTATTATTATTTTTGTGGCTTTATATTATTATTGTTAGGTCGGCTGGATTATATTGTGACTCCTTAGACTCCTATATATAGAAAGGAGGTTTTGTCATTTGTATCATCCAAGAATTGTTCATTTATGTAATGTAAAGGAGGTTTCCCCCTCGAAGAGGCTGAATTCTAAGGCGTTGATCTTTCTTTTCTATCTTTTCTTGAGCTGGTTTCATAACATTTGGTATCAGAGCTTTGGATTCTAGGGTTTCGCTGCTCCAAACAGGTCATAGTAGCATTTTCGCTATAACTTTGTTTCTGTAAGGTTTCAGAAGTCGCAAAAAAAACCCATTTGAGAAGAAATCGCGCTGAACCTTGGGTCCAAATTTCAGAGTTTTTCGCGCGATATTTTCGGAGATATGATCTGAGGAAGTTGGTCTTTTTGCAGACTCCTGAATTACACTCAAAACAGGTGACCTGGGGAAAATCGTCATAACTTTCTTTCTGAGCATCGGATTGAAATTTCGTAAGAAGTTACAGAAAGAGGACGGACTGTAGTTTTCTTTTATATGACTTTCAAAGTCAAAGGTTGAAACAGTGACACGTGGCATGTCGTACAAGTTTGATCTACTGAACTAGTCTATAATCAAGTCACTGTGGGAGATTTCACATAACTCTTTCTTGGAGAATCCAATTTGGGTCAGACTTGTGGCATTGGAAAGAGGACACAGAGGGCTACTATAAGTCACAAATTCAGAACTAGATAATCAGAAAGTACAGAGATACATCAGAGGCAATATCGAGCTCCTACAAAGTGAAAAAATGTGTGTAGATTTTCTTTAATTTTTGCTTAAGCTTGGTTTGAAAATTTATTTTGAAGGAATTCAAAGGGCATATTAGAGAATTATTATCGGTAACTGATGCCCCGAGGAAATAAAATGCAAACACCTAGTAAGGAGCCTGAAAGCTCTAGCATGACTCAAGAAGAAGAAGAAGAAATGCTATATGATATATCAAAATTACAAGAACAAGTGCAACGAAATGTCACTTGCACAAAAAGCAACAGAATCTAAAATGGATGGTTTAAGGAAAGATGTAGAAGCTAAGATGGACGGCTTAGAGAAAGGTGTAGAAGCTAAGATGGATGGCATGGAAGCTAAGGTGAATGGCATGGACGCTAAAATTGATGGCATGGATGATAAGATGGATAAGTTGCTACAAGAAATGGTCACTAAGGGTGAAAGAGTACTAAAGGAAACTCATGATGAGAACAAAAGAAATGTTAATCATGATTCCATAGACTCTAATGTTGGATCGAAGACTCACCATGTTCCAAAAATTGATATGAGGAAGTTTGATGGCAAGGATCCCGCCACATGGATATTACAGATGGAGCAATTCTTCGATCTCAATAATGTGCAAAACACACAAAAGGTACGTATGGCAACTTTATATTTGGAACCAAATCAGTTTGTATGGTATCAATGGCTTTGTTCTCGTAAACAGTTTATCACTTGGGCAATTTTTACGGAAGAATTGATAGCACATTATGAGGATACAAAAAGCAACACTTTTTTTAGCCAATTGATAAGTCTCAAACAAAAGGGTTCAATAATGGAGCACATTGAGGAGTTCCAAAAATTTAACATAAGGGTAAAAGATATTCCAGAGGAGCATAGGATTGATGTGTTCATAGGGTCTTTAAAGGATAATATCCAACATGATGTGCGCCTTTGGGAACCTGATTCATTAGAGAAGGCATTCAGGTTAGCAAGAAAAATGGAAAGCAAAATTATGGCAACTAGGAAGCATACCATTCACAACTATAAAGACGGAAGTGTTGTTGCCCATAGTCTTCCACAACCTACAAGGTTGACACCACAACAATTGGAAGAAAAAAGAGAAAAAGGGCTTTGTTACAATTGTGATAGCAAATACACAAAAGGTCATAAGTGTGCTGAGAAGAAATTATTCTACATAGATTGTGAAGAGGAAGAAGAAAAGGAGCAAGAAAGGTCAAAAGAAGAGGATATATTCCAGGAACAAAGCCTAGATGAAGAAAAAATAAGTCCGACCATATCTTGTAATGCATTGGCGGGAATTACCACTCCTCAAACCATCAAGATAGAAGGACAAATCAAGAAGAAAAAGGTAATAGTGTTGATTGATTCAGGAAGCACCCACAATTTTATTCATTGTAGGGTAGCAAAATAATTGAATTGCTTCCTATATCTAGCATCAGAGTGTCAAGTGATGATTGCAAATGGAGGAACGATAAATTATTCTGGAAAGTGCCATAATATCAAGCTATCCATGGGAGAATATGTATTGACTAGCCCAATGCTTTCCATTCCAATGGGAGGTGGTGATGTTGTACTAGGAGTCCAATGGCTACAATCCTTGGGTACAATAGCTTTTAATTTTCAAGAACTTTTCATGAAATTTTTTGTGGAAGGAAAGGAAGGTTAATTAAGGGGTATTGCAGGGAAACCAGGAAAGATAATCAACTCTAATGGCATGACAAAGCTTCTAAAAAAGGAGCAAAGAGGTGTAATTGCACAATTATGTTCACTAGATGTTTCCACATTGGAATCATCTATTTCTCCAGATCTCCAAAAAGTCCTGGACAATCATTCCAAGGTATTTTAGACTCCCAAAGGTCTCCCACCTATGCATGATCATGATCATGCTATTCATCTGATTCCAGGAAGTGTTCCTCCAAACATCAGGCCATACAGATATCCATATGTCCAAAAAAGTGAAATTGAACGTATGGTTGCAGAAATGCTAGAGGCTGGTATAATTCAACCGAGTCAAAGTTCTTTCTCAGCTCTAGTAGTATTGGTGCACAAGAAGGATGGATCATGGTGCATGTGTCCAGATTATAGGGAGCTCAACAAGCTCACTATTAAAGATAAGTTCCCCATTCCTGTCATTGATGAATTACTGGATGAATTGCATGGATCAATTTACTTCACCAAGTTGGATCTTCGTTCGGGATATCATCAAATCAGAATGAAGATTGAAGACATTCCGAAAACGGCATTTAGAACTCATGAGGGTCATTATGAATTTTTGGTCATGCCTTTTGGCCTTACCAATGCACCTTCAACATTTCAGGTTTGATGAATTCAATTTTCAAACCATTCCTTAGAAAATTTGTGTTAGTATTTTTTGATGATATACTAATCTACAACAAGTCTTGGAAGGATCATGTTGAACATGTTGACAAGGTGCTACAACTATTGGAGGAGAAACAATTATATGCAAAAAGATCCAAATGTTTCTTTGGAGTCCAGGAGGTGGAATATTTGGGTCATATTGTATCTCATGAAGGAGTTAAGGTAGACCCTAGCAAAATTAAAGCCATTAAGGAATGGAAAATCCCCACATCCATAAAGCATCTGTGAGGATTTCTTGGGTTGACAGGGTATTATCGCAAGTTTGTTAAGAATTATGGGAGAATAGCAGCACCTCTAACAACATTATTGAAGAAAGATTCATTTTCATGGACTCCGGAAGCAACAAAGGCCTTTAAACATCTTAAGGAGGCAATGTGCCAAGCACCAGTCTTAGCTACACCGGACTTCACAAAAACCTTTATTGTGGAATGTGATGCTTCAGGAAATGGAATTGGTGATGTTCTAATGCAAGATGAAAGACCCATTGCTTTTGAAAGTCGTCCAATCAAGGGAAAGTTTTTAAGCAAAGCTATTTATGAGAAGGAAATGTTGGCAATACTCCATGCACTTAAGAAATGGCGACCCTACCTAATGGGAAGACACTTCAAGGTAAAAACGGATCATGATAGCCTTAAATACTTTTTAGAACAAAGATTATCCTCTGAAGAGCAACAAAAGTGGGTCACAAAGATGTTGGGTTACGACTTTGAAATCATCTACAAAAAAGGGAAGCAAAATGTGGTGGCAGATGCACTCTCAAGAAAGGATGAGGATATGGAAGCATTGTTGTGTGCCATTTCTATTATCCAACCAGATTGGATAAATGAAGCAAAGGAGGAATGGAAGAATGACGAAGAAGTGTGGGCACTTATTTGAAAGCTACAACAAGATTCAAGTACTTCTGATACATTTAGCTGGAAAAATGATTCGTTATGGTACAAAGATCGCTTATACCTCTGTAAGAATTCCCAGCTAAAACAAAAGATTCTTATGGAATTGCACACTTCTCCCTTAGGAGGGCACTCAGGATTTTTAAAAACTTACCACAGGGTTAAGAAGGAATTTTTTTGGGATGGCCTTAAATCAGATATTCAAAAGTTTGTAGCGGAATGTTTGGTTTGCCAACAAAATAAAGTTGAAACAATTAAGACACCGGGTCTATTACAACCTTTATCCATTCCAAGCCAACGTTGGGAGGAGGTTGCAATGGATTTTATCACAGGTTTACCCAAGTCTGAGGGAAAGAGTGTCATCATGGTGGTAGTTGACAGACTTACCAAGTATGCACACTTTTGTGCATTATCACATCCATTTAAAGCCAGTACAGTTTCTACTGCATTTATGGAAACAATTCAAAAGCTACATGGAAACCCAAAGATTATTGTAAGTGACAGAGATCCCATTTTCACTGGAAATTTTTGGACAAAATTATTTTCTTGTCTTGGTACTCAGTTAGCTCATAGCTCATCTTATCATCCTCAATCTGATGGGCAAACTGAGATAGTAAACAAATGTTTGGAAGGATATCTTCGTTGCTTTGTATCTGATAAACAGACACAATGGGTCAAATGGTTGCCTCTGGCTGAATGGTGGTATAACACTTCCTTCCAAACAGCAACAAAAATGACCCCATTTATGGCACTTTATGGGTACCAACCACCATCAATCACATCATATTTAAGAGAAAATTCTAAGGTTCAAGCAGTGGAACATCACATCGAACATCAACAACAAGTCCTCCAACTCTTAAAGGATAACCTCGTGTTGGCACAAAATAGAATGAAACAACAGGCAGATCAACATTACAGTGAAAGAAGTTTTGATGTAGGTGATTGGGTATTCCTACGGCTAAAACCATATAAGCAAATGCCCCTAAAGTAAGCTAAGAAGGATAATAAATTATCACCAAAGTATTATGGTCCGTACAAGGTGTTGGAAAAGATTGGTACTATGGCATACAAATTGGAGCTTCCTGCAGCTTCTCGATTGCACCCAGTTTTCCATGTTTCATGTTTAAAGAAGGTTATAGGCGACAAGCTCCCAGTTCAAACAATATTGCCAGAACTTGACGAGGAAGGAAAAATTATATTGGAACCGGAAGCAGTCACAGAAACAAGAACTCGGCAGCTACGAAATCGATCAATTTCAGAGTATCTTATCAAGTGGAAGAACTTATCCGCTGAAGATTCCACATGGGAGGATGAGAATTTTATGCAGAAGTATCCAGAACGGCTCAAGCGTTGAGGACAACACTTTTTTTGAAGGAGAGGGGCATGTTGGGTCCCTAGGGCATGTTGGGTCCCTATAATACTAGTGATTACCCCATTACTATTGTAGTTATACCCCTTATTTATATTGTTGTGCCCCTATTACCCACATATTGTTATTTCTCTGCCCCATAGAATCCCTCTATTATTATTTTTGTGGCTTTATATTATTATTGTTAGGTCGGCTGGATTATATTGTGACTCCTTAGACTCCTATATATAGAAAGGAGGTTTTGTCATTTGTATCATCCAAGAATTGTTCATTTATGTAATGTAAAGGAGGTTGCCCCCTCGAAGAGGCCGAATTCTAAGGCGTTGATCTTTCTTTCTATCTTTTCTTGAGCTGGTTTCATAACACTTAGCAAGGTAGAAAAAGGATTTCGCCCTAGAAGATTATCCCAAATTTAATTCATATGACATATATATATATATATATATATTTTTTCTATGTTAAGACTAACCTACGCACCCACGGGGGATTTGAACCGGTGACCTATCGCAAGGAGTGCCTTAACAGTGCACCCATTCATCGTCAATCCAAAGCCCCGTGGGCTCATATGACATATATATTAGTTTGAGAAACCATAAATAATATATAAATGTATATTATATTTGTAACGTCCTCAACTTAATTCATATAAATATATTTATGTACATTTTTTATACACCTTATAATGTTCCCCAAATTTGAATTTTTACACACACAAACATATATACATATAAACAAATTATTATTATTTGTTTAGTATGCATTTCATACATACATACATACATACATACATATGATAAAATAAATCAAAAGGTACCTGATACATAGGAATGGCATATTGCACACAAATTTTAGCATTGAAACGATAAAATATAGCAATTCTTTTGCAAACATTTCTTCATTTGCATGGATTTGGTCCTTTATGAGCCCCTCCTAGATCCTATGCCCTTTTGCAAGTTAAATTTTTAATTAATCCCATCATTGTACTTTCGTCAGATAGTTGGTTGGTGTTAGGAGTAATATTCAAGGTTAGTGTACCAAATTCTTACCTTTTACCATTGGTGATGAATCCCCCTAACAATAAAAATACAAAAGAAAAATGTTGCAAAACCCTATAATCTTCAACAATAACTTTCATATATGCAAAAAAATGTTAGAGAAACCTACAAAAGAGTTTATAAAATTTTAAAATACATGCCAAAAATCATAGGAGAGAACTCAATGGAAATAACTTGAATTTTATTAATTAACAATGTCACTTGTGGAGTAGAACATAGAGTTGGGTCTTTACTGTCCTCCTCTGTGGGAGGGTCCTTTTGTGTCCCTATGCTTCAGATAGTTGTTTTCTCTCTCCTATGGTTGCAAATGGGAAAATAATAAGAATGATATAACCCAATATGGAGAGATCAAGAGTTATGGAATCTGAGTAATGACGATGATAGTGATCATGTGTAAGTAGTAAGTCGAAAACATCTCTATTTATAATAAAATGCAAGGATAGATCTAGATTTGCTCAAATAATAAAATACTATTAGACCAAATCAATATATAATTGTTATGAGTATTTTATTATATTTAGAAGAAGAAAAGGTTAATGAAATGGTCAATAATATTTATTTACTTAACTAACTCAAAAAATAATGATTAATTGAGTTAATTAATAAAAGTGGGTGAAATAATTAATAAATAAAAATGGTTTATTAACTATTTCTAGGAGATAATGTCAAGATAAGTTAGAAATAATTACTAAATAATTATTTAATAGTTATTTCATAGGAGAAATGTGTAATGACTAAGGAATACTAAATAAATAATGATTTATTTAATTATTCCTAGTTGATATGGTCAAGATAGCTTAGAAACGATTACTAAATAATGATTTAATAGTTATTTCAAGGAGAAGAGTGAAAAGATTAAAGAATAATAAATAAATAGTGATTTATTTAATTATTCATAAGGATGTGTGAATTTTCTTTTAGTTATTTTCACAAAATGGGTAAATACTAAAATAATTTGAAATTTATTAAATGAATTTATGGGTTATTTTCAATTGGGTAAATTAATTAAACGGAAATAATTTAGGAAAACCGGTTCTCTAAATTATTTCCTAAGGTGAAAGTGGGTTTCAATGTGTAAAACCCATACTACATGGTGTATTTTGACCATTCTAGTGGAAAACGTCTAGGTGGTCACTTTTTAGGTGATAACAAATTGCCCCTAGATATATCAGTGTTAGGAGCACATCATATGAATAAAATATGTTGTGGGTTCACTTTCACTAGACACCGAAGGGAGACTCAATGGTGTAAGAGAGAGAGTCATTGCAGTGAAGAGAAAAACCATGTGTGGAGGAGGTGAGACCTACTTATGAAAGACAAGTTTCCAATGGTGTGTACATGACCTCAATGAGCTAAGCGAGGCATACCCATACCCGTCGAGATAACTCAGTACAAATAATAATAGTGTTCCCAACAATGTGAGTTTGAGAAAAATAATACATGATACATGATGTGTCGGCATTAATGGGCTAGATAATAATGAAATGTTAAAGAGAGTCCCATATACATATGCCTAGAATAAAAAGGCCAAGACTAAAACAATGAATGTTGTTGAACTGAGTACATAGGACCAAATTCCCCCAAGCTTATGAGAGGGGGAGATCACAACCAAAGATGCTATGTTGAACAAGAAAGGGTTCTAGAGATCTAAATGAGTCAACTGAAAGGAGGGGCTCATGTGGTGGGCTCTATAATTGGCGAAACTAAGCCAATCAAATCTACAAAACTACATTCAAGGTTGGATCAAGAACTATTGATGGTCGAGCATGTGGGGGGCTACTTGGAGGTCCACCCCCTCATGAGAGTTGGGAACATATCACAAACACCCAGTAAATGTTGGGATAATATATTAAATCATTGTACTATAATTTATATGATTCTCAATCGTGTGATAATGAGATAGAGTTGAGCAAGAGAGAAACAACCAAATCAAGGGGCGATGATGGTTCCCTTTGCTTAATTCAAGGCACCCAACAATGAAGAAACTAGATCTAAGGTAGACTTCCCCCTATCCATTCCTTTGGAATAGATGTGTTGAAGGCGATAAGGGAGGGCCCACTGTAGCTGAGGCATTAAAGAGTCTTCAACAAAGGCATAAGGAGATAGTAGTGATTTATATAATTTTGGAGGGGATGGTCAATTGCTTAGATGAAGGATTTTCAAAGACTAATCAAGACATATGGAGTTCAAATCTTAGAAATATAGGAGGAATGTGACACACAAAGAGGATGATATACTATAACTGGACTTGATGGGGTTCTGAACAAACTCCATGGAATATAAGAAGGCCTCATCTATAATGCTATGAACAAGGGTGACTCTATTATGCTACCAATTATTGAACCAAGTACAAGTGGTACAAGGCCCTCTAAGGGTAGGCCTAGAGGGAATAAGAGGGTGGGAGTCTTGCATGACATGAGTTATGATCGTAATGGTGAGAAGTGAAAGTGAGGTTGGCTATGGTTATGAAAACAAACCAGACTCCTGATGTGAAAGTGATTGAATGGCATGCACCCAAATGCAAAGGGTAATGGTGCTAGAGTACCCATATGAGGTAAGATCTAACTCTCGATAGGTGGAAAATGTGAGAAGTGGATGGGATGATGCACCTACCGAAGTGTGGGAGTCCTTGAGGTGATCTTCATGAAATTATAGGAAAATGAAATTAATGGGATGGTGTTACTGATATTAAAAATGCTATAGGGAATGGGACTAAAGGAGACCCTATATCAATGAGTAAATAATGGTCACTCATAACGAAAATCAACACATAATTCAAAAAATGCAAGGAAAAAGTGGTGCCAGAGTACGAGGCAAAATTATGAAGGTATTCAATTGAAATAAGGGAGACCTGGCACTTTATGGAAAAAGTGGCTTCCAAATAAAGTATCAAATCAACAAAAAGGGATATAAAGGTGTAAAAAGGGCCAAAGGATTCATAGAGAGATTCTTTAATGATTCTTAGAAGGATGCTTCCTAGCGAAGATTCAATGTAACAAAATAATATGGGAATGAACTACTAGAGGAGGTCTAGAATCATCCCCACCCGCCAAGTCAAATATGGGTACCAGACGGTAAGTTTGACATCACATATAATAGAATGTTTGAATATATGGTATCGATAATATACTATATCCAAAGTGTATATGGCTCGCTAAAGTGACCAATAGGACTATCCAAGGAATGAAAGGATAATCACCCATATCTAGATCATTGGAGTCTAGCCCGAGAGTGGATAAAAATCAAGTGAGAAGGTGGCCAGGGGTTCCATCATTCCCCCAAGCATGAGATATTGTCCCCTAGCATTTGGTGAAGGAGGGAACTTATCTGGTATGCAAAGGTGGGAATGATTCCCTAGATAGGGTGTGTATGTAGCACGCTATGGATATGTTGGGTGTATTTATAATAATGGATTCCAAATGCTTGTACAAAGGTATATTATACAATTATGGTTTCCATTTGTTATAGTGATTGTCTTCTTATGGTAAAAAGGAATGGATATAGTAGGAGAAAATAATGGTGGGGGATAATCTCATTGGCGATACTACATATAGGAGTCAGAGGGACTAAATCTTTGGGTTCACAAATATGGTGTCACCATACCAAAGAGTGGCTACAAATATAATGAAATGATGCTCACCTAGACGAAACTGGGGTGGAAAACCAACAATGTTGAAGGGATCGTGATGTTGATGTGAGATGTAGGAATGATTAAGTGGATCATCCCAAGGGTGTCATGAAGTAATATGGGAGTTAGAGGTTTTTCGGGATGGAGAATGATAGTGGTACTAGAGTCTACACTATCAGATGCACTATGAGGGTTGGGGAGAGTTTCTTTTTTCTAGATCCTTAAGAATGAATGCTCCCTTACCCAAACATTATGTGGCAATTTAATGGCCACAAGGTGGATGTGGTTAGAAGTAAGTGGTGATTGAATCAATCATCATCATGGGAGACATGGTTCACATAAAAAATGTATTCTATGAAAGATTGATGACAAGTGGATTCAAGTTCCACCAATGTTGACACGGAAGCAACTTAAGAAGGTTAGTCTAAATATGCACACTTAGAAAATCCCACGGAGTTTGAATATGTCGATCCCATGGATGAAGATAGGTAAATAATTGGTATGTAATTGTCCATCATTTCCACATCATGAGGTGGAATCACGATAGTGGGTTGAGTAGCCTCCTACCTTGGTGACAAAGTGGTGCTAGGGGCTGTAGGTAGAGCAGCAGAGGCTTCACTATGAGTGTTGTCCATATCACAAAGAAAAATAAGGGTATTTTGAAAATAGTGAAGATGAGGACAGTAATGTGAATAGTAGTCATACATATCACAAAAATCATATGGGTGATGCATGTGTAAAGTATTGTTCATTTTGGATGGTTCAGGTAAGGTTATTTGCATCTTATGGACCTTTAGGTATGGCTTAATTTTTTCCTTAGAAATCACACTCTTTAGACATGGTAGATTATGGAAATTGTTGGTGGCCTAGCCATGGAGATCACACAAGGTGCATGGAGGAGTAGGTTTAGGTGTTGTAGATGAAGTGGATGAAACTTATGTTACCTCATCTTTACCCCCATTTTTTTGGGCTTCCCCCCCTCAACAATTTATTTCACAATAGGAGTATATTCCTATTGAGTTTATAGCGGACCTGAAGCAGTGGTAGAGATAGTGGGAACCAATTGTATCAATGTCAAATCCACCTAAGATTTGAGTTGATCAATAGGGGCGTTGGGAGGGGGATCAATGTACCACACTATGATCCCCAAAGTGAATAGAAAACTCACCATAGCCATCATAGGGGTGGTGATTATTCCTGGAAGATGGAATAGGAAAGGTTTTTGTCCAAATGGATGATGTCCAGGAGGAACTCCTCCTGAAGCACCATCTTATTTAGGAGAACCACATTGTTGTTGAGTTGGTAATTGGGAAGAGACACTAGACTATTGAGGAACTTATGACCCTTGAAGCATGCAAACATTGGAAGAGCTGGGCTCGATAGGAATAGGCGGTGGGCCATAATATCCCCCAAGGAATGAGGAATACTTACAAACTCTCTAACTAATATCTTTTAAGGAAGGCACTAAATTATTTCTTTCCATCAAAGAAATGACATTCTAAGGAGATGTCCTAGACTAAGGATCATAATATTTCAACTGATCGATAGTGAAAATGTTGTTGTTATGAGGGAAGCTCATGGTATGAAAAAGGAAGAAGAAACGACTTTCATGGCATACAAGAAAATATGACCAAGGAAGAGGTTATAATCAAGAGGGGCATCAAGGACCTCAGCATCAATCATGATCTTCTTGCTGGTGACGGCGAAAACACAATTTAGGGATAGACTGATAGGTTATGAAGGGCAACAATCATATGCAAAGAGGGTAATAATTGATGGTGAAATTTTGAGAGAACCAAGTTGCTTCCAGACTTGAGTGGACATCACATAGGAGAATGCACCTTTGTTGATGGTACACCATTGGGAATAACATTCCTGATGGAGACTGGTGTATAGAAGGTGAAGGTGATCCTATTTTTTAACATAAAAAACAATCATGCGATCATCAGAAGGGTCCACAACACCAACGCATATAGTAGAGCCTTTCATTGAGATGGGCACATACATATAATTTCCTACATTGACATGGTAGTAGGAGATTGTGCCAAATCATCTACTATTCTATATGTAGTGACCATAGGTACCGCAACATGTATAAGGTTTATTTTTGTGAAGGGACTTGTTCTGCTTGGGCTATGTTCCTTGTTGTTGGGTTGTGGTATTAGATTGATCACCCTTAATGGCATTAGGCTGATGACCTTGGATTCCTTTGTTTCCTTGAGATTGTTGATTTTGGTTACCCTTCCCCTTCTTCTTTCTCTTAGGGTTAGGAGGATACAAAACATCCTATTGAGCATACACCTTCCCCTATGGAGGCAGTGGTTGTTATCGTAAAAGGGGTTGAGGCATGGGAGGATGAGGTGTTGGTGCCATTGGGGGTAGATTACTAGATGGTGCATAAGGATAATATGGATTCATAGTAAAATTTTGTTAACCAGGATTATTACTAATTGGACCTAGAATCGATTGATGTGGATGGGAAAATGCATAAGATGTAATCATGTCTTGGTATAAGTTAACTCATGAAGGGTCAAGGGGAGGATAAGTGTAGCTAGAATTGGGCCTCCCTGTGAGGTTTTCAGTAACCCACAGATCCTTGTGAATATAGAGAAGGATGCTAGTAAGATACTAATCCAATTACACTATATGTGGTGTGAGATGCCCACAGTGTGGAAGAAGCACCAAGCTGAGGGAGGTGAGGGAGAATGGTATGGACATAACCTAATTGGCATTAAATATAAACAAACTTAGAAGCCTTGTGTGTGGATTCTTCTTTTCTTTGAAGGAAAGTGGACACAACACATTTCTCAATTTGGGCGAGGAGGGATCACAAGAACCAAAATAGGAAAACTTTGTCTTTGAATTGTAGAGCTTTGTACAAACTCCACCTTCTATGTAACAACCCTGGTAAAATATATATATAATAAAGTTAATAAAGGAAAAAGAATAACCATGGTCATGGGACACGTATTCCAAGCTAAATGTTGGGAAAAAATAGAGTGACAGGGATCACTTGTGATTAATTAATGGATATGGAAATTGGCAAAGGAAATGGCAAAGGATTTGGAAAGGAAAAGTGGCATTAATTGGCATTTTATTTATGCAAATGATGGAAATTAGGAGAAAAGGGAGGTGAAAGGTCACAGGCTGAAAGTGAGGAGGAAAATGAAGGAAAATAATGGAAAATTGAAGAAATTAGAGGCCACATTAATAAAAAGGCTTATGAGGATCAGTTGACAGACTTTTGTCAGTTTAGTTTTGGAGCTTTCATTTTGTATTATAATCTCTCTCTCATACTCTTGGAAACTTAGAGTTTTCTTGGAGCACTCTTGTAGGAGTGTGGCATACTTGGGATTTTGGAGTAAGAAGGAAAAGGAAGAGTTGGAAAGCATCAGAGAACATTGAGATCAACATCTCCAACAAGTTTTTCTTGTAGGTACCGAGTTGCATGTATGACTTCCTTGCTATTTTTGGCATGCATGACACATGCATGTGGTTTCTTAGTTATGATCTTTCATTGGCATAGAGGATTGCCTAGATTGATGGTGGATTTGCCTAGCCTTTCCATTTCCTAGATAGCCATGGTGTTGTGGGTGTCTTTCCTTTTGTGTTCTGGTCAGTTCTCATGTTCCTTATGGTCGTGGCTTGAGTTACTAGTTCCTAGAAGCCTTGGTTAGACAAATGCTCTAGAAGCCCTATAACAAATTAGGTTGAGTTACTAGTCTTAGAAGCCTTGGTTGGAAAACCATTCTGGAAGCAGTTACTAGTCCTACAAGCCCTATCTAGACGAACACTATGGAAGCCCAATAGCAGTTGTGGGTTGAGTTACTAGTCCTTGAAGCTGTGGTTGGAAAAAATGTTGTGGAGCCCTCAACAACTTGGGTAGAGACCAATCTGGTGATGGTTAGTGATTTCTAGCCATGAGGTGGAATCACTGGTTAGGGGTTGAGGTGGTTTGGCCTCTAGAAGCCATAGTTCGGTTTTGTTGGATTTGTTCCATGAGATCCCACATTCATGCTTGGAATATGGAACGAGGGTGATTGGTTGAAAGAAAGATTTGGTTCAACCCAATCTATGGTCGAGTGGTACGTGGAAGTCCTAGATCTAGTTTCATTTGTCATATGTTAGTAAGAGCTCCTTTCCTCTTATATTTTATGGTTAAATATATGTGTCTGTATGTGGATTTTATGGTTGTTATATCTTTGTTAATTCTGTTTAATATATGTTGGTTATGGGGATGTTTTATAATAGTCTTGATGTATGGCTCTCATCATATTTTGATTAGAAAATGAATGAAAAAGGAATATATGACCTAATATATGATAATACATCTATTGTGATAAGGCAACAATGCTTCCTTATGAATATCAAATAAGCACGAGACCCCTATGCTGAGATTTGTTGTTATGACATGTAGATTTCATATTTGTGACATGTTTGACGAAATTCCTATCATGTCTCATAGGGGTCTAGTCAAGCCATTGATCAAATGTTTGTATTAGTAATATTGTTTTAATGTTATTTATCATTTTTTAAGTTTTCATGAAGTTTTGGGTAGTGGCCTTGAAAAAGTGGCACAAAATTCGAGGTTACTGGGTTTGAACTAACTGAAAAAGTCCATGGTTGCTTGCAGACCTTGTTGTGGGAGTGACTAGAAGGCCTCAGTTGCATGCATTGATTGTCATGGGAGTGGATGGGGGTCCATATTAGTAAAATTTCAAGTTACCTCAGGGGTTGGTCACCTAGTAGGGTTGGTTAGCTCCTGAAGGTTCTGTAGTATGTGTAGAGGTCAGATTAGTTGTGTTTTGTCAGTTCGACTGCCTTAACTATACATGGGGAGTTGAATCACATCATAGTATCCTCTCATCATGTTTACCCTAGCAAACTGGTTAAGTTGGGTAAATGTGGAGGTGGGTGGTTACATTCTACACCATTCCTGAACATGATCAGAAAGGTGGGTAACAGAGGTTTGATGAAATGAGGCCAAAAGTTCAATATCAATATCATAATGGAAAGGTAACTGGAAATAGGATATAAATGCATTGGAAAGGGTCAAAAACACCTTATGTGATACATGGGATTGGTCTACATAAAAATTTGTGGCAGAGCTAATGAAGGTGTGCTGAAAGAGGAAAGGACAAATGGAATCCTTTGCTATGGAACTGGAGGAAGGCCACAAGTGTAAATATAAAAAGTGGATAGTGGGATCCTCCCTAGAGTTCTCTTTGAATTTTGGGATATCAGAGGGGAACTTGTTTGGAATGGGTGGCCAATTAGGATCATGTTGAAGAGGATCATTAATGAGTTGGTTCAAATCAAGGAGATTCAAACTTTCCATATAGGGAAGAAATAGTTGATTAACAAACATTCTTTACGAGGTTCCAATGTTAACTCTAGAAGCGGGACCCAGAGTATTACTGACATTGTTGCTAGAATTTCCTCCACTATTAGTGCCCACATTGGGATTCATATTATTGCTATAATTGACACCAAGCATGGTAGTGGCTCAGGGTTTAGAGGATTCAGAATCTTAGGAATAACTAGATGAATCAAAAGTTCTAGAGCCCAAAGGTGGACTAGGGAGAGGGTCCCTAACTCGCGTTGAAGGTGTTAAGGGATGCCCTAGTGGAAACTAAGGATGAATAACATGGAGTCTCTGTGAGAATTACCTATAGGGTGCAATGATGTCAAGAAAAAAATAACGATCAAGAAAAATAGCAAAAGAGAGCAAACAAACACTACGTGTAGTGGTGCAAAGTGTAGGCTAACTACAATTTATTTATACTTTAATTCAAGAAAATGAGTCGTATTAGTGGAAGAATGACTCTTAGCTTAAACGTTAACTACACCTCAAGTAAATCTTAGTTCTATGTTTTAATGGCTTTCCAAACAATTTCTTACTTGTGGGATTTGATCTCCACAAGTGTTATTGGGAAAACTAGTGTCCATTCAGAGCTGCTAGTCCCACTAAGACAGGTAGCTATCTTAGAAACAAACAAACTAAAGTTACTTTTGTTTTCCTTTATGAGATATAGATGAGAGAGAAGTAGAGAGTACCAACCTTAGTCTTTCGCTAGTCTCCTTGCTTGTTTCCTCTCTCCCTTGATAGAGCTTTCGCCACTCCTTTCTCACTTCAAAGAACACCTGTAGAGTCAAAGCAGAAAAATACCATCAAAGCATATAGATATATAACCATAAACAATGTAGGATCAGATGTACATTAACCATATAAATGCATATACGAATACAAGATTCAGAGATATACAAGCATATGGAGGAAAACTCAAATAGCTTTATTGATAGAAGTAGTAGAAGAGAGGATTACAACCAAGCTGCCTGATCCAGCATCATCCTCCCATCATGAAAGCCCTCTTCACCTCATACAAAGCAAGATCACCCAACAATACGTCTTCAAAGAGAAACCAACAACACTTCCCTACAAATTACAAAATTCCAGCCTTTGGATCTCTAGGATGAGGGATCCATATATAGATGTTTGCAGGAGAGTGAGTCAGCTTCTGGTATTTTGATTAGTGTCATTTCACTGATAGTTCTTGGTTACACTTGGAGATTTCATGATCTCTTACTCATTCCTGGGCGAATTCAGAGAGGCAAGTGTCATATGAGCAGTTTCTAGAAGATCCTTTCAGTTTCCACCTAGCAAACTGCTTCTGCCATTTGTCTGCTATCGTTCATTGCACCCTACAGAAGGGATTTTCAGTATGCATCACACCCCCTGTGTGTAACAGGTGAGATGCATCGCACCCTCAGCATGGAGCAGTCTGTATGGTCCAGTTTTGACCTATTCTGAGTAGTTTTTCAGGGAGAACTTCTGGGAAATGATATAATCAGCTGACCTTGTTCCTTTAGGGTATGAAACAACACTTTTACCGGTTTAGAAGCCCTTGGTTTATGGACATATGTGATTGGGGTTGCAGTGCCCAAATATGTCTATAATAGTTGCCCCCTAAAGCATGAGGTCGTAAATCTTCTGATGTCGGGTGAAATGCTTTATAATGAGGATCCAAGGTTTTTTGAACTGGAAGGTGACCTATAATAAGATACAATGCAATACATTATCTTCATAATATTTTCATTATCTAGCTGAGACAGGCATTCCCATGCTTACATTTATCAATTCATATTCATGTACATAGGACAGACAATCGTCTGTGTGGCAGACTGATGATTCTGGTAGAGCCACCATCCCTTAGTTTGGATGATTATTTGTGCAGCAATGATGTACATTTGATGTCTTTATTTTCCTAAATATATTGCAACCTGGATGGATGAAACTAGATCCAGGGTCTTCAAACTCATTCAATCTTCGCCTGAAGTGCAAGTCGATCCATGTGAAAAGATGTTTTGATGTCGAACATGGAAAGACATCGCCTGATTACGAGCCAGTGATGTAAGATGTTAACAAGCGTGAGGGGAATCACCGATAATGATGATGACCCTCAAGGTACTGTAGTACAATTCACGTGGTGTGAATACATGAGTTCATGTCGAACACCACACAAAATCTTTCAGTCGAAGTCCATTGATGTAAACCTATCGCCGAAAGTGAGAAACTTGCCATTAAGGCATGCAAGCTTCAAAGTACTGAAAGGGTTGTTCCTAGGTCGACTTGGATAATGAGCTGATGTCGACAAGAAGTGACCCGTCATAGGAGGTCCTTAATGAATCCCACATCTACGACACGGAATGGAGCAAATTATTTTTGTGGAGGTGAAGACGATTTGATGATACAAGGTTCAGGGTGGCGGTCATGAAAAATGGAGAGTGAAGGTATTGCAGCAGATGAGGCATTAGCTGGGTTGGTGAATTCTCTGAGCAACTCCTCTTGAACATATTGGCGACACTAAAATGGATTGATAGCGCTAACCCCAAAATGGATGGTATGGCGGACCAATGGTGATGTGACCGATGAACGGAATAACCCAACCCGACTCAATCATGGTGATGGAGTGAAAGTGTCATGTTCAAGAGCGACCTACTACCAATGAAGTTATTGAAGTTTTCTTCCCTTTTTCCCCAGCCATTGCTGACGAATACCTCTTTATTTTTGTCAAGCTTGAAGAGGATAACATATGCTTGTTCTATAATTTTCCCTTCGGCAAAACCTGTCGCTATGTTTTAACGAGCCTAGCGATAGTAAAACTCACTCTTGTCTGCATGGACAAGTTTGTCGCTATTGTTTTAACAAGTTTAACGACAAATATAACTCAGTCCTTTTCAATTTTAGAGAGTCTAAAAAGAGACATAAAGGCAACTCCGGTAGTCCTTTTTCGTAATATAATCCCTTAAGTCCAAAAAAGTATAAAACAATACGAAAGGGATGAATTTTCGATAGTTTTGATGAGCCAAAGAAAAGCGCTAGATATTTTTGTGTAATGATCCCTCAGGTCCAAAAATATTAAAATCTAGAGGAGGAATGGAACTTCGAATCGCTTTAATGAGCTAGAGAGGCCAATTGTTCGACACTCTTTTCATATTTTACGAGTCAGATGAAAAGAGCTTAAAAGAGACTCATTTTTTGAGGAACGAGTGATGTTTTCTGGATAGCAACTGGTTCCAGGTAAGGTTTGGAACTTTTCAATCATGGCAGTGTAAAGAAGGTGGCTAATAGAATCACTCATCGCAACTGTTCCTCGAAAAGGGTAAACAATCAAATAGAGGCGTATGATCGGCTAAAAAAGAGTGGAGGTAATGGCAAGAACATAACCAAGGTTCAAAAGCTAATAATTATGCGATCACAATGGTTATTTACCGAAGGTGGGTTCATTTTTTAATGAGCTTGAACTCTGGGGGAACATGTGCTCATTGCTAGGTTTATTTTTTAACGAGCTTGAACTTCACGTAAAACTACTCGTGCCAGTCGTATAATAGGGATGTCTCATCGATAGGTTCATTTTCTAGGGAGCTTGACCCATTCGAAACTTTTCTCTGAAGCCTTTCATATGCAAGCTAGGAACGACCAACCTACGAGTTTAAAGGGTTGAGAGCCTACAAACTAAGAAAATAAAAGGTTTTTTTTCACTTGCATGCAAAAAGGTTTGCATGCCCCCAGGTATAACGAAGTACAGTTTCCAGGTTACCATACAGAAGTTCTTGCATTAGCAAGATTGTTCCATCTATGTAGCGGAAAAAACACTTCCTTGGCTTTGTCCATCGAAATGGACAAAGAGTGATTGTTGTAAATGCCAATCACATACCCTTTGACAAGGAAATCCTTTTCGAGTCTGATCCATTTTCCTAAATGGACAGGATAGTTAGACTAGTCATATTCCTATGCAGAAGCCTACCTTATATCTGGGGTTTTCTTACCGAAACAGACCAGGGCACATGCCTTCTGCGTTTCAGTCACAATCAGCGAATCACTCGCGCTCATCAGGTGGACGGATTGGAGATTGATGAGACATTCCTTTTGCAAAAAGACCAGTTAGGAACGGCATTTGACTAATAACTGTGTTTGAACCAGGGAATGAAAGCTTGTCAACTAAGTGGACCACTCTGCCTTCATGCAGAAAAACATCAATCGAAAGAGTGAGGAAACAATAGCTCCCATGCTATAAATGTAGTCACGCCCAAGGAGTAGATTGTAATCTAGAGGCCCTTGGACTACCATCACATTTAGATGAACGGTTTTCCTTCTCAAAGTTAAAGGCAAATTTGGAAGGATCCCCAACGGTCGACTAGTTCCTTTGTTGAAGCCTGTTATATTTCGAATCTCAGGCAGAAGCGATGGCGAACCAAGTGCTTTCCAAGCATTTAAGGAAAGGATACTCATAGAAGCCCCTTCATCTATGACAGTACCGACCATGATCATTCTCTAAGTTTGTACTATGATTCGTAATGGTACATTAGATGGTAGGCGGGGTCTCCCTAGTAGATTCCAATCAAAGGAAACGATTATATTGCTTGGAGGTGGGACCAAATAAACGGCCAGATAAATATATAACGAACTTCCTTCCCGTGGTAAAGGAACAAGTAGATTTCTGCCATGTTCATCGGATTCTGTGTTAACAAAAAGAATTTGAATCGTGTCTTTCTCATCCTCTTTGGTGATAGTATCATCTGAAGGTGGACCTTCTGAAGACAAGACTAGGTTGACTGCCATCTCGACCTGTTGACTTTCATCTGGTGTGGACTCAGAGGATTTATCTTCAATGATAGGTGCTTCGACTGACAACAAAGGTGTGTCAGTCAGATTTTCAACTAGCGATGGACTCGACAAGAGTTTCTTGTATCCAGGAGGAAGTCGTTGCGGTGAAGCAGGACGGTTATCCAAGACTCTTTTAGCTTCGTCCAAGAAAGGACAACGGTGGAGGGCATGATCGCCTTCACACAGTCTACAAGGAAATTTAGATCTTTCATTCTTTCCCTTGGCTTCGTGTTCACTAGTTGATGGGGTGCTCTCAACATGATCATCAGAGGTTGAAGACACCGGATTGTGCAAGCGGGGAGACCAGTCCCTCAGGATCTGTGGGATGTAGGTACAATGTTGATGATAGTGGTCTCCCTTGCAAATGACACATGGAGATTTAGGTTTGGAAGATGCAGTGTGTGGATTTTTGCCAGATGATGCATGGTTTCCCCCTTTTGTCATTGGCTTCTTCTTCTTCTTCTCCTTCCATTTCTTCTTCTTCTTAGTTACTTGGTTTTTAGCGTTACTAGCTTCACCAAGAGAAGAGGAAGAAGGAGAGGGAGAAGAAAACAAAGTAGAAGGTGGGGGAGCAACTTCAGTATCATCTAGTTGCTGATTTGATTGCTAAGGAATTGCAGTGTTTTGAATGATAGAGGTCGAGAAAAGCCATATATGCAGGCCAATTGTGAGTCCTGGAAGGGACAATGTAGCCATGTGTGGAGCACCAACATCTCCCCAAGAGGAGAAGGCACTAGGATTTCCCCCAATGGGAAATCCTTGATTGGTAGACTCCATTTTCTCAACCTAAGACCAACAAGGGAATAGTGACATTATTCTGATTAAAATAAATTTTATGACGCTTTGACACAACTTGCTTTTTCAATTTTTAAGAGTCGAGAAAAAGCTAAAGATGACTCTAGTCGCCTTCGACTTTTAATGAGCCTAAAGTGACAAGTGCTCAGATGGACCTTTTCTTTTAAGAAGTTTGGAAAGGAACAAAAGTGACTATGGAAATCTAGATAGAGGGATTACCAAACCAATCGGAGAACTGCAGAATACTTTTTACAGTACAGCATCCAATCTTCCCGAATGTTGTGTTTAGTGCATTGTGATCAATAGGGCGGCAGACAAGACTTCCTAAGGATAAGGGATGTAGCCTATTGTGGTCTCGCAATATATACTCGATGGTACGTGGGAGCACAAGTCTGTACTGGCACTTTTCGTCTCAAAGAGGAGGAATGACCCAACCTACGATGAAAGCGATAGTTACCAGGCTTTACGACGCCGGAATACATCTCTAGCCTAGACTTCTAAATGTTGTGTGTTAAGTTCCAAAGCTTTTTTATGTTCATTGAGGTTTATTTTACAGTTGATCTATCTTAAGAAGTTTGCCTTTAAGGTTCACCACGTGATGTAGATATACAATTCCTAAATGTGCAATCTAATATGATAAACAATCGTTTACTTTCTTTTTGCAATGAAAATCCTAGCTACTAAGGAAAGATGAAATTCTTTCAACATAGAGAAGAGAGCATACACTGGATGCACTTTTCCTAAATCAATTTCAGCATGCAGTCTAAATGCAAATGCACATGCATGTATTGTTTTCTCAGTTTCCTTAATGTGAGAATGACAAAAAGAAAACTAAGTACAAATCTGAACTATCTTCTTTCAAAGTGACAGTACTAACAATTTTCTCTTCCAAAAATGAAAGGAAGGCTAAGACGACACTTTGTGATTTCGAATCCAAAAAATGAAAGAAAGACTAAGACGACACTTTGCAATTTCGAATTCAAAAAATGAAAGGAAGACTAAGACGACACTTTTCAATTTCGAATTTAAAATTGTTTTCGACACTTGAAATACTATTAATTAATATCAGATACAATGGTAAAAGTGTAATCGACTATCTAAAAGAGGAATGCTTTATGACACTCTTTTTCTTGACTGAAAACGACACTTGCGACACTTTCAAATCAAAAGACGATAGTTCGATTAAGCTACTATTTGCAAAGGAGAACTGTAAATCATAAAAATACATAAAAAAAAAACATTCACAATTCCTTATCAGTGGAGGTTGAATAATGCAAAGGAAGATGGTTTCAACAGTGATGTACTGATCATAGACAGTAAAACTACTGAATAAAGCTGAAGGCAATGAAGAAAAAACCAAAATATGGAGGCAGAAACAGTGTTAGTCAATCATCGCACCTGTAACATAGGGAAACAAGGATGCATCTCACCTGCAACACACATGATGTGCGATGCATCCATATTTCCAATGAGAGACAGTGCGATGGTCCAGGGATAATACTAGGCTTGGTTTTCACTCACAGTTTGCAGCTAAGTTCATGGATTTAGGCTGATCTAATGATAGTCAGTAAACACAAAGTATAGGGGCTGATCTAATGAGGTTATTTTAGCTACCACCAGGGCACTTAGGATGTTTACAAGTCATATGTTCAGTTCATAAAACAACCCAGAGCTTGACTGAAGCAGTGTTGATCTACTTTGCAGTTGCATAGAAAAAGCAGTTCGAAGGCTAGGTGGGTTAACTTCAAGCTCCGTCTATGGTTTATAAAGCAAACAACAGTAACAAAACAAACAAACTATTCGTTCCCTAGCGGAGTCGCCATTTTGTTATCGGGAAAACTAGTGTCCATTCAAAGCTGCTAGTCCCACTAAGACAGGTAGCTATCTTAGAAACAAACAAACTAAAGTTACTTGTGTTTTCCTTTATGAGAGATAGATGAGAGAGAAGCAGAGAGTACCAACCTTAGTCTTTCACTAGTCTCCTTGCTTGTTTCCTCTCTCCCTTGATAGAGCTTTCACCACTCCTTTCTCACTTGTCCCACTTCAAAGAACAGTTGTAGAGTCAAAGCAGCAAAATAGCATCAAAGCATAGAGATCTATAACCATAAACAATGTAGGATCAAATGTACATTAACCATATAAATGCATATACAAATACAAGATTCAGATATATACAAGCATATGGAGGAAAACTAAAATAGCTTTATTGATAGAAATAGTAGAAGAGAGGATTACAACCAAGTTATCTAATCTAACATCATCCTCCCATCATGAAAGCCCTCTTCACCTCATACAAAGCAAGATCACCCAACAATACAATGTCTTCAAAGAGAAACCAACAAAACTTGCTTACAAATTACAAAATTCCAGCCTTTGGATCTCTAGGATGAGGGATCCATATATAGATGTTTGCAGGAGAGTGAGTTAGCTTCTGGGATTTTGATTAGTGTCATTTCACTAATAGTTCTTGGTTCCACTTGGAGATTTCATGATTTCTTACTCATCCCTGGGGGAATTCAAAGAGGCAAGTGTCATATGAGTAGTTTCTAGAAGATTCTTTGAGTTTCCACCTAGCAAAATTCTTCTGCCATTTGTCTGCTCTCACTCATCGCACCTTACAGAAGGGCTTTTTAGTATGCATTGCACCTCCCGTGTGTAACAGGTGAGATGCATCGCACTCTCAGCATGCAGTAGTCTGTATGGTCCAATTTTGACCAGTTCTGAGCAGTTTTTCAAGGAGAACTTCTGGGAAATGATGTAATCAACTGACCTTGTTCCTTTAGGGTATGAAACAACACTTTTAGGGGTTTAGAAGCCCTTGGTTTATGGACATATGTGATTGGCTTTTCAGTGCCCAAATATGTCTATAACAACAAGTAGAGAGTTGAGTAAAAGGTAGGACAAAAGGTGTAGTTTCTTCCCACAACCACAACCTATAGGGTGTTTCAATCCTATGAAAGTAGACTATGGTTACCTCTATCCAATGGGGGAAACTAAATATGAGCTTCTGGGTGTCTGCCACGAACCCGAATTCCCAACCAAGATGTGGTAAATTTAAGGGAAATCACTAGTACCCTTGGCCTAACCCTTACCCATTCTAATGGATTTATACTTAGGACTAGCTTTAGACCATTGGATTATAGAGGATTTCAAGGACCCTAAGAGGACAACAAACATGTGCCAATGTAAAATGATTGGTGGGAGTTATTGGGATGCCTACCCCACCAACCATAACCTAACTATTAGATTATTTTTCCTGGTGCGTAAGTGGGCTTAGATCTATGTTTTTTAGATTAAGGGGTTATTTTTAATGGTCTTGGCTTCGAGGTTGTAACACCCACCCCATATTTACCCACTTTTACAAGCACTCTAGGGTAAACATGGGGTGAGATTTTCTATGACATGACCCAACATCCAAGTTCCATTTATGGAAGTGGGTTTTAGAAACTAGAAACTTACTTATTCCTCTCAGGAACACTAGATCACCCATACATCATCCAACAACCTCTCATGATCAGAACATGAGCTGGAACTTCTTTTTACCATACTCGATCTCCTAGTTGCACACATTCCAATATGTGTATGCAACTAGAAAGCTCCATCCACATGCATAGGTCTTTCTCCGTGCAGTTGCAACCAAAAATTCCTATTCAAAGGGTAGGGCTAGAAACCTTGAACCATATTTTTAGGATTAGTTCTAGGCCAACTACCTAGAACTACCTAGAATCCTTCATAATCATCTAAATCACCTACATGAGTCATTACTCATTGTTCTTGAATCGATCCCTACTCAAACTTAACAATTACATGGAAATCATTTAGACAAACACTGTGCGGTCAAGGTACCTGTAGGCCATAAATGCATAGTTTCATCAGAGAATCACCAAGAAGGCTTGTTGCCCTCTCTTACTAGTTGCAATAACATACATTAGCATATGCATTCATATTAATTAACCAAAAAATCATTAAACCATGGAATGGATCCATAACAATCTCACGTCATAAAATAGGAAACATAAGTATGCATTTAACCAACATTTAAGAAAAATAGATCCATGACAAAAAAGTCATAAAATAATAAATAAAAAATAAGGACTTTTTCTCATTATTCTCAATAAGAACCGACACACAAATACATATACAAGTGCCAACCAAGTCAGGGACTTCCACGTACCTCCTGACCATAGATTGGGTTGAACTAAATATTTGTTTCAGCCAATCACCCCCATGCCATATACCAAGCATGAATGTGGGATCTCACGAGATAAACCAAAATAGAACCAACTAGGCTTCCAGAGGCTAAACCATCTCAACCCTCAACCATAGTGATTTCACCTAAACTGGTCCAAAAATTACCAAACCAACACAAGCTTCAATGCCTCATAATTTCTTCACCATACCCAGAGGAATTTTCCTGTCTCCATCGACCTGTCAAGGGCTTCCTGGAGAAAACCATCTCCACCCCCAACCCTTGGGATTTTCCTGAGACCACCTCACCTAGATCCAAAATGTTCCAGAAATCCAAAGCTCAACCAAAACTGAATCCCATCACAGCATGGCTATCCAGTAAATGACAAGGTAAGGCTAAAAACACTATCAATCCACAAAAATACCATGCCAATGACAACAAATAAACCAAACAACCAGTGGCATGTACCATGCCTTGAAATCATGTCAAGGAAATCACACATGCAACCTGTTTCCAGCAAGGCCTTTCTGTTGCAGTTGTTGTTCCAAGCTTTTTCTTGCGCTCCCATGTTTTTCTCTAGTTGTACTTTTCTTTCCTTTTCTTCCCTTTTCTTCCTTGTTTTCTCTCCTCCTCTCTCTCTCTCTCTGAAGCTGATCCAAGGGAAAAACTAACAAAATATCAACTGACCAAAACTATGAATTGTTTTTCTGATGCCTTTTTATCATTGATGTCTAGTATTTTCCTTTCCTTTTTATTTTTTCTTTCATTTTCCTCTAATTTCTCTCTACAAAGGTGATAACCAAGCTCTCATTGACTTAAGATGTGAAGTGTGTGTGAAAATATATGAAATGTCACTAGTTTTCATATAATATAAAATGTGTTACTAAAAAGTAAATTGCAAAATTGAAAACTTAATAGAAATGAAGGAAAGTAAACAAATTCAAACACCACTCTGCTTCCCACCCAAGGAGGGTAAAACTAACACAAAAAGGAAAAAAAGAAGGAAACAAAATCGAGACCAAAAGATTAAGGGCCAAAGGGGCTAGGATCTATGGTCAAAGAGGCCTAATTTATGTAGGAAAAATCAACAAAGAAAGATTGATATCTAAGTTGTAAGGTCAATTAACAAACCAATTAATGAAAGTGCACCTAGAATGTATTTTGAATGATGGTGGAACAAAGGCCTAAATGGGGATCAATTGTAACTTCAAATTCTAAAACGAGGTTGGAACAAAAAGCTAAAGTTGCTGGAAAATTTGTGGTTTAGAGTTGTGAATAGTAGACTACCAAATTAGCAAAACCCCTCGAAATTGGTGGAGGAGTACTTTAAACCATAGAGCGATTTTTTCCTTCATATATAAAGCAGGTAAAATAAAAATTTGAAGGCCTAAATTGTTTTTAAAAGATGAGGAAAAAACCCCCCTAACAGACAAACAAAACTGAACATAAGCAAAAAATAGAAAAAAACTGCAAAATTTGGGTAGTGTGGAAAACTGACCTTTTTGTGCATTGGAGTGTAGGTTGTGGCCCTTTTCTTATGTTGACCACTACAGGTTTTCCCTCAAAATATGTGTTTCCTCTTTGGTGCTCCCACTTCCAGGGTTTGGCTATATCTTATAGTCTCCTATGTTGTTGGAACCTACAACTTGCGAAACACATAGGTAAAATAGAAACTAAAGTTTTTTCCCAAAAACAATAGTAAAGATAATACTAAATGAAAGAGAGAAAATCAAAAAATCAAAACACAATCACCATGGATCTGAAGATTTAATCCAGTGGAATTTCCATTTGTTAGGAGTAATTTTTTGGATTAGTGTACGAAATTTTTATTTCTTACAGTTGGTGACAAAACCACCTAGAAACAAAAAGACAAAAGGAAAAAAACTACAAAACCTTACAATCTTCAACAATAACTTTCAGATCTTCCAAAAAGTGTTAGTAAAAACGTATAAAAGAGTTCATAAAATCTTAAAATACATGCCAAGAATCATAGGAGAGAATTCAATGGAAGGAAATTGAATCTTATTAATTAACAATGTCACCTGTGGAGTAGAACATAAGGTTGGGTCTTTAATGTCCTTCTCTGTTGGAGGGTCTTTTTGTGTCCCTACGCTTCACATAGTTTCTTTATCTCTCCTATGGTTGCAAATGGGAAAATAATAAGAATGGTAGAACTCAATGTGGAGAGCTCAAGAGTTATGGAATCAGAGTAATGACGATGATAGTGATCATGTGTAAGTAGTAAGGGAAATATGTCTCTATTTATAATAAAAGGCTAGGATAGATCTAGATTTGGTCAAATAATAAAATATTATTAGACCAAATCAAGATCTAACCATTATGAGTATTTTATTATATTTAGGAGAGAAAAAGATTAATGAAATGGTAAATAATATTTATTTACTTAACTAACTCAAAAAATAATGATTAATTGAGTTAATTAAGAAAAGTGATTGAAATATTTAATAAATGAAAATGGTTTATTAATTATTTCTAGGAGATAAGGTTAAGATAAGATAGAAATAATAACTAAATAATGTTTTAATAATTATTTCATAGGAAAAAAGTGTAATGATTAAGGAATAATCGAACAAGACCCTCATAAGAGGGTCTCTCCATGACTCCAAGTCATTCATGAAAGGTTAAGAATTTGACCTTCCCAAGGGTCTTCATAAGAATATATGCGACCTAGTCATCAGTCCCAATATGACGGAGCCTTATTGCTCCATGTTGTACCATACCCTGGATAAAGTGGTACTTGATATCAATATGCTTGGAGTGGTCATGAAACATGAGATTCTCAGAAAGATGAGTCCCACTTTCATTGTCACAATACATCACGGTGGTATCCAACACATGTTCAAACAGCTCACTAAAAAGTTTCCTCAACCAAACAGCTTCACAGGAGGACATACTAGCACAATATATTCAGCCTTAGTGGTGCTCAAAGCAACTGACTTCTGCTTCCTGCTCATCTAGGATATCGAACTAGAACCTAGAGAGAAGCAACATCTAGATGTTATTTTATGATAGACCATACTACCAACCTAGTCAGCATCAGAATAACCATGGAGCCTCACATTCTCGGAAATGTATCTCAATCCATAAGTGATTGTGCCCCAGAGATATCTGAAGAGATTCTTGGCAAAAATCTAGTGTATGTGATGAGGTTCGACCATACACTAATTCAATGTATTCACTGCAAAATATGTCCAGACAGGATTTCACCAAGAACATCAGGGCCCCCATGAGTTGACAATACTTAGAAGGATTTCCCAAGTTCCATCGAAGTAGTCACAGAATTTCAGTCCACCATCCCAAATATTTCAAGTAGCTTCACAATGTATTTTCCTTGAGAAAGGAAAATCTCACTTGGCTTTTGCCAGACCTCCAACCCTAGGAAATAATTCATTAGTCTGGTCCTTAATCTCGAATTTGAAAGCCAACTCCCTCTTGCATTGATGAATGAGAGGGTCTGCACCTATCAGAAAGAGATCGTCCACATAAAGTACCAACATGAAAGGTCTATCATTCTCAACCTTAAAGTAAAGGTTCAAATTAGCTTCACTTCTTGTAAAACCCAGCTTCATCAGATAGCTATCGATCCTTACATACCAAGCTCGGGGAGCTTGATTCAACCCATAGAGGGATTTTCTCAACCTACATACATGTGTCTAATGATATAGAACTTTGAACCCCTCAGGTTTTTCTACATAGACTTCGTCCTTAATTGAACCATGAAAGAACGCGGTCTTGACATCCATCTGGTGTAGATTCCATTCTTGTGATGCAGCAAGGGCCATAATTGAATGGATGGTGGTATATCAGGAAACAGGTGCAAATATCTCATTGTAGTCAACACCTTCCTTTTGAGAGAAGCCTCGAGCAAAAAATCTGGCCTTGAACTTTTCAGCACTTCCATTAGCTCCATGTTTGATCTTGTAGATCCATTTTGAGGTGACAATAGATTTGTCCTTGGGTCTAGGGACCACGTCCTAGACATCATTCTTCGTAATTGACTCATACCCTTTGTTCATAGCATCCTTCCAAACTTGGTGCTTCACAGCTTCTTTGAATGTTCAAGGCTCATATTAAACAATAGTGCTCATGGCAGTTAAGTACCCTTGGTACCTATTCGACTTCTTACTTTCACAAAATGTCCCCCTTGGAGCAACATGTCTATCGTCATCTTCAAGAGTTTCCCTAAGCCATGATGATCTCCTTTTTGATGAGGAGGATCAAAGGGATCCATTGGTCCTTCAACATCAGGCATTGTCTCATCTTGTCATTCTCCCTGCTTTCCTTAAGCTTCTTCTTTGTCCTTCCTTGGAATAGGAAGGTTACTAAGCTTTCCAAGGGTAGGATATTCATCAAAGGTGACATCATGACCTATCTCCACTTCTCTTTGACCAAGCACATAAATTCTATATACCTTATAAGTTTCACTGTAGCCCACAAATGTTCCTTTCTTCCCAGATGCATCCAATTTTCTTCTCTTTTCTTTAGGCACATGAAAATATGCGGACTACCAAAAATTATAAAATGAGAAACATCATGTTTCTTACTAGTGAAAACTTCTTCGGGAGTTTTGGATTCCAACACTTGATGAGGGAATCTATTTTGAACATACACAACAGTGTTGGCAGCTTCATCCCATAAGAACTTTAGAAGGCTTTGATCATGAAGCATTGCATGAGTGTCTTCTATAATATAATGGTTATTCCTTTCAGCAATACCATTTTTATCAGGAGTATATGCGGTAGTGGTATCCCTCTTAATTCCAGCTTCTCTACGATAGTCATTGAACTCATTTGATTCATATTCGGTTCCATTATCGGTCCTCAATATTTTTATCTTTTTCCCGTATTGATTTTCAACAAAAGCTTTGAAAGAACGGAACCATGAGAATACTTTGTCCTTCTTCTTCAAGAAATATATCCAAGTTTTGCGAGAGAAATCATACACAAAGATAGCATAATATAAATATCTTCCCAAAGATGTCACGGGCATCATATTTGATAGATCGGAATGAACCAATAGTAAAATGTAGGTAGGTTTGCTATCACTTGAGGTGAATGGTCCCCTTGTATGTTTTACTTCAGTACATCCCTAACAAACACCTTCATGTTCTATTTTAAATTCGGGCATACCTTTCACCATCTTCCTCACATCGGATAGAGCCTTATAATGTATATGAGCAAACCTTCAGTGCCATAATTCGGATTGGAGAGATGTGTCGCAAGACATAGCTCCCAATCGGATTCATCCAACTTGATATAGGTTATCAACCTTGAATAAAAGAGTAAATGCATCTTTGAAATTCCTTTCCAAACACGTACCTTTCCATTGATGAATTCCACCTTGAATCCTTTATCCTCCATCATCGAGATAGGTACTAGGTTCTTCTTTAAATCAGTTACATATAGTACTTCTTGTAGCTGAATGGTGCTACCTTGATTCAATTGAAGAGTGACATTCCCAACTCCCTTCATCAGATAGGTGTAATTGTCCCCAAGAATGATTTCCAAATTTGTGTCCTTTTCTATCATATTTGAAAGAGCTTCCTTATACCTAGTCAAGTGCCTTGAGGCACCACTATCAATCAACCAATTTCCCAAGGTATCCGGAGGAGAGGTAGTAGAGAGGGAAGATATAGGATAAAATTCTTTTTGCTTTTTATCAACAACATTAGATTCATCATACCTGGAGTTTCTTGATCTTTTTGGAGGTCGACCATTTACATGTTGAGTACCGAGAGTATTCCTTTTTCCTTTGTTGTTGAATCTGCCATTCCTTTGATTATTATTGCCCCTAAAATTGTTGTGGTTGTGGTTGTTATCATCATGAGGTGTATCCCTTCTATTAGGATACTCCCTAGCATAGTGGCCAAACTTGTTACAAATGAAGCATCTTCCCTTCCTTCCATTTTTGAATCTCGTTCTTCCTTGACATTGCTTCTTTGAACCTGCATTGTTCTTCTTTTTAGCATGAGCAGAGAATGCAGTAAGATCATTCCTATTTGAATGCATGTCCATTTCCATCATCCTTGTCTCTTCTTGAGAACATCTAGTCAGCAATTCTTCAAAACCTGGAATCCTATCGTTGTTGAGGATAGTAGTGTTGAATGCATTCCATTCATGAGGGAGTCCTTCAAGGGAAATGAGAGTGACCTCCCTATTAGAGATAACTTCTCCTATTGAAAGTATATCATTTTTTATCTCAGTATTCTTCATGAAGTAGGATTGAATATCTTAACCTCTTCCCTTCTTTATGTCCTTCAATTTTTTCTTGAGAAAGAGGACTTGGTTTGCATTTCTAGCTTTGAACATGCCAACCAACTTGTCATATATCTCCTTTGATGTGTTCAAATAGGACACGTAAGCAACTAAATGCTTATGAATAGAATTCCTGATGATTTCTTGGCTTTGACTTCACCTTTCTTGTACTTTGTCTTAGCAATAGCCTATGAATTTGATCCAAACTTAAATAGGAATGCAAAAAATTACAGATATAATCATAAACATAAAGATGTAGCAGAAAAACACTTCATTTCATTAATAGAAAGATGTTGAACTATGCTTAAAAACAGAATGGAAATAAGATAGCTCAGGCAATGGTAGCTTATCTCTGAGAAGATATGTGGTGGCTACATGCCTTTGAACTAAGTTACAATGAGGCTCAAGGGATTTTTTATTATTAAACAATAAGAGAAAACCCTAACCCGAGGATATGTAACACTAAGAGTTTATGGGCCCCGTTGGGGTTAGTTGGGAAACCAACTTCCCCGGGTCGTAACTTGGTCATATTATCTCTGTTTGATGTGTATGATACCTCGTTCGAAAGATCTCTTTAAGGAATACAACTGTTGAGATGATTTCCTTAGAAATCAATAAAGCTATTTTTCCAAGAAAACACTGTTTAGGGCCTCAAAATGGCTACGGAAGTTCAAGACCTGAAAAACTGGAAAAAATAGTAAATTGTGCTACAATTAAGGAAACAGATGAAACTGAATGGGGGGTCTAAGTGGAATACGCGGGTGGACACAATATCCACCTGGATCATTCCTCCCCCCTTAGGAAGAAATGGTCCCCATTGCATGCAAATCCTCCAAGAGGGGAGGAAATTTCTGTTGAACCTGGTCCCTAGTGAACCACTTTCCCTAGTGAAGGGGATAGCCTACTTTGATAACTCGACATATTTGTATCCTCCGTTGCTGAGTGATATTGATCTATGTTTCCATGATCTGATCAGTTTTGGCTTTTTCCATGCAGTCTGGGTTGAGCTCTATTGGTGTGAGTTGTTCTGCAATGTCAAATGTGTCCAACAATGGTGGAAAGTTTGGTCGAAGGCAATCTACATTGAACACTAGGTGCAAACCAAGGAACAGTGGGATGCCGATCTTGAAGGAATTTTCACTAATGGCCTTGGTGATGGTGTATGGCCCATATGGGAGTGGGCAAAGCTTGTGGTGGGGTCAAGGAAGGTGGTCCTTATACAAATGAAGCCAAACTTTGTCGCCCACCTGGAACTTATGTGGCACTCGATGTTGATTGCTACTTGTCCTTAGCATTGGTTGTGTCCAATATATCATGGACCTATTGGAGGATGTGTTGAATGTTCTCAATGAAGTTGTTAGCCCTTTTAGCTTCAGACTGCACGTGAGCCAAATCTACCTGAGTGGCTGCAAATGGTATGGCCACATCAATGGGGCATAATGGCTAAAATCCCAACCCTACCTAAAATGGGTTGTGGCCTGTTGAGCTGTGGAGAGCTCTGTTGTAGTTGTGTTGGACATAGGGGAGACTTTCATCCCATGTTTGTGGATGCTTTGAGTTTTAGATATGTAGAATGTGTATGATCATCCTGTTGACAACCTTTGTTTGGCCATCAGTTTGGGGATGGAAAGTTGTGGAATTAGTAAGTTTTGTATCCAGCATCGACCAAAGACTTGACCAAAATGCACTCAAGAATTTGTTGTCCCGGTCTGAGATAATGGAATGTGGGATCCCAAAGTGTACCCACACTCACTCAAAGAAGAGCTTAGCAGTGGCCTTTGCTGTGATACTCTTCTTGCAGACCTCCATGATGGCCATCTTAGAGAATCTGTCAACAACCACGAAAACGCAATCGTTGTCATGCTTAGTAGAAGGAAGGCCCGACATATAATCCATGGAGACAAATTCCTAAGGCCGACTAGGAGTAGGTAAAGGAGTATATAAACATGCTTCTTGATGGTTGTTTAGGAAATGGCACAGGCGGTGTAGAATCTAATGTACTTCCCAACATCCTAATGAAGTTTCGGCCAATAAAAATACTTCTGTAATACCGCCACTTTTTTCTCTACTCCGAAATGTCCAGTGACCCGACTATATTGTGCCTCCCAAATCATCTCGGCACGCTCACTTGAAGGAACACATATGTGTCCAAAGTGGCATAATAGTGCATCATGAAGGTGAAAATTTGGAACTTGCTTCGCTTCGAGGAGTGTCTCGTATATGCTATCGAATTCTAGATCACTGTTGTAAAGATGTAGCCACCTCGATGTATCGTGCCCACAGGAGTCAAGCACAGTGATTAGCGCCATGATTGGTGGTCGACTGAGGCAATCAATGACATTATTGGCAATGCCCTTCTTATAGTTAATGTTCAAATGGAACTATTGCAGATAGGTGTGTTGTTGGGAAAAGTATCCAATACGGAATGACCCTATCCCACTCTAAGGGTGATAGTACTTCAACAACAATCAAAGCAAAGCTATCTAAGATTTCTTCTTTATGAAAGTAAAATAGGGGAGAAAGAGATCCACTAACCGATGTCTTTCGCTAATGGTTGATCCAATCTTCTCTCCTTGTTGCTTGCTCCCAGCTCCTTGCTCTTTCACTGACCCAGCTACACCAAGATCCTGCGAAATGGCAAGAAAGGGAAACTACAAGAAGCATACATTCATAATTGATTTAAGGATTAGAGTAAATCAAATACACAAGTATAACAATACATCACTGAGACACATGTATATAGAAGAACCTCAAATGCTTTATTAATGGAAGAAGTAAAGTTCAGGAAGTGATACAACCATAAGAGGCCCAATCCAGCATCACCTTCCCAGCAGAAAGAAATCTCCTCTTCACCTCCTTCAAAGCAAATCACCCAATAGTTCTAAACTCAAACCAACAGCACTTCCTTACATTCACAAGATTCCAGCCTCCTTAGACCTCATGAGAGAGATCTATATATAGGATTTTTGGAGAAAGGATGAGTCAGCTTGAGAGCTGACTAGTGTCCTCTCTCACTTCAGTTATTCTTCAGTTCTTGAGTCCACTTGGAGGTTCTTGCTTCCACTTGGAGACCTAGACCCTCTTACTCATCACCAGTCGAATTCCTTGATCCAAGTGTCATTTTGGAAGCTTCCTGGGCATTGACACCTTGAGGAATGACTGTGCCACATGTCCAAACTCGCCCAGCGCAGGTAGCCTTCTTTGCAGTTGACATTCAGTGCAGGTAGACAGTGGAGCACTTGACATTCAGCGCAGATGCTCAGTGGAGCAGTTGACATGATCCAGAATTGCCTTGTTTTTGAGTGTTTTCAGGTGGAGAACTTTTATTCAGTGTTGTGGTTTGCTGACCTTGTTCCTCTAGGGGTAGGAACAACATGTTTAGGGACTTTGGATACTTTAGATTATGGACATTTCATGCTTCATGCTGTAAGGCACAAAAATGTCTATAACAGTTGCCCCCTAAAGTATGAGGTCGTTTATCGGGTGAAATGCTTTATCAGGAGGATCCGAAGTTCATTCAATCGCTGAGAGGTGACCTGTAATAAAATACAATACAATACATTATTTTTCATTCTTCTTTCATGATCTAGCTGAGGCGGGCATTCCCATGCTCAGCTTTATAAATTCATTTTGGTACATAGAACAGACGATCGTCTGATGGTAGACTGATAATTCTCTGCTGAAATTATCATCCTTTGAGTAGGATGATCATCTGCTGAAATGATGTACATGTCAAATGTCTTTATATTTCCTGAATATTTATCGCAGCCCAGATGGATGAAACTAGATCCGGGGTCTTCAAACTCGTTCGATCTTCACTCTAAGTACAAGTCGATCCATGTGAGAATTGCGCTGAAGTCGAACATGGAAAGACATCGCTTGATTACCGGTCAATGATGTAAACCATTAACAAGCGCGAGATGAATCACCGATAATGATAATGACCCTCAAGGTACTGTAGTACAATTCATGTGGTGTGAATAAAGGACTTGGCGTCGAACACCACGCAAAATCTTTCGGTCGAAGGTCATTGATGTATACCTGTCGCCGGAAGTGAGAAACTTGCCATTGAGGCATGCAAGCTTCAAAGTACTGAGGGGGTTGTTCCTAGATCAACTTCTTGGATAATGAGCTGAAGTCGACAAGAAGCGATCCGTCAAAGGAGGGCCTTATTGAATCCCACATCAGTGACACGGAACGGAGCTAATGATTTTAATGGAGGTGAAAACAATCTGTGACATATGATTCAGGGTGGCGATCATGGATGGATGAAGGATAATGTGTGGCAGTGGATGGGACACGGTTGACTCTTTCTGAACAACATCCCTTGAACATATAACGACACTGATGCAATGGATCGGTAGCATTACCCCAAATGTGGATGGTTTGGCGAGACCATGGTGATGAGACCGGTGAATGAAACAACCCAACCCGATGTGATACGGAGGAAAAGTGTCATGTTCAAGAGCGACTTTCTACCATTACAGCTTTGAGGTTCTCCCAATTTTTCCCCAGTCATTTCTGACCAGTACCTCTTTATTTTTGTCAAGCTTGAGGAGGATAAAATATGCTTGTTCTATAACCTGCCCTTCGGGCAAGCCCATCGCTATGTTTTAACGAGCCTAGCGATAGGGAAACTCGTTCTCGTCTAAAGACAAGTTTGTCGCTATTTAATCATTTTAACGAGTCTAACGACAAGGAAAACTCTGTCCTTTTCATTTTTAGAGAGTCTGAAAAGGTACAGAAAGTTAACTCCAAAATTCCTTTTTCGTCATCTAATCCCTTAAGTCCGAAAAAGTATAAAACAATACAGAAGGGATGAATTTTCGATAACTTTAACGAGCCGAATAAAACAAGCGCTCGACCTTTTTGTGCAATAATCCCTCAGGTCCAAAAAGATTAAAATCTAGAGGAGGGATAGCTCTTCCGGTCCTTTTAACGAGCTGGAAGGCCAAAACTCGGCAATATTTTCATATTTTACGAGTCAGTTGAAAAGAGCTCAAAGAAGACTCGTCTTTTGCGGAACGAGTGATAAACAGGGATAGCAACAGATTCCAGGTACAGGTTGGAATTTTCCAATCACAGCAGTGTCACAAGGATGGCTAGGTGAAGTCACTCTTCGCAACTGTTCCTCAAAATGGGTAAACAATCATATGGAGGTGAACGATCGGCCAAATGACGGTGGAGGTGGCAGGTGCAAACACGACCAAGGCTTTTTATGGCT